>OY759211.1:81663548-82196569 GCA_963662105.1 Meiosimyza platycephala | reverse complement strand
TGACTGTCTTGCCTACCATACGAGTACATTATAAAGGAGAGAGATATACACAAACAAAAATTTTACCTTAAAAAATTCAAAAAAAAAACGTTAGATGTGTATACAAATTAAGTATAAAGAAAAAAAAAACATTATTTAATTAAGAAATCTAAATGTATACAATGCGCCATTAATTATTATGTAGAAAAAGTAAAAATTATTAAAGAAAAAAGAAAAACAAGAAGTAATGTGAAATATTACAATTTTATTATGCATTTTAGATTTTAAGCGAAACGATGTTGCAATTCTGTTTGTTTTTGAATTTTATTTTGTTTTTTTTTTAATTATTTTAAGTTAATAATTTGGCATAGCTATATGTAAATTAATAATGGTGGTAAAGCCCCCTTATTGCGTGAAATGAAAGCACTTTTTTTAGAAAAAAAAAGTGAAAATGTGTATAGATTTGAGTATAGTATAGTTTAGAAATCTGGTCCCCCCATTTTGTATATTATTTAAAATGAAGACAACAAAAAATATATATATTAAAAAAAAATAAATAAATGTGAATAATTTTTTTATTAATAAAATTATTTAAAAATAAGAACATTTTAATGTAACTCACGTTGTTTACCTCTAACTTAATCATCATTCATATGTATGTCCAAATTTATTTATAGCAAATGGGGTATAAAGAGAAAAACGTTGGTTCCAGTTAGTGAAAGACTTTACAAACATGTAATTTGTTGTTGTTAAGAGCGAATCTGCTCATCTGCCACGTCAACTGCTCTGGATCTTGAATATCGCTAATATTTCACGAGGTTGTTATTGTTTCCCATATTTATGCATGTTTTTTGAAAGTTGTATACGTTTTCAATTTTGGTGAGTGAATCATATGGGAAAAGTGAGTGACAAAAAACAAAATGTAAACCATAAATTTTTGCTATTTTGGTTAAAGAATCGTATGGGAAAAGAGAGTGATAAAAACATAACTTGTAAACAATATTACAGTGAACTGTGAATTGCCTAAATATGTAGTTATTTTTCTAGAAGACGTTTCAATAATTTTATGCTCCAAAAAAAATATAATGTCATCACTTTATCCGAAAAATTTGTTATCTTTTTGGAAGGCCGTTAATTTCTCTGTTGAGAACTATAAAAATATCAGTTTATGGCTGTTAACGGAGTTGACGGAGCAGCTCTTCAATATAAATATAACTAAGACTAGGTCACAAGGAGGTTTTATCAACACGTTGTTGTGGACAAAGTGCGTTTTAGCATAACTCCTGCGTTACAACACACGTTAAGAAAACGCGCGTTAATCGTGTGGCCAATTGTATATAAATTTGTATGCGTGTTGATAAAACGCTGGAAAAGTATGAAGTTGCGTTTGCGACGCATCTAATAGACCGTAAGTATTTTAAGCCCAAAGCTCATGTGAATTAGATTTTTATGAATTAAAAATATGATTACGATTTTATGTCTTTTTCTCTATTTGATAACAAATCGATAAATTCAGCATCATCTTTCGTGCTGACAACTGACAATAATCAGAACAGCTGATATTGGTACTATTTATTTTTTTTTGTTAAAATTAAAACTCTTTCCGATTAATTCATAGAATTCGAATTTTGCTCCGATGACTGATTTTCAGTGGCCATGGGAATACTCATTTCCACCATTCTTTACGTAAGTTTAAAATAAAATAATCAATGAAATGGTTGAAATACTATTGACGTTTGTTTTGTCACACCCCAAACAGACTCCAACTAAATGAAGAAACGCGTAGACAACAACTTAAAGTTTGGGCAGATTTATTTTTGAAATATCTAAAGCATTTAAATAAGTACAATTTAAATATCAATGAAAATACTTTCCAATTATTCCACAATGAAACACTACATCGACGTCTGTCCGTGGAAACTATTACGAAGGTGTTGGAACAATTAGAGAGCAGTGGTCATGCTCGTCCAATAGATAAACGACGTATCGAATGGCAAGTCTATTGGTACACGTTTGATGAATATGCAAACATGATTTATGATTGGGTGCAGGCAACTGGTCAGATGGGCAATGTTTGCACGATGTATGAAATTGCAAATGGTGAAAACTCTGAATCAACACAATTTCATGGTATTGATGAGGCGGTTCTGTTACAGGTATTGCGCCTTTTGGAAGAGCGTGGGAAATGTGAAGTTTTTAATATGGATGATAGTCATGGTGTAAAGTTTTTCTAAATAACGAAAAAAGTTAAAATTTTAAATTCTGATGCATTTGTTGTATGTAGTCTACATTAAAGTTGCCTTGTTTTTAAATATAAATTTGACTTATTAATTTTTGTTTTATACAGCACCTTTTTAAGCTGATAATTTGTACAATGATAATGAAAAACATTCTCATTTAATTACAATTTTTACGGTTTTTGTTTTAGGAAAATAATCGTGATTTTATAGCTGTTGAGTAGTAGTTAATATTAAACTGTGTGACCGCAATTTTGGATATGCAGTTTTTGATATGGTATGAGAAGGATTTTTGCGAAGTTTTCTGGGCTATAGAAGTTCTGGATATTTTGGGGAAATTTTAAATTTAGTTTTTAAATAATTAAAGGAATAAGCTGTCATCTACCTTGAGCTATTTAAAAACTTATTGGAATAGTAATCAGTCTAACAATTATACACAACGCTTAAATTACAAAATTATTCAACATTTGAAAGGCAGTTGTAAAAAAAGCGACTTCGTTCACGTAGCCAAAAAAAATTTATTACTGTCCGATAACCTAAGTTGCTCGAGCTATATATTGTATTAATATTGTTATTTATAACTTTACATATCAAAATAAATAAAAGTTTTTATTAGAAATGACTTACACATAACAAAATGACTTTGCGCCTTTTTGGTTCAGACATTTTCCACAATTTTTGTGTATTTATGGGTTCGTCATTTAGTTAGTTGTACGTCATTTCTAATAAAATATTATTTTGCCATATCACGAATTACAGTTGTTAGTTCCTATATCTGCCAATTGTTTAGTTACTTACATTTCCAAGGAGTAATTTTAAAAGAAAATGAAAGTGATTTAAAATCATTTTTGAATATTATTTACTATCTTCTGTCCTACAGATGGGGTTTTCATGGATGTGTAGCGATATATGTATGTATGTGCTCAAATGTGTTTTTTTGAGTCATACTTTCATAGAGGATAAAACATCAAATTTTTCATTAAATCTGGCAACGCAGGTGTTGAATTAAGTTGCCATTTCATCTTTTGACAAAATGGGCAGCCAGAAAAATAAAGAAGAAGAACTGTCACTTAGAATTGCTGCTACCATGAGTATTGGTCAGTTGAGGCAACCATTTGCACGAAGTCATATTCAAATGATAAATGACTTAACATTTTCTAGCGAATAAAGCCATAATGTAGATGATTTGGATAATTTTTTATGTATCATTAAATTTCAACGCAACGCAAGTCCGTCTTAAGCTAAAAACATAATTGGGACGTGCGATTTACCTTATGTGTCAAATTGCACCAAAAAATAGAATCTGTTCTATTTCTCTGTGATAAATTTTGATAGTGTCAATTTTTTACTCACTACAAACGTATAGGAAAAATCTGGACAATATTGCACGTCCCACTTTTGTTTAGCTCTTTAGTCAAAGTTGTGGATACACGACTTGAACAATTTGGGACAGAACTCCGGCAACACCCAAATTTGACATTTGTAAAAATTGGCATTTTTTATATAAACATGTATTTTTAATGTAGTATTGCTACAAAAGAAATAAATAAAATATGAGTAAAATAGTAAGTTTATTTATCTTAATAAATATATATATAAGTTTATTAAATGACTTTTCACAGTGCATTAACATTGATGAATTGGTCAGCGGTGTCTCCAAAATGGGGCTTGCAACATTAATACATGCCGCCGAAATTTCACCATTTGTCACAGAGCGAACAATTGGCCCAGATTTACCTGAACAGCGTGCAGTACCAAAATCGAATGCAGAAGAAAGTAAAGAAAATACACCACAGAAAAATATTAATATTAAAGAGAAAAGTCCGAAAATAAAAACACTAGCAATAAACGACAAGCAGAATTCCACTAACGTGTTGTCGCCGCCATTAGTAAGTCTTAATTATCATGTACATATGTGCTGTTATTCCTTAACTGACAAGTTTTATAATACAAAAGCATTTTGCATTCAAAGGCTTGTTAAAATAAATATAAGCTAAACTACTTAAATACCAGTAATACATAATGTCTGAAGATTAACAAACAAACTACAGTTCAAATATTTTTCTTCTAACAAGTCTTATTCATATTGACCATGAGTACAAAAAAATATTAATTCCATTTTATTTCATACAATAGCATTTAGATTTTCAGACGGTAAACAACTGCATCATGCTACGCGAAGCCGAAAAACAACGTCGTAAAACGATCCATCAACAGCAGCTGGATGAGTTGCGACAAAAACATTTGGCCACTAAACAAAGTAGCGCCGAGAAAAATAAGGAACTCAAAGAGGAAAATGAACGTTGGCTTGCTGAAAAACGTCGTAGCGAAACATACATCTTAGTCGAAGCCGAAAAACTGGCTGCCATAGAACTAAAAGACAGCGAAAGAGAATTGGAAACTTTACGTAAACAAACACAAAGACAACTACAAATGATTTCATTTACAGGTGTATCACAATATCATAGCAAATTTCGTGGCAAATATGAAAATGTTGCAAAATTGCTGATGTCAATTGATAAGCAAGAATTGCTTGCATGTGAAGAATACAATAAAAAACTTAAAGAACTGATACCACTCTTTGAGCTGCTTATAACTAAAATTAAAAACGGAGAGTGTGGTCCAGCGGAATTAAAAGCAGCTGAAAATTTGTGCAAATCTTTAGATGCTATCGAAGATAGTATAATTAAAGGATTAGAAAATATTGTAAAGCAAGAGGAACAACGTACATTGGCGGTAAAAAGTCAACAGGAGCAACAACGCAAGCAGCAGGAAGAACAGCAACAACAACAACAGCAGCAGAAACAAGAAGCTGATGCTGCTGCAGTTGCAGCTTCAGTAGTAGAGGCGGCAGCACAACAACAACAGTCGGCTGAAGCAGCGGCGGGAAAAGTTGCTGTTTCGATGCCATCCTTAAATGCTGTAGAGGTTGCAGCACAGTATGTCAGTGCCGAACGTTTTAACTTCTATACACAAATCAATAGCTTCTACCAAGAAAAGGTTGAAAAAGTTAAACCGCTACAAACTGATGAGTCGATGAAAAAATATCGTTTTGCTTGTCAAAAAGCTATTAATATACCTGTGAATGCAATTTCTGCTGTCAGTCCACAACATTTGAGAGTAATTGCATTTTTATGCTTGAACAATTACAATATACCGAGAGATACTGTAGCATTTTAGACCAATTTTTTTATTATACGATAGATCCGACATGAATAAAAATAAATAGCAACAGTTATATGAAGCCGCCCTCCAAAGTGTATTAATTTCTGCATGCCACACTATAGAGGCCAGCTTCGATAGCGTTAGCTAAAAAAATATCTAAGTGAAGACATCGGTGCATCGAGTCAAAACATTTCCTCATTTAAACTCTTTTTAAATCAGAACAATCCTAAATAAATTTTTATAAACTTTAGTTGGCACCCTTCTTCGACCAGTAGGGTTTTAGTAGGGTTCGATTTGATTTTATAACTAAGTACAGCATTAACTATACTCGTGATGAAAAAACTTGCATATGCTATGCTACCTCACGGATCATATTTTTCTTTTAAATTTTCTTAAATTTATTCAAATCATACAAATTACATTTTTTTGCAGGATAAATTTGAAAAACTTTATAACTTCATTATCGGACATCCACTAAAAACAGCTGATGGTCAAATAAGTGTTAATGATCATCCACTTGGCCGTGACTATTGTATTCTATTGATGGCTAAAAAATTTGTGAGTCAAGGTGATACGGCAATTTCTAGTAATTCACAAGCTGCATTTCCAGTCGCATCAGTTATTGTTTCACTTTGGAAGCTTGTACCAGATTTCGGGCAAATTTTTCTTGCTTACGTTTTTAAGGATTCACCATTTTTAGTACCATATTTTATACCACAAAAACGCGGTCAAACCGTTGAGGAATATTATAAAGTATTGGGTTACCGTTTGACAAATGGCCAGCTGGAACAACAGGATATGTATTTAAAACGTCAGGCGGGTATAGCACGTCTTTATGCGGCTGTTATGATAACAGGCGGACGTCAAATAGATGGTCCACAACATCCCTATGCTGTAGAACAGGGTTGGCGTTGGTTAACAAATTTTATTGCACTCGAACCATTGCCAGATATTTGTGCAACATTAATTTTGGAAGTGTTACAAACTATTGGCGCTGATTTGTGGGCAGTATATGGAAAGCAACTTGTTAAATTATTGCTCTACATACAGCAACATTATTTTCCGAAATTGTCGGCTGTAGATGGAGGTGGACCAAAGGCACGTTTAGAATTGTTGCTGGGAAAATTCTTACATGAAGGACAAATACCAAGAGCACAAGGAATGCTGCCTGCAGGATTTTGGTAGCTTGATTTAATAAATATTTTTAAAATTAAAACATTTAGTACTTTAAAAAATTGTTTTGTATGAAAATTTTTGATAATGATAATTACTTTTTCATATTGAAAATAAAAATTATATTTTGAAACTAATTGTAGTTTCCGGTTTAGCTCATTTTTACCAAAAAAATTCAAAAATTTAATATGTAAAATTTGCAAAACACCAGGCCACCATGAACCAGAAGCAAGCAAATTTTGTTTTTTGAATATCTTTGTCATGCAATATCTCGGATATTACTGAATCGATTTTGACAAATGACGTGTCAAAATCGTTGTAAGAAGCAGATTTTGATAACGTAATTTGAGTTTTGATAAACTGCCAATAGATGGCACTTTAAGGAGTAAAACTATTAAAACTGATTAGGGCGCCATCTGGTGGCAGTTTTCAGAACTATGAGGCTTTTCATTCCCTTCCTCAACTCATGTACAATAAAATGACGTCTTCATTGAAATCGGTTGATTAGTTTCGGAGTTATTCAAGTTTTAACAAGACTGCAGCAGCAGGCAAGTGTTGTTCAACAGTTTTGTTTAAACATGAATAACTCCGAAGCTAATGCACCGATTTAAATAAAAAAAATCGTCATTTTATTGCAAATAAGTTGAGGATGAGAATGGAAAGCCTCATAGTATTGAAAACTGCCACCAGATGACGCTTTAAGGAGGTAAGCTATTAAAACAGATTAAAGCGTCATCTGGTGGCAGTTTTGAAAACTATTAAGTTTTCCATTGTCTTCCTCAACTCATTTACAATAAAATGTCGTTTTTTTTATTCAAATCGGTCGATTAGTTTCGGAGTTATGCTAGTTTAAAAAAACTGTCAGTAAACTTAAATTTTAGCTGCGCTGCGCCGCCAAAAGCAGAGCCGGAACACAAAATCGTGTACCAATAAAAATTTAAAATACCAGGCCACCATGAACCAGCAGCAAGCAAATTTTGTTTTTTGAATATCTTTGTCATGCAATATCTCGGATATTACTGAATCGATTTTGACAAATGATGTGTCATAGTTTTTGTAAGAAGAAGCAGATTGCTTTGACGTCCTTAGTGTTTTGGTAAACTGCCAATAGATGGCGCTGTAAGCTGTTAGAATACTCTAATCGCTATAACTCGGCAATAGTTCAAGAGATTTTGGTAAATGTGGTCTCATAGATTTTGTAGAAAGAAGCAGATTGTTATGACGTCATTTGTGTTTTGATAGCTTGCCGAAAGATGGCGCTGTAGGCATGTGAATGTGCTAATCGTACTAATCGCTATAACTCGGCAACGATTCGACGGATTTTGGCAAATGTGGTGTCATAGTTTTTATAAGCTGAAGCAGATTTTGATGTCGTCATTTGTGTTTTGATAAACTGCCAATAGATAGCGCTGTAAGCCTATTGAATATTCCAATAGCAATAACAACGATATTTGATGAATTAGGTCATAGTTTTTGTTGAAGTTTTTGATAGCTTGCCAACAGATAGCGCTGTAAGTAAATCCAATGTATTAATCGCGATAACTCCGAAGCGATTCAACGGATTTTGATAAATGTGTTGTCATAGTTGTAAGCTCAAACTTTTTTATGACGTCATTTGTGATTTAATAACTTACCAATAGATGGCGCTGTAAGCAAATTGAATACTCTAATCGATACAAAGAGTATAAATAATAATATTATTTATACTCTTTGATCGATATAACTCGGCAACGGTTCAACGGATTTTGTCAATATTTTGAGCCAAGGCAGCGAACGTCTAAGACTTTCATTTCCCACAAAAACTTTTTGAAAGAGCTGTGCAAAGGACTGGGCTAACAAATACCAAATACCAGCGAAATGAATGTGTATTTTACCTCAAAAATTATTGCCGATAAACTAATTTTGCAGGAAATGTTTTCTCATTTCCAAAACAATTTCGACGATTGCAAAAAAGGGAGTTTGAGAACAATTTCGAGGAAATTTTATTCATGGGTGTATGACTTTCGAATTTTGGCAATGAAGTATGTAGGTATGTATGTTTATTAAAAAAATATTGCTTATTACTGATTTAATGAATTCGAACGGCTCGCTCACTAACGAATTTAAAGAAGATGGTTTACTGCCAATAAAAATTGGATTTTTGAAAACATGTCTTCAAATGAATTTTCAAAATTAAAAATTTTAATAAAAAATAATGAAATGCGCATAGTATTGAAAAAATACTGATTAAAAACATACGAATTTCTATTGCTTTAAGTTTTTTGTTCTCAAGTTATAGCACACTGGTAAGGAATTGCATTGTCCCTCTAATGATAGGGTAACATTATCAAGATATTTTGGTCTTATTTCGAACAATTACGTTTATTTAAGCAACAGTATTTTGTTTCATATGCAGCAGTTTTGTGTATATTTGTGTGATAATTTCGAAATTTTTTTCGTAAAAAGGTTTAAGGTTTCATATTTAATCTTCATCATCATCATCATAATCGCTATCTAAGTCACCCAATTCGTCTTCTAAGCCCATAAAAAGCTCTTCATTAATTGGTGCTGCATCATTGGCGGGTAGGTTTGCTGCTGCTCCTGAATCGTCATCATTAGCAACGTCTGATTTGGCGGTCTCATCAGCTTGATCTTTTAAACGTGTTGTTGAAGCGATTGTACCGGAGCCATCCACCTAGCAAGTTTAAATGAAAATATGTTAAATTAGAATTTAAAAAAATGTGATATTCGCTATAACCTCTTGCGCTGCCAACGACAATGAAGCCAAATCCAATTCTTTGAACTCAACAGAATCATCATCATCGTCATCCCGATTATACATTTCAAATGCCGCATCGCCATCTTCCATTGGACCATCATCAACCAGATCAGGGTTAAAGCTAAACATTTCTCTACCCGAGATGCCAAATTGCTTGCCTTTGCTATAGTCGGTCTTTTTACGTTCCTCTTCTGCAGTTTGTATATCCTGCTTCTCTTGAAGTTTACGTTTTTTCCAGGCCAAGAAAGTCTCTAGCGTGACACGTGTTTGACTTGCACCCAAAGCAGCGCGTTCTTTTTCAATTAAATCTTCCAAAGAAATTTCCGAGGATTTATCTATTCTCTTTTGATCCTTTTTGAGCACATATCCAGGCGGCAGCGCATGACGATAAATACATTTCTCTCCATTGGGACACTCCCAGAACCAACCGTATTTGGATTTTTCAACGGCTTCAATAAAATATCTGCAAATCTGTTTTTAAAAGAAAATAAGCCAAACTAGATTAGACGTCACATATAGCCTGTTATATAAAGCTTCCAAGTTTAGATCGTCTATATTAAACAAACGACCGTTCCTGAACATATAGAAAATACTATACCAACGAACGCAATTAAATTGCAAACATTTACATAGATCATTCTAAGTATTCACTACTGATCGTATTGAATCAAAATTTTCGATAAATCATTTTCAGTGTGTATATTTGTGAATGAATTCGTGTGGTTGGTACGTGAAGTGTTTTTTTTTTTTTAAAAAAAACGAGTGTCGTAAGATTAATGATTCTTGGAGGACGAAACCTGTAATTTAAAATGTATCGGGAGCAGTTTTAACTTACAATATCAGTTGTTGGTTTTCGTATTTCCAGAGAATGCTTTTGGTCTACAACCTCTTTCAGTTTGGCATCGTCCCAAAATTTCATGTCATCGTCAGCATCACGCATATCCACATAAACAGAACGTTTCTCCACCTTAGTTGTGAAGAAAAAAAAGGGTTAATTCTTTCCACCCTCAATTTCAGCATCATTCTCACCTTATTCTCCACCGATAAGTCATGTGAAAATTTGCATTTATCTCCCTTTGTGCAAGTGCCTAGTTTGAAAAAGGAACACACTACGGATTTTGGGTCAGTTCCCTTTTCAACTTTTTGGCTTTGTACAGGCTTAAAAATTGACGCCAACTCGCGCTGGTCCTGGAGCTTCTTCTCCTTTTCGTCCTTACGTTTGTCAACATCTGGACGCGGATGTACTCCACCACTTTGCACTTGCTTCTGAACTTGTTGTATAAATTTTTGTTGTTTGTTACCTTTTTTATTTTTAAGTCCAAATGTTTTATCCTATTGGTAATTTGGGAAAAAGTGAGGTTAAATGTAACTGCATTTTATTTAGCCACTGTTGTTCTGCAATATTTACCTCAATTACTTTTTCCTTTTTTTTTTGTTCAACTTTTTTACTTGGTGCAGACGTCTTTTTTGGAGGCATTTTTTAATGCAGTCGCTTTAACGTTGCAATGTTAATGAAAATTAAAAATTAGTGCCCGTGTGCCACCTCAATGTCCCGACGAAGACGTTGGAATTTAGTAAAGGAACTGTCAAAGTGACATGTGCAATAATTAGTTTTTAAAAGCGTTGCCACACTTTATCATGTTCTCAGACAGTTTGAGGGGTACTGTTATGATTAACGTTTTTTCTTTCGTCTCGACGCACAGTGGTAATAAGTACATGTGTTGACAAAACTATTTTTAAAAAGTACCCACTGAGCAATAAGTCGTATATGCTTGAAATCTGCAATATCTGGCAGCACTAAAAAAAATGTTGGAGCGTAATGCGTTGAATAGAATTGGGACGGAGTCGAAAGAGCGGCAACGGAAATCCGCTGTCAAAAAAAATTAGAATTAAATCTAAATCGACGGGTATCCGGGTTATCAGTCGTACGCCGCAATTCTGTTCAATTTCATAGCATCAAATGTGCTATAATTTTTGACAGCGGAATTCCGTTGCCGCTTTTCCAATTCCGTCCCAATTCTGTTCAACGCATAAGCGTATAAATTTTTGTTCTTATTCTAGCCAAGTCTAGCTTAGTTTTAATGCAAAAGCACTGTGGATAGGGAAGACGGTGTTGGACATATTAGCTACTGACCACTAGGAAACATGACAGTGTTTAGCAGAACTTCTGTTGTAAAATCAGAGCCGAATTTATAGTCGGCAAACTCCTGTAGTTAAAAGAGACTTATATTGTGAACAGAATATGAACGAATGTCGAGAAATCGTCAACGATCACACGCTGTCAAAATTATAACTCACTTCATTCAAGTATAAAATAATTTTAACAGCAAGTGATCGTTGACGATTTCGCGACAGCCGTCCGTATTCTGTTCATAACATTAGCGTGGTATGGGGCTTCACGCGTTAGTACATAATTTTTTTATATTTTCGAAAAAAATGCTATCAAACGATTTTGAACTGTTTTTATAGCGTCGTAGATGCTCATATTCCGACCTACAGCCGGTACTGCAAATTCAAGCAAAGTTGCCATATATTTCATTATTTTAGGTTTGTGTTTACAGCTACTTGTAATGAGCGACATCTATTCTTCAAATTTAGCAAAGGCAAAAAAAGTTCAACCAAATGAACTAGATATTGAGCTGCTTCACGCACTTGTATGGAATTTTGGTTTAACCAAAAGCAATTTTAAAGACTTTACTTTCTTACTTTTCTACTGTAAGTTATAAACCCTTTTCCCTTTTCTTACGAATACACGACTCTTTTTACGGCAATTTGCATGACCTTGCACTAGGTTTCAGGTTATAAGCTTCGAATTTCAGATCGAATATTCCTTTCTTCCATAAAGAGATCTCAAATTCCAATTATTCGTTCACCGAAAATTTCTTGAAAAAAGGTCCATCGTTGCCCTGGCAGTGACCGTAGTAGCGCAGTTGGAATTACACTTCCGGATTATCTTTCACCTCTGGGCATAGAAAAAAACCAATTTGAACATTGTTTTATACAGGGCTCTCTCTATTGATTCTTTCCGACTGACTCGTTTTCGGCTCATTTTCAAAGAAATAATAGAAGAAGATTCTCTAACATTAAAGTGTTGCCGGCAATATCTCTTAGTTTGAATGATTGATCTTTCACTGAAACAGAAATAGTCAATGAGTTTTACTCGTTGCTGGATGATAGCCACGTAAAAAATGTTTTCTTAGTCTGAATTTTTTTAAGTAATTATTTTTTATCTTTTACAATTTATTTTTATTTTATATTTAACCATCAAAGTTCATTTTAGTTTATTATTAAAAAAACCAAAATTATGTATTCAGATTAACGATACTTTGCTTGTTCCTTTGGCTTATTTGATACTATGTACATACAAAATTTTGCGTTTATTAATTAAGTAATTTTAGACATTAGGTTCTAAAAAACTGGCTGTCTGAAGAGAATATTTATTTTTGTTTTTAGGAAACGACAGTTTTTTTTTTAAAAAGAGCTCTCAAAATTTTAAGTGTTTTTGAATAAAATATGTACTTTTCCAATTTCGCTTTGCATTATATTTTATACAGACACGTTCGAGACATTGTACTTTATAGAAATAAAAACAAACAATAAATTCAATTTGTCCAATTTGATAAGAAGACGTAACCTCTGAAAGCAAATGTGTGTTCCAAGATCGCAAAAATAGATCCTACCAAAGAAATCAATTTGAACTGCAAGTAAGAATTTAAAATTTTTGACTTGAAATATTTCTGTAACAAGTTGGAATTTGAAATTTTTACTAGAAAATTATATAGATTTTGACGTTGCTTGCTTCAGTCTGAAAATATCCTACATTTCAAAAATGTTTTGAGTGATATCCAAAGATTGAAACCTATGAAGAGTTTTATTTATTTCTTGCAAACTATATGTTTGCATACTCTATATTTCTGTATAAATATTTTTTTATCAATGTAATTCAAAACACTTGAAATTAATTAAAAGTTTAGCGATTTCAACACAATAATTTACATAAAAATTTAAAATATTTATTTAAATTATTTATATTCAATTTATTATTATTTATAATTCAATTTGTTAGCATAAGTTAAAATTAAACTAAATTTAATTTTAAATTAGTAAGGTTTAGTTTATTTATTTTTTCATAGGATAAAAGTGTATAATATACAATATTTTATATTTTTATTAAAACAAAAATTTTAAACATATACAAAAACGAAAATATCTATAACTAAGCATGCGATCATTACGCAAATGAGTGCACCCTATTTTGGTCGCAGTACTTCATTTCGTTGAATTTTTTATATATTGTAAAGTCTATCGAACATATGTACATATATTTTAAGCAAAAAAAAGATTTAAACATCAAACAAATTAGAGATTGGTAATACAATTTTTATAAAAAAAGGTGTTTTTAAAAAGATTTTTGTTAATAAAAAAAATTTGATTATCATTTTTTATCAACTCTGCTCATAAAATGGCATAAAAATAATTTCGTAGCTTTGAAAAACATTGAGATTTTTTGAATTTTTTTTGGCACATCAAAAATTCAAAAAACTAGAATAAATATCGAAGGCTACGATCAAAAAAGTGTGCACTTTTTTGCGGAATTACCGCATTTTAACTTTGATTTGGTGTACAGTCAAAATTAATGAACACTTAGAGGCAGATTTTCAAAGCATTTTTAAACTAAGTACGCTTTAATCTAGTAAAAATTGAGTAAGCAAGCTCCACTTAAACTCTTAATGAAAGCTAACCCCTAATATTAAATGATTTTATTATAAATTTATATCTTAACGTTGTTTTTTTATAAGTTATTTATTCTCTAAAATAACAATCAAAATGCGATTTGTAAACTAATACTTAAACTATGTATACTAATTTTAAATTTGTGCGTAACTATGTTTGTTAAGTTTTTAGTTAATGATACTTTTATCTACTTTAAAACATATTTATTTAAATGCTTTTATTTACAACAACTTTGTGACATTTTTTTGGGATAGATTATTTATTATTTGTACATTATTTTTTAAGTTTTTTATATAAATAAATACGATTTATTAGGAATTGAGTATTTTATAAGCATGATTTTTTTTTAAAAACTATTAAAAAGACTTCAGTCTTTTCTTTGAAAAGGTTTTAAAGTCATTGAATAAATGCTTTGTTAAATTAATATATAAGTTATTCTTTTTAGCATACTTAGTCGTCTTAAACTAATATTCTTTTTATTAAATTTATTTAATACTTTATATTTGACAATGAAAAACCAATAGAGTACAGGCAAAAGGAAGCATCCAATCATTCTACTAATCATGGTCTAGAAATATAAATCGCTAT
This sequence comes from Meiosimyza platycephala, assembly GCA_963662105.1. NCBI lineage: Eukaryota > Metazoa > Arthropoda > Insecta > Diptera > Lauxaniidae > Meiosimyza > Meiosimyza platycephala. The sequence continues at coordinate 82,181,935 of OY759211.1, read as the reverse complement.
GGTGGGACAACCCGTTTTAAGAAAGTTTTAAAAACTGTTTTTTTTTAATAAACTAAACAAATTTATTAAAGAGCGGATTTGTGCAAATAATTTAAATCTTGAGGGCAGGAAAAAAAGTTTATGTACGAGTATTTGGAACATTCTTTGCAAAATTAAACTACACCAAAAATTGAACCAATTAAAAATGTTGTAATTGACTCATTTTAAATTTTTAGGCTCAGAAATTATTATAAATATTTTCTGTTTATTTTTTTTTCTGAAATTTATTTTTTTAGAACGGTTTAAAAAGGTATGTGAAAATTTTAAAGGCGATGTATCATTTGCATATGTTTGCTTAGCTTTGCTTTGACCTATTTATGACTATACTCAGCCTTTTTTATTTTAAATATTCTTAGATTTTTGTAATTGGGAAAAAGTCCAATATGTTTTTCGATTTTTTTCTAATAAGCCAATGTTTAAGTCAAACGCACATAAAGCTTAAAAATGAGCCCGAGCACAATGCAATTAATAGCTACAAATCTTGGACAGGTGTAGAAATTACCCATATAAATATATTTAAATTCTGTACTAATTAAAAGCTAAAATATATTTTCTACAAATGTCGCTAAATAGTTTACCATTCAACGATGTTATTTTAATACCGCTAACTTGTAAAATTGTAACTCCGCACAGCACGTCCTGGCGTTACAAGTTCTACTTTAATATTCGCTGTTGCTGTTACTTTCGTTGTATTCGTATCAGAATGATGTGTTTCTACTGTGACTTCCGGTTGCACAACAATGCTTTGCAGCTCCGGTGGAAAGTTATTGGAGTTGTTGCCATTTTTATTTGAAGAATGATGATGATGATGGTGTTGCTGATGCTGTTGTTGTGAATTTTGATGATATTGTGGCGGCGGTGCTTGTGAATATGTTGGTTGTTGTTGTTGGTGATGATGATAATTATTCACATTAATGTTATTCATATGATTAACATTACTGCTGTTACTACTGCCACTACCACTTCCACAACTTCCACCCATTCCATTTGCTATGCCTCCCCCACCACCACCGCCATTGGCGCCCCATTCGTTTGCGCTCATTTGTATTGATGATGATGATGACTTCCATGATGGTGGTTCTTCTGTAATTGTTGTCAGAGATGGATCATTGATATTGATATCTTTATGATGATAATGTGATTTGCTGTGACATCCACGTGAACGTGAACCACCATTTACTATGACGGTTTTATTTGCGCGTTTGTTACGTGCAACAATGGGGGATGGTGTTGAAATGCGATCCGGATGTTCAAGTGGTACTAATTCTGCTTCGGGTCCAACCATGCTTAATATGATGGGAAATATTATCAGACTATTAATGGCACCGACACACAGTACGACAAGTAAAAGCCAGAAAAAGTGACGTATCACAAACTCAAAGGGTGAAGTGGAGAGCATAAAGACAGCCAAAGCGGATGTGAGTATTCCATGTATAAGCGGTCCTAGTGAAACTTGCATTGAGAGAAGTATACGACGCTCACGATTACCAACTGATGTCATAAAACCCTGTAAAAAGAGAAATAACTTTTGAGTAAATTGTTTGAATTATTATGAATACGAGATCACATTATTGTTATTATTTTCAGTGTACGAGTTTGAAAAAGAAAGCACACCGTTTTTTTAAATTTAAATACAAAAATCATAAAAGGTACTTACCAAAGATATATGAACGGTGAAGCAAACGATAAGACCAACACTTAAAATTAAAATAACTGCAGGTATCGCTGACAGCTTGATACCTAACAAAGTCATAGCTCCAAAGATTTGCGCCAATGAAGCAATAACATTAATAATCACTAACAAAGCTGCCCAAACTGATAACAGAAGGATAGACACAAGCACAAATGCAGCAATAATTGAGCAACACAGGATTAGTGTAAGTGATGAGCGCAAGGTCATGTACTGTTCCCAGAAAATGAATGGTATGCCTACAAATATAATTCAATGTTAATTACTGTTCAATTTGGCTTATCAGCATTACTCTCACCTGAAGGATAATTTGGCAAGCCACGCGTTTCAAATCGCACACTCAAATCTCTTATGTGTCCAATTAGTGTTTTAATCTCCGATGTATCTGTTAAGCCATGCAGATAGAATGGCAATTGTGCATAGACCAAAGGTAAGCTTTTTGGAATTTTCAAGTCGTACTCAGTTGGCACATGGTAATATTGACGTGGTTCTGGATGAAGTTTACCCTAAAACGAAGAAAGTAAAATGGTTATAACATTTTCAAAATTTAAGTAAAATTTAAATATTTACCTGTGAGGCGCCATATGCGAACACATCATTTGTTGCCCATGCCGAAAGATAATTATAAAATGCCTTTGAATTAATAATGCCTTCATTGCTTACTAGACGATTTTGCGTAACCAAGCTCTTATCGATTGGATTGTCAACATAACCCGTTTGTACAAGCAGTTTGTACGCCAAAATCGCATCGCTGCTGGCATTTGCAGACCAACCTTCCTGATTAAGCCGTCCATCTTTATATTCACGATCAAAGATACGTTGCAGATTGCGTAACCAATCGCGAAAGAGTGAAAGCCAAAAATCGGGCAGACCACCATTATCATTTTTAATAACGTGTGGTACACGCACAAAAGCCTCATGGTACTCATGCAACAATCGCTGATTTGTCGGATATTCAAAGTTGCCCTGGGTCACAGCATACATGCTGTAGAAGCCGAACATAGATGTTTGAGCCTTAAGGAATTTATACTCATTGGTCTCTTTTGGCACTAGATCAATAAGATCCAAACCATCCTGCAAACGTGTCGAGGCATATAAGCTAAAAATGACAGTACCTACAAAAGTAATGACTGCAAGAAACTTGGTCCAGCTGCGCATCAGTAAAGGCGTATAATACTTAAAAGCGAATTTCGAGAGCGAGAACGAGGGTATACGAGACTTCTCTGAACAGGACAGTAACGCTTCGGCTTGATGCGCGTTTACTCCGCTTGCCAAAGCAGAGTTACTAGCAGCTCCAACTGCTGTACGGTTGTTGCAGTTCTTTACAGCATAAGAGTTACGGCTGCGATTGTCACAACGCCCATTATTATTTAGCGTAGCCACCGGTTTTTCTTTCCATATGGGGAAACAGCAACAAAAGAAATCAGCACGTCCAGCGGTGCGCCGCCGCAAGTCCAAAGAGATCATTGCAGGAAAAACTAGTAGAGCGGCGGCCAAATTAAAACACATAACGATAGCTGCTTGTAAGCAGAAAACTTTCAAAGCGGGCACTGGTATAAATACCGCTGCAAAAAATGAACCTGCCGTAGTACAAGCACTGAAGAGTATGCTGGGACCGACCTTCTTTAAGATATACTTGGTCTGCTCTTTGCGATTACTTTCAGCATAAGCGGCAGTTAGCATAAAGATATGATCGACGCCTAAGCCAAGTGCCAAAAATGGCACTACTTGTGTACTCGCAGCATTAAATACAATTCCCAACAGCGCACATAGTCCCAAACCTGCAGCAGTGGAGAAACAAATAAGCAGCACACCAGCAACTCCAACGGTACTTTGTCCACGCACTGGATCCTTCCATCGTATGAGCGTACAGAAGGCGTACAAAACGGTAGCTACCACACCAATAACAATATTAAGGGGACTGGGATTTGAGAATTTAGCCAGTATATCATCCAATGAAGCGGAGGAAAATACATAGATGTCATAGTTGTTCGAAATACGTGAGTTTCGTAATAAATTATCAACAACTTTAGAGAAGTTTTTCTGCCAGGCATTTAAAACTTCTGCTGCTTTCTCTTGCGTCCAGCCAATATGATGAACCTTGTAGTTTTCATTCCATACATCGTACATTTCTTTTTCGGTCATCAACTGTACAACTGTCTGCAGACCCTTGGCTTTCTTCAGATGACCGGTACGATTGCGCTGCACACCGCCTACAATTAACTCTTCAGGCCAATGCATATACTTTGCCGCATAGCCGTAACAGCCACCGGTGAGTATCGAACCAACATCTGGTGGCTGTTGACTTAATTTGTTTGGTGCAGTTTCGGGACAATTGACATCTTTTGGATTCAGACAGGGTTTTTCGGTATAGCCCGAGGTAATGACGGCACGTTTCATATACTGTTCGACGGTATCAAAATCAAAGGTGATTTTTTGATCGCTCATTTGTTGCTTCATTGATTGTACTAAACTTAATGGATTCAGCGTGCTCCACATTATGCGTTTGTCTATACCACTGTAAAATGCCGCAACAAATAAAAACATAAGTTTATTTAGTATACAAGAGAGAAAAAGAAAAGTATTACTACTTACGGTATTTGAACAGGAAACTCAGGACCCAAAAGTTGGCTACCTTCCCAAAAACAATCTAGCGGTGTTATTATCGAACATGGTATAAGATGCTTAAATATTTGCTCAATGAAATAATGTCCTTCAAAACTAGGCGTAGTCGGTGAATTACATATATCTCGCAGTCCCCATTCTGTATCGAACATATGCACTTTTACCGCTGTGGCTTTCTTAAGCACTTCCAGGTGAGCGAGTAAAGCTTGCGGGTGTAGAACAGATGCATTAGGATCATGCGCTGTCTGTATGATTAATTGATGCGTGGACGATTCATCTTCGCCAATTGTTTTTTGTGTGTACGCTAGCTCCGACTCGAGACGTCCACCCTCTTGTATCCAAAGCTGGTGTACCTTAGAATGAATTTGTGCACTTTTAAGCCCAACGCAGAAGGTACTCAACACTAATATGGCGACGAATAAAACTTTGCCGGCATGTTTTTGTACTGAACTACCAAGAGATTCGAGGTGGGATTGAAATACTGATCGCATGTAAATAGCTGTTCGACTGCCACGTGCTTTACCCTGAAAAAAAAGAAAACAAAAATAAGTTAAATTTAAGTTAAAATTATTATGTTTTTAAGAGCTAGTTTAAGGTAATATTGGAAGAAGGTTTGAAAATCTAAGTATCCTCTGTTAACATGGATGTTCAGATCCCTGAGTAATTTTCTTTTGTTCTAGCTTCTATAACAATTAATTATTCGGAAGAAATGGGTGTATGGTCTAGGTCCTCTAACGTAACCTAACTAAAGATTACTTATAATCTAATTTTAATGCGACTCAGACTCAGGTTACTTAGCACAACAACTACATATGTGTATACATATCTTTGTTGTTTTGATTTTCCGGAAACGGAAGTTAGTGATTTCCCGAAAGCCTTATTCTAGTGCACACGAAAACCGCACAGTTCTCAAAGATATATGCAGACAACTCTTAGTACTGCAAAGAATATCTGCAGCTATCTTTAATTAAAACTATTTTTGATAGATGTTCAACTATTCCTAAGATAATTCTCGAGAGTTTAATACAAGTTTCGAACAATGTATTGTATAACTAATACTAATGCAGTTGCTTGCATTTCTTTAAATCATAAAAATACCACTTAAAAATACGTAATATCGAATAACTTGTCTATCTTTAAAGAAATAAAAAATTCCAAACTCAAACGTTTATAAATAGAGACATCAAAATTGTATGACAGCAAAAATGAAAACAAAACCTTTATGCGAGAATTTCAGTAGAAATAAGCAAACACACGAAGAATATCTAAAGAAAAGTTAAAAAAGAAACAAGTAATTCCCCCACATATTTCACCCATAAAATTCTATTATCAAAGAGAAAAAATCCTATAAAAGCTAAAACACATAAAATAAAAATACGTAAGCGATACCGACCACGATCTTAAGAGCGCATGCGCCGCCACCATCAACACCGCGCCAGCTTTAACTTTTTATTTATAATTTTTCCATGAACAAAAAGTGGGAACAACGAGTACCCCAGTTACAATAACACAATCAACGAATATTTTTTATTTAGAGAAAACAAGTGAATGCGGAAATTGAGCTTTTGAGGGAAAACATACCCAGAGTAGAAATGCATGCTACAGATTTTAGAGACCTTTCACTATTGGCATTGCTAATTATAAAATCTCAATTTGAGTGTTTAGATGGAGGGATTGCTACAGTGAACTTAATTTGATTAACTTATTTTGGAACTAGTGACTTCGAACGTGACTGTCTTAACATCTCATCTCATTCTTACTTCTCTCTTTAAAAGTAACAAAAAAAAAAAAACATTTAAAACTTGGAAGGCAAATACAAACAGTACAAATGCGAAGAAAAAAAAAAAAAAACATAATTCAAGAAAAATTAATTAATCGACAATTTTGGAGTGAGTTTTTGCAAAAACTTAATCCTAAAAAAAAGATATTTAACTTTGAAAAAATAAAAAAACAAATATGCAATAACCTTCTTTAGCACAAATATGTTGTTTTAAAAAATAAATTATTAAAATCGCTTCAGTATATTTTGCACCAAAGCGTTACAAACTATAAGCAATTTTATATAAATAGTATAGATTGGCCTTTATAAGCACAAAATATCAACGCTATGCATTTTATCATATATTCCAGCTGTTTTAATCATAAGATAAGCCTCTTTTCCAATTGGGATGAAAGCATAATATAAAACTTCTCAAATACCAAAAAAACTTTTAAAGCATTCCTTATTTAACCACATGCATTGATCATATACCTTAATCTACAACTTTATATCTATTATGAAACTCTCGCTCACTCACTTACTGACTGACTCGTTTGTAGAGCTATTCATAGCTTCATGCGCTTGCTAGACGTTTTATAGTAACCATAGTACGAGTTATATGAATGATAGACATTAGAGTGCGCGCAGTGAACGACGCAGTTGAAGTGCGCTTAAATGTCAGTGGTTTATGCCTACCGTTAAAAAAGACAAAGGAATAGAGAAATAAATAAAAAAGCCTAGTCAAAAGAAGCAGCCTACAATACGTAGCTGGACTTTAATTTATATCTTAAAGTTTCATGGTTTCATCGTAGAGTGTAAGAGATCTACTCAAGGTACAAATAGACATGAAGAGTAGTGTTCACATAAAATTGGTAGTGCAGTTGTTGTCAGCCAGTGAGAGGTGGTCATGAACGTGGTAGAGCTATTAAGAGCATAGAAGGAGGATCTTGGCATTTTTAATGGGTAATATTTTAGCAATTGTGTTGCAAATGAAAATTATGATAATGCACGGTGGCCAAGAGCAGGATTATTTATAAGCAAGAATTCAGGGAGTATCCTAAATGTTTTTTATATAATATGAAATATTGTTGTAATAGGAAAGAAAAATAATAATAAAATAGTAATAGAGTTTAGCTACTACAGCTATAAGCCTTCTTAGCTATTTAGCTTAAAGCTTAAATCAAGTAAAAAAGCTTACAGTTTTATTATTATTATTGAAATATTTCTGTCCGGTTAGTAGTAAGCGAGTTAATAGCGAAAAACTGTTTTTGTGACCTCGATAGGAGGCGTAAGATGGCGTAAATACGTTGAGTGTCTTAAAATATGCAAAAAATTACTAGTAGTATTTTATGCTTATAATTGAAACAATTCAAATTTTTTATAAGAAACAATTTGCTAAAGATTATAAATGACGACATTGTCAAGAATTTTTACTGCAGAAAACAAATAAAATATAAAAAAATTTTATGACTCAAAACACATTCCAGGGTATCCAAGATAAACAGAACAATAACTTGTGCGAGAATTAGGTTTTCACAATTTTTTCTTATATTAAATTTTTTTATAACCAACCAACTGGCCAAGATACTGCTTTGCTGCGTGTGCGTTGTACCCATGATGATCGTGCTCATGATGATGATTTTAGCATTTCCGTATAAATGTCCGTTTGTCTGTCTATATTAATTAAGCCATCAACGGCGGCTTTTTATGTACATCTGTCTGTCTGTTTATCTTTCTATAGGTCTGCGCATATCAAAGCGTCCATCAGTTTGGCGGCATTTTTGAATACATATAGACTACGATGAGTATAAATACTTTTATGAGAGAAGTAGAACACACAAGATCAATGCAATCGGTTGGTCAGTTGGAGGGAGCCAATCTACATACATATAGGGTGACTCAAAAAACAAAAAAATTTATAACTTTGAAATGAATTAATTTTTATCTACATATATTTGAATAAATATTTCGATTTTGAAATATAGTGCAGTAGTGAACGATTCTAAAATGATTTTTTGCTCTCAAACAAATCTTCAATTTTAAGGACACTACAATAATTTCGAGATGCCATCATGCGTTTGGTTTCCCATTTACGGCTAGAAAGAACTTTACTTGAGTCCGGACATTCCCAAGATAACAGCAACCGAGTCGAGGTATCTGTTTACAAGCACCCTTCGACATCGACCAAGTAGTGCTCGTCCCAGCTTAAGAGCTTTAAAAGGAAATTTCCATAATTTTCTATATAAAATTCATTTTAGTCAGCAACTGCTTGCCAGTGGCCACACAAACCGATTAGTATTGGCCGCTTGAAAAACAAAATTAAGTTCGATATTTTTTGAACAAATTGATTATGTCAGAGGAATCCCATTTCCACCTATAGCCAAAACAAAATAAATACAATTTTCATTTCTGGGGTGCGGACTACTGTACTGGTACTACTGTACACACAGATAAAGAGAGATACGATGACTACTTTTCAAGAAAGTATTTCAAAAAATGGAGACATTGATTGTATGACTCTTCCTCCGGACCTGACAGCTTCTGACTTTGATCTACGGAGTAATCTGAAAGAAACAGCTTGGAAAAATAATCTCCAGCCCCTACGCTGTTATTTGCATCTAAAAGCTTAGAGGACGTCCATTAATTACGTGAGGTGTTTTTTTAACATTCGGACCCCCCCTTCCCCTTGGTGAGATCTGGCAGGACCCCTCCCCTCCCTCAGGTGAGATTTAAATTATAATTTTTAATGCAAATTCTATGCATTAAGAAGTTGACGTGAGGTTTTCCTTAACCCCCTCCTCCCCCTTGGTGAGATTTTGCCGAACCCCCTCCCCTCCCTCCTATTTTAACTCACGTAATTAATGGACGTCCCCTTACGCGAATAATACTGCATCTTGAAGATCTTAAAAGAAAATTAAGTTCAATGTATTTGTCTAGACACCACCGACATTGGAAGAAGTTATGGGAAATTTTATCAAAAGATTGGGCTCCAATGTTTTTCTGCTTCTATTGAAATTCGTTAATCAAATGAAAATTCATTCGAATTCAAAATCCACTTAATATTTTAAGACCACCCTGTATATTGTTTGTTCTTTTGGTTTTTATACTGCCCAGCTGGAGTTTTCTTTGTAGTCGTATGCGCGCTCAAGTTTTTGGCCAAATATCAAGCGTACAAAAAATCAAAAGCGATTTATTTTTATGTCCATAATGATCTACTACTTTTCCATTACTTTTTCGATATGTGCCTACTTTGTACTTCCTTGAATTTATTTACATTGACATCTTCATTAACCACAGTTACGTGTACAAGATACCTGAGTGCAGCAGTGTGACGCCCACAGTTTGAAATTCTACGAAGTCTCTGCTTATGTTAGTTTTTGTTGGAAAACTGTGGTGTTTTTTTTTATTTCTTTGAATATTTTTCTTTTTTTTTTTTTGAATTAAGACACAAGTTCTTTCTTCCTCGAACCACCCGGCTTGTGAGTGAGTGAGTATAAAATCCTTAAAGGAAGTCGCTCGTTGACGTCGTTTTGTAATAGAAACATTGAAATGTTAAAATCTCTTTATTTCTTTACAACATCTTCTCAGAAAGTTTCGGTGAGCGAAATAATCCCAGTTGAAAAGCAAGTTGAAAGAGATCGCGTATTTCATAGAAAGACTTTAAATCCTTCTGCTGAAAAATCAGTTAGGAGGGAGAGCTAAGGTCAAAAAATACAAAAATTAAACTAAATTCTGAACTCAAGTACTTAAAAATTCGAACATTTTCTCCCCACATAAAATCATCGACTTTCAGAAATGTTGAAAGTACACAATTATCAATGTCAGCTATTTTTGTGTTCTTTAATCGTCAGGAGGGTCAACCCTTTAAGTCAAGTAGTTTCCTATTGGGAGCAGGCTGCTCTCGCAAAATTAAATAATTCACCATACTAACGTTCTAATTTGAGCTGCCACGATGAAGAGAAATTATAATCTTAACTTCAAAGCCAAGGAAATTGCAAGACGGTTGACATAAAGCTTGACGATCTGGGTTTAAGAGCCAATGCACCATTAGTGGCCAGTTTTACCCAATGCATAAATGACAAAGCTCTTAGCCATGTATCAAAAATCTTATCAGTCAGGAAGCGAGTAACCAGAGTTATGCATCAAGGGAAACTTATAGCCCACATGCTGTGACATTTGATCATATTCTAACTTTGATGACAGCCAAAAGTTTACAAATCGTGGCATACTCAGGAAATTCGAGAATCGGGGAAATGTTGGAGAGAAATAAAGGCACTGGCTTCTGATCGTGCATGTTGGAAGAGTTTTGTGGTAGCCATATCCTCCGGATAAATGACAATAGGAAAGAAGGAAATATACGCTGATAATGTGGTGTTACTAATCACTAGATATATCTATTATAATTACTTTCACCGATCAGTGAATCTGCGTTATCTGAACTACAAAACTGGACAACGAAGAGCAGATTGAGTGCTAAACTACATAAAACGGAAGTTGTGTTGTTCACGAAAAGATCCAAAGCTAAAATAGATGGGACTATACATAAACGTTCATGTATAGAAGAAGATTACTTAAGCGTAATCGTGAACTCTAATCCTTTCTTTCTCTCTAAAGAGAATCTTGGAGGAATGAATAAAGATGAATGCTGTTCAAGTTTGTAAATGAACGTCCGGGAAAAAAGTATATAAAAGTGGATTCGGGTCATATATTGAAGTCGTATTTCGAACAGAAATGAATGGATTCCGGACGTCATCATCGGCGCCAATGAAATACAGGCCACACATATGATTGCTTTAAGGAGCATCTCGCCCATTAATATAAACATTTGAGTTGGTAATCCGTTGGAAACCGAGGGAATCGACTGCATCAAATTAATGAGCTGCACAAAATCTCAACACCGCATTCAAGAGAGAAAAATCAGGCTCTTATGAGCCTGGCCGATATAGCAACGAGGCAACAAACGTGTCTACAAACTTGTTCGAAGTGGATCGGAGATATCACTAGAGATCAAAGTGGACACCGTAAGTACGCCACTACATGAATTCCATATAGCGCTATGTAACTTAGCCTGGTTTCGAAACAGCAAAAGGATGAACCACATACTTACAGCTGATCTAACGCTGCAATTGACATGAATGCTTTACGTCGCAAAACAAATGTCAAAGCCAAATCGTTAGCAGAACGTTCGACGATTAAGAGTTGCTTTGCCATATTCATTCCGATCATCCCAGAGAAAACGTGATAAGCGGACTTACCAGACTTTCAAAAATCAACTGTTAATTATAATATTTAGGCACAAGTATTTTTCCTACTTGGATGTTAAGCGAGCGCATGGCAAACGACATAATGACGACAAAAACGTTGAAGAGTAGTCGAAAAAAAGGGAATAAATGGAAGGAAGGCAGAACTATCTCGATGTCGAAAAAGACGACGACGACGACGATCGCACGTTTGGGACGTTCTAGAAAACTGTTGTTGTTGTTATTGTTGGTGCTGCTGCTGCTGCAGCTATTGATGATGCTGTCGTTATTGTTGCTGTTGCAGCTTTCCTTTTTACAGCACTGCTACACTCTACCACCAACAATACAAAAATTCTTAAATTATAGGCCTGGCACGAAAACACAATACTATGGTGGTCGTTTCTTTGGGATATATGCGCATACATAATACATACGTACATATCTACAGACAAGCAGATGAACGAACGAACAAACAGACGGACAAAAGAAAAACAGACCATGGGCCAGTAAGTTAACATAACGATAGCCTGCCAGCAACAGTGGAAGCAACAGGTAGGTATGTATGTATTTTTCACTCTTTGTAAGTCAACCTTCGATTTGATGATTTTTCGTGAATTTTTTTTTTTTTCAATTCTTTTTGGGTAGGTTTTAAGGTAATACTACTAAATTAAGATGTTGCCAGTGCATGCAGCACAGAGATTGTCGACATCAGAGAAAGCAAGTGCGAGTTGCAAGTTCATTTTGTTGAAGACTTGATAGTAAAACTTTGTGAATATTAAAAAATCGAATTAAAAAGTAGTAAAATTAGAATAGAGATACATATAGTTATACTATTTTTTTATACAGCAAACATTTTGTAGTTCCATTGCGAAAAATCCTAAGCCAATTTGAGTTCACTAACCTTAACAATAACCGGACCATTGCGATAAGTTCTGCACTTTTCGATCTTCTTATGAAGAGCGTAATAAGCTTCTACCTTGTGAACTATCTGCAGCGAATTGTCGCAAAGTCCGCTCTACTGGAAATTTGATCGCGTTTCTCACTTAGCGGTGAAACCAATGTGTTCACTTTCTCGGTGTAAGTATGGTTGTTGCTCTGGATTTTTAAAAGGCATGGGATGGAGCGTGACATTGCGCCAACGTAACAAAACTAATTGCATATGGCGCGTATGGAGCTTCTGCACTGGATTGACGGTTTCCTAGCAAATGAGCATGGGTCAACTTAATATTAGCTAAATCCAATAACATTTGCTATCACACAAACGAACGAGGTATTTTCTCGCACCACTTTCACTGTTGGGAAGCAAGCGGCAAGATTTGCTCGTCGACCTTTAAAGAAGTCGCTGGTACACGCGAAAGAGAAGAGCATTAAGCATTTTCTTTGATATGTCCCGTTCATAAAGGTTTACTTGATTTTTTCTGGACAACTCTGTAATATTTATGGAATATGAGAATTAGGTCAGTTAGTTTTAATATTAAATCTTCTTGGTTCTACGAAGAGGACTAGATAGCTTCTTCCCCGTGGAATTACAATTAACACATATTTGGTAATTATGCAAAGCAGTTTAGTTTAAAAAAGAGAATGAGTAATGAAAGCAACATTCGGGCTTAACTTAAATGGGATATGATGTATCGGAACTGATATTGGTTACAGGCAGATGTGTCATAATAACAATTAAAGAGTTTAGCTATTACAACTATTAGTTTTCTTAGCTATTTAGCTTAAAACATTCATACAAATAAAAATAAAACTTAAGTAAGCATAGTTTACTTTTTCTATAGAAAGTCTACTATACTTCCCATAAGATTTGGTAAAAAAATGGGGAACATTTCTCATGGGAAATTAAAGGAGCGCCGTTTTCTGTCTTATTAGGGTACCGCTGTTTCTTGACGTGAAACAAAAAACAAACTCTGAATTGGCCAATCGAGGATAAAGATAAAATTAGCATTAAGCCTTTATGAAAAATGATACTGGAAAGAGCTTGTACGGCCTTAAACAATTGTCGTATCACAGAATTTTCAAAAATATTTTAACTACCAGTGTGCCAAATAGAGTGTAATTTTTCGCTCACTTACATACTTTCTGCCAAATCTAATATTATACAATTTATTTTATACTGAACTGCCAAAACCTGCCTGACTATTTATGAAAAGAGTCAATTTGAATAAACAACCCAGGTTAATAGATTATAGCAGCGATGGGCATAATACGAAAAATGAGCCATTTGTGGCTCATTACAACAAACACGTCGTTTTTCTTAAGAAAAATAACCAAAACAACCAAAAACACAGGCATTCACCACTGCTACGCACATTTTTATTGCTGTGGTTTTTTTTTATAGGCGCTATGCACGCGATTTGTATTATTACTATTATTACATGATTCAGAAAAAAAAAACAAAAAAACCGAAACGAGCGAACAAGGAAACAACAATGCGCACATTGAGGACAGCTTCTCTCGCATCGTTTGATCAGTGTACTTTTATTTCTACACTCAAGTTGTTCTTGCTTGGGCAAGAATTTTTGTTTTGCTATCGAGATCAAAGTTATGGTGGGGATTTTTCCGTTGTTGTAATTTTTGTTTTTGTGGCTTTTGTTGTAAAGTGGCTCCTGCTTTCAAAATTTTGCCCATCTATGGACTATAGCAGTGGTTAAGCGTAAGCGGATTAAAGACGGAGCTGTTGGCCTCAGATCTTTCAAATTCGGTTTTACCTTCCGCAATTTACGAATATGTATTTGGTATTTACTATAATCTTTTAGTTTTTCTTGTTGTAATCGCAAAAACAATTCGATCCTCTCTGGATCATGATCTTGCTAAGTAGTTTGATAATTATGTAACATTTTCGGATTTTTCAACATTTTGCCCAGTATTTCAACATTTTCAAGTTTTCTCAACATGTTCTGACGATTTTCGTCCTTATCCAACAAAATTTCCGGATTTTTCAGAATTTTTTCCTTACCAGCATTTTGCCGAGCTTTCAACATTTTTTGATTTTATCAACATTTTTCGACTTATTCAACATTTTTCAATTTTTGCAACATATTGTGACGTTTTTCATCGCAAACATTTTTCGTTTATTCCAACATTTATCGAAATTTTCAACATTTTTTTGTACTAACCAGAACTAAACTTAACTAAGTTCACACATCACGCTGCGATTCCTTGCACTCACTTACCAGCTTTTTTACATATCTACTAATACAGTATTTAATGCGCTCTTTATCATTATGCCGTTAATACTTCCCGATTGATTTTGTGTAGAATTTTTTTTTTGAATTTTTTACTTTTTCGTATTGTTGTTGTTGCTGTTGTTGTTAACATTTTTGCACCGTCTGTTCATTGTCGTCGGGTTGGGTCTTTGTTATTAAGACATCAGGATTTCGTGGTTGTTAACACTTTATAGGTAGGTACGTAGTAGTAGTAGGTAGAAAAGACACACGAGAGATACAAGAAACGTTGTTGGTTGTTGTTGGTATGCTTGATCTTATAAATACAATTTTTTTTTTGTTTTCTTGTATATTTTTGTTGTTGTTTTCGCAACAATTTTTCAGTTGGTTTCTTTGAACTCACGGTGTGTCAGAGAGTATCATTTTTTGTATTGTGTTTTGTTGTTGTTGTTGTCTTCTTTTTGTGTCTCTTATTTTCAACATAACTCACATTTATTGCCGCGTAAACTTCACATTTACTACATTTTTTCCTTGATCTTGTAACAAGTAAACATTTTTCTTTCTTTTTTTTCGTTTTCTTGACTTTTTCGTGTTTTGTAATTATTTTTAGTTCTTTTTTGTTTGAGCCAAACTATTGTCAATATCTTCGTGGGGTGTCCATTTGAAACATTTTTATTGAATACCCATGGAATAGTCATTTTGAACAGCAGAGCAATGCCACAGTTCTTGCAGAAAATGACAAATGTCACAGTTGATTTATGTCTACTCATCTGTCTGTCAAAATGGCAAACAATAACAACTTTATAATGGCTATTTCTTCTTTAAATTTTTTTCGCATTTATTTATTTTAACTTTAAAGTATATTATTGATGTAACCATGCCGAATGCGATACATGAAATCTGTATATTCTTAAAGTAAAATTCATTTGAATCATTGTCAAATGATACTAATGGACATGTCAATTGCAATTTTATGCACACTCTTTGACTATTTATATAGCGTGACATATGTATCAGTATGACTGACATTTGAGTAATTATTTCAGTTGTATGGAGTACATACCTGAGGGGAGGCTGTAAAACTTCAAGCCTTAGGTACTTTGAGTTACTTTTTCTGATCATGTCATTGTGACTTTAAAGACAAAAAATTAGCATTAATAAATCACGAGTTACTAAAGGATTTAGAGCCTTTTTATGTATCACGATTCGTCTCGTATCGTCTCTAATTTTCAAGCCTGAAAATATGCGATTGTATTTGACATAAATGAAAACAAAAAAATCTGGCCAGTGTTTAATGATTAGTTAATCAAAAATATAAGAATTGTACTAGCATACTTTTAGGCTTAGAAATTAGACACGAAACGAGACGAATCGTGATACATAAAGAGGCCCTTAGTTCGTCATGTCTGAGTATGATTGAATTCACGAAAATCGTAAATCGAAAATTAAACGTTTTTAGACGTGTGCGAGGACGATTTGGTCGTAGTTTGTTCCTGAACAGCAGTTGAAAAATTAATTTAATAGCAAGATCCTGGATCTAGGACAAGAATCTATGCAGAGTATTGAGAAGAAAGCATTCAAAAAGTTTAATATGTCAAATATTTTGGAATGCCGAAGGGGTTCTTTAATTGATAAATTGGTTAGAGACGTTCGTTTTGAGTCGACTATGTCGAATTTGGGACACAGATTAATTTTTTTGTATGTATTGGAAAATAAATATTATTCCGATAACTATATCGGTAATCGTATTTGATTTCTTCTTATGAGGGTTGCTTGAAGCGTAAGGTTTACGAAGATATTCCTCAAACTCTGCAATAGCTCAAAGACAACATCATCGAGCAAATACATATCACTGATTAAATATTATGCGAAAAAGTTATTTATAATTTTAGTAAAAGATTGACAGCTTGCTTAGCTAGCAGAGAAAGGTCACTTGAACGACATTCCTTCTAATTATTAATCGGAATATAATGCAATATACTTTGATTTCCAATAGAAATAAATAAACATTTCACACAACTTCTGTTTTTTTATTTAAAATTTAAAAAGATATTTCGAATATGAACACTCTTTATAATAAGAAGTTATTTGATCATGTGGCGCTGTGAACAAAAATTATGTTTTATCAATATCTCTGGAATTAACAATTGAATTTCGATACATGCGGCGTGTTGCTAAGCAAAGCGTGCATAAGGCTGCGCCCCTTAATTTCAATTAAATTTCAAAAAAAATTAGAATACTTTACTTCATATATAAAACATGAGGTTTCCCTTTTGTGGAATGCCGAAAAAGTCTTCTTAGCACAAAAAATTGCCAACAGGAAAGGTTTTAAATTGATAAATTCTTTTTTAAATTTTAATATACCATATGTACCTACATATAATGCTATATGTGGCATAAGTGAATTGGCAATTTGGCTCTTTTTGATTCGTAACAATCAAATTTTAATCAACTTTTTATCTCATTATGGAAATTTTCATTGATTACTGCTGTAAATCAATCATAATTATATCTGTTCATATCTTTGAAGTCTCTCAATCAAGAAAATATCAAAGCAACTCATTAATTTTTACATTAAAAAAAAAAATGCATTAATAATCATGTAGAGAGCCAAACTAACTGCTAAGCTTGCCCATAGCATTTGCTTAACATGACTACTTAATTACACGCTAGATTATCCATAGATTAGAAACATCAAATTTGAAGGAAACACACAAACACAAACATTAAGGAAAAAAAAAAATTTAATAAAAAATAAAAAAAATTTAATATGAAAAAAACTAATCAAAAAATCAAGCGGTATCCATGATTAAGTCAATTATAAACGTGGGATTATCAAAACAAGAAAAGAAATATAAAGTAGACCACCCAAGTTTTTTAATATGTGGAGACTATGCTACCAACCATAATGTATACATTTAGCTATAAAACAAGAGGAAGCGCTTAATTATAGCAAAAGAAACTAAAATTACATAGAAAAAAACAATATCTATAAGAGCGAAGTTAGTTAACTTTTTAGATTGTTTTATATTTAATTTCTTAATGCCATGATATAATTAAAGACCACCCAAATATTATTATTTTGTATTAGCATAATACTTATTCTGATGTTGGTAAAGACTTGCTATGATTTGTGGGAAAAAACTTAAAGCAATAAAACTTTTACTATGTGAATTTTGCGGCAAAACATTTTTTTTTCTTTTTTTTTTTGGAAAATTTTTGTAGATTTTACTTTCGAAATTTTTGCTTTACTACATGCGATTTCAATAAACAGCTTGACAGCTGCCATGTTGAAAATACATTTTTCACTAATGGCTTTTTGTTTTGTTTAATACTCACATATGTTTAAAAGTAATTTCGGTTTATTTTTAAAGTTCATTCATTACTGAAAATGTTGAAGATGGCATAGGGTGGTCCATAAAATTTGTGATTGCAAAGCTATTGTATTACTGTGAGACATTAACGGATAATTGCAAGATTATTATAATTGTTTATTTTCCAATTATACATACATATAAAGGGTGTTTTTTTGTAGATTGTGTAAGTATCGAATTGCAATAAAACAATTCACAAATGATCCAGTTTTTGACGTAGTAGTTTTAAGGTCAAATTTTCAATCACTAAAAAATGCACAATCACACAATGCCATAATAAATAATTCAGTGGTGTCAAATTATAAGTGATTTTTGTGGCCAATTGAGTTCATAATTGCAAAAAATTAAGTGAATTTTAAGTAATTTAAAGTAAAAATTTTAGTAAATTTAGTAAAAGTTTTTTGGTGAAATGGCAAATGGAATCATCTGTCAACTGTCAAATTGACAGTCACTAGAAACAGTGTTGCCAATTTATAAACCAAACCTCTAATAAAAATACCCTATACACCCTACCCACCTTTCATATGAAATAAGTTAAGCAAATATTCCAAGTTGAATTTTTTTCAGTTTCTCAAAATAAAATTCCGTGCTGCCCTCGATGGGTTCAAAGATGCGAACTTTAAAAATTTCGCAAAATTTTTTTTCTTCAAAATGTAACAATTTTGAAAAATTTTTTCCAAAAAACTTTTCATATGTAATTAAATATTAATGCATTCACAAAATTTTCTTTCACCAAAATTTTTTTCCCAAAAATTAACCAATTTCTAAAAATTTTCCCTAAACAAAAAAAAAAAGTATATGTATGTAAGTAGACCAAATCCATTTCAAACCATGCAGTAGGACTGACTTCAAATTGCGATATTGGTTGCCGATTAAAAATGTTGTTTTTCAAAGTAATTAAGGGAACATTTATTCCCCCGATTTGATTGAAAATAATTTTTTACGAAGTTATGCCCATTTAAAATTTTAGTGTCAAAACTTGAAAAACCGCTGAAAATTTTTTAAAAATGGTTGCATTTCCATTCAAATTAAAATAAATAATTTTTGTCTTTTGATTCTAATAGAACTTCTAATTCTCTAATTTTGGAAATTGGCGGATTTATAGAGTTTTTTATGAAAAACAAAAAAAGCTGATTTTCTCAAAAACACCAATTTTTTTTACGCTTATTGTGGATTTGTATTAATATGAGAGAGAAATGACATGAGTTTAATGTTTGTTAAAACACATTTGAGGTCAGACGATTTTTTTTCCCAAAATCGAAATTTATCATCATTGCCAAGCCACTTTACGGTACTATTTTCAAAGTAAATAACAAAAGCAACATTCCAAATTACTTTCTGCAAATCGTGCTCGCATTCTGCTTACTTTTGTTTTACCGTTATTTTCGTAATAACTTTTTATCATGGGAAATACATAAATATATAAAAATATTGTACGCATATATAACTTTTTCGCTAACTACTTCTGTGGGTTTTGAATGTTTTGTTTGCTTGATTTTGTCAGCGAAAAAGTTATATGTGCGTACAATGTTTTTATTGTATTTCCCATGATAAAAAGAAAATTCCCCATTTGTTTACTTTTACTTTAAGAGCAGAAATTATTATATGCTCTGAATTAAAAAAAGTTATAACGAATTCATGGGTCATTTAGCCACCCTGATTAAATGTAAAGCAAATAAATAAACTTCATTAAAGAAAATTACGAACCCTTATTGAAATTCACAGTAGAAAATTATATTAAAGATTTTTACGAGTAGGTTACGTTGTCAAACAAAAAAAATTTTGTGAATGAGCTGAATATGATATTCATGAAAGCTATAAAAATTGCTTTTATTCATTTGTTAAAAAATTTTTAAGTTGTATGACTTTTTTCAACGGCTATTAGTAAAACATTAACGTAGATCATTTAAAAAAAAAATTAAACAACAAAATGTTTTAAGTATTTAGACTTAAAATAGAAAATGTTGTTTATATTTATAGTTTTATAGTATAATAACTTTTTTTTGATATGACTTAAGTCAATACTGGCATTACAGGTTTTAAACATTTTAAGTTGCTTAACAATTATATGTGAAGTTTATGAATGGCCGCTAGATATAAACTATATAAAATCCAATGCACACTTTCTTATTATTTTCTTCGCTCAACTAATTTTTAATAAAACTCAATCAAAATGTGAAAAAACAAAACAAACAAAAATAACAACTTACATTTAAACTGTCGTTTCTTTTTATAGTATGATCATCTGTGATCGTTGTGCATAATTAGAACAGCAAAGCCAAACATAAAATTTAAATGAAGATAACCAAAGTCAACAATAAAATGAGAAATGCTATAAAAAAAATGTACATAAAATATAACTGAATATATCAAAATAAAAATAGACATACGGTCAGACATTTGGATAAACGATCGAGCGATCGATCTTGTATAGCAGCAGCAACAGCAATACTACAAAACAACAACAAAAAGAGTTATAACAAAAAAACAAAAAGAAAAAAAATACTTGGGCGGTCGATTGATATGAATACAACGATACGATACGATCCAATGAACAGCCTTCCTACCACCGATCACCACTGATCTTCAACGACCACCGATCGATAACAGACGCGCGGCGCGCAAGTTTTTCGTTTATTATTTTCTGAATCAAATCAATGGATGGCATAAAAATGAATAAAAAAATAAAAAAAGAAAAGAGGTAAGGGGCCATAAAAAAAGAGAGAGAAAAAAAAATCGAAACGCGTTGCGATCGACCACCCAATAAGCGATTGTGTCAGATTTCCATGTTGGTAATAAATGAGTTCCGATTGAACGATATATCGGTGTGTAAAGTGTATGTTTGTCAGTGCGCCTTGTTGTATATCGTAAAAATATTATGAGTTTATTAATATTTTCATAGGTATAGGTAGGTCGGTTTGCTTGATTACTGAAATGCATTTGTGTTTTTCAATCAATTTTCTTATAAGAAAAAAACTTTTTATAATAAAACTTCAAAAAAATATAAATGATTAATATGAAAGCTGAAAAATGGGTTCCCTTTTGTACTACAATTTCAATGGTAAAATTAAAGTCTAAAAAAAATACCAACAAATAAAAAAGTTTCGAAAAATCAAAATGAAAAGCATTACAACATTCATAACACAAGTTTTTGTTTCAAACAGTTTTGACAGAGAATTATGCCCGCTGAAAATTTGACAACTCAATCAAGAGTAAATTCAATAATGAAATCAAGCACAAATTTTGCTTGATTTTGCGTCAACTAAGAAGCATTGTTAATTAAACCAACAGAGCTTGTTAACACATAACAACATTCATAATTGATATTGTGATTGATTAATCGGGCAACAACAACATTGTTTTGGCCACGTTTGCTTTAAGGAATGTTTATTTTATTAATAGCAAATGTTATAGATTAGTTGAATAATTTTGTATTCTTTAGTTTCATCATGCTTTTGATGTTATCAGCGTCGAAGGCATGACAGTATATTACCAATTCAAGATTAAAAAAAAAAAAATATTTTTAATTAAACTTTGCACTCATATAAAACAACAAAGCAGCGATTGAATGCAAGGTATCAAAAACATCGAAGAATTCGAAAAGTAAATATAAGTCGGAAAATACCGAAAAATGTTCAAAATATTGATAAAAGTGGAAAAGTATTGAAGATTATCAAAATAATAATAATAAATTTGATAAGTTTCGAACGATAAGGAAAAGCATCGAAAAAAAGAATAACAATCGAAAAAATATTGAATATTCAATAACAACCGAATAGTGTCGAAGTATCGATAAATGTCGAAAAGTATCAAAAAACTTCGAAAAATTTGAATGCTATCGAAAAACATCAAAAAATCATTAAAAGTCCGATATCTCTAATCGAAACGAAACACAGTGAAGAAGTCGAAAGCAGAGATGCAGAGGGGACCGTCGGAAAGTATCGAAAAAGTCGAATAGCATTGAAAGATATGAAAAATTAAGTATCAGCCGAAAAAATATTGAATATTCAATATCATCGATAAAATCAATAGAAGTGGACAAGTATCGAAAAAGTCGAATATCGAATGGTAGTAAAAAATATCGAAAAAGCCGTAGGGTATCGAAAAATTACTAAAAAGATATGATATATACGGGATGTCCCATTTTAACTTACACAGCTGAATAAGTCAAAAAATTCGAAGTCATTCAATAAATGTTTCAAATAAAAGTTGGTGGGTATCAAAGGGCTGATCCAACCATGACCTTAACCATGACCTTGACCTACATTTCCAAGGTCATTTGAAGGTCAACTTTAGTATGAATATACACATAAGCTAAGTTGTTTCGCCTTGTCATCAAATATCGAGCTTAGCTGTTATTCCTTGTGGCCACAGAATTTCTCGCACATACAATAAAACATATCAATATGAGCCAACAAAAATTTTAACAAAATCGGGAAAGTCGGAGAAAATACAATTCCAATTCATACGTTTTGACTTATACCGTAGATCGAGAAATATTTCAGGCATAAAACTGTGTAGGAGAAAGAACACATCGATTTCTCGACCTAAAGACCTTTGACCGAGTTATGTATCCTTTTGACATCTATAAATTTTCCCCATTTGTTTTACGAAAGTAGCCATTTCTTCACGTTTTATTGATATATACAAATATATCGCATGTGTTTCTATTTAATATTTATTCAAAAACATAATCCTAACTTGAAAAATTGATATTTTCACAGGAGCATAAAAGCAGCGAGAGCATCAAAGAAAGCCGATTAAAGTTGAAAAATTTTGATCGGTATCTTAAAATTCGAATAGTATATGATAATGGTTAGTATTCAAAAATATCGACAGAGTAAAAAAGTTTTGAAAGAAATCAAAAAACTGCGCAACACATTTAAAATCAAAAAAATTTGTTCTTTTCAAAATTGCCTTCGATCAAGTTGACTGAATATACAATAATTTATATCGTTCTGATCAAAAGTCGGGGCGAAGCTCTAAGTATTTTGTAGTTTAAGCGATTTAGAGCGCCAAAAATGTAACATACAGCTAACTTTTATGTGTTTTATATAGGCTTCCTTGACTTAAAACACGCTACATTTCCAAATATATATAAACCGATACGAAAAAAATTGATGCACATATTGTGTTTCGAGAGGGAGAGCAATAAAATTATGAGATTGTTTGATATACAGTGAATAGAATTCAACTGTAATTCCTATGAAGTATAACGCTTGATCTCAAGTATTTCTGTACTTTATTTCCAATATCACTGATCATTTGAGTCCCTCTCTCTTCTCCGAGTGTATTTTCACGTTACGTCTGCGTAAATTTCAAAGCGAATGATTTTTTTGTTTTCACAACACACACACTTCATGTTTACACTTCCGACGAAGCTCAACACTTCAGCTCGAATTAGTAAATCAAATAAATCTTAAGTTCTTATAGCGATTCACTGTGTACACAGTGAGAAAAAAAAGCGGATTCTTTGATAATTTCGTTTTATTTTTATTTTTTGTCTTTGTAAAGATATTTGTCATATGTAAGATTTTACTCTTTACATTTCGAAAATGTTGTCAATTACAATGTAAATAAATCTTTATCTACTTTTTTTCTTCTCTTTACTTCATTCTATGATAAGCAGAGTGTTGTTGCTGTTATTTTTGTTGAAGTTTGTCTGAAGTAAATTATTTTGAACATATAACAGACCACCATGGTACATGTAGATCAACAATAAAAAGTATCAATTTGTGATAGTTTATTATCATAGAAAAAAAGTAAACAAATCAAATCAAATCAGAAAAGTAAACAACTTAGAGATAATGAATTAAATTTGTTGTATAAAATGCTTGTTTTTAATTAAAGAAAGAGAGAGTAAGAGAATTAAGGAGATTAAACGTAGATATCGATTATCCTAGCAGATAAACATTGAATTTTTTTTTTAAATACGAAACAAGTAATTGCTGGCATTTCATGTTCTTGCACTTTCTTTCGAATAATTGTTATTTATTTGAAGTTATAAAATAATTTTTAAATTAATTCTTTGAACTTTCAAAAACTTTAAAAAATTATGATTTATGGCGAAATGATCATCAACTATTCAAATCGGAGTTTCAGCTCCTTTCATTTTGACAAATATTCACCCACATGCAACGAATGTAAAATAATTTTTCATTTTTCATTTATCATATTTTGGATACAAAAAAAAGTCGTAAAAAAATTTCAGTCTCTAATTCAGAAAACCACAAAGCTGCTTAGCATTTATTGAGCAAAAAAAAACATAAAATCCTTGTAGTACATGTAGCAACTTCAAAAGATGCTCTGAAAATTTAACGACCTTTTATTGCCTGTCCCAAGTAGTTTTTTTTTATTTTTCAATATATCTCTAAACATAAACATTTCTATGTTTCAGGATTATGAAATAAAAAACGAAAAGTATCTCAAACACATGTACACACACAAATGCCTTGAACATTAAAGTTTCTTGTACTCGTATATGGTTTTATATCACATCTCTTATAATCAAAGACACAAAGCAGCTGTGCCTTGTCTGATCTGTACAAAATGTCTCACAACGTTGGTGGTCTGTCACAAATATCACTTAGTTGGTCGGCTATTCATTTTTGAAAAGCAAGTGTCGTTCTTTTGAGTTCTAACTAAAAAAGAACTTAATAAAAATACGCATTTAAAACATGTGTTGGCTTATTGCATACAGAATGAAATTGTATTTGCATTTAATTTTTTTACAAAAAATTGTTTGTGCATTTGTTTTGATAAAATTATGCGAAATTTTTTGTAAAAAAATTTAATTCGCGTGTTATGGAACAAGAACTTTTAGGTGATAATTTCACTTTACATGGCTGCAGTGTTGTATCACTGGCATTTAATCGTCGGATATCATTTATTTGTGCGATATGACGTTGTTTCCCGGGAAAAGTTATTGAACTAAATATTACCTATAAATGGGATACATATCACTGATGATATATCACTGACTGATGGAAATACATCATTGATAGAATCAAAGCAAAGAAGTAAAGTATTAAACTTTCCCAAATGAGGTATTTTTTTTAAGTGATATAATGAAACTTGGTATCAAAATACTATCTGGACCATAAGTTTTGCAGGTTTGACGAAGTTGGCGTTTCACCTACTATATAGGAAATATCTGAAATAAGTTAAAGTAGTCAAAATTATTATATTTTGGAGCACAATTAATAATGCTGTTTGATTTTTCAGAAGCATTAAATTAAACTTGGTACAAGTACTTAAAGTCATAGAGCACACTCTGAACGAAAAGTGGGACAATTTGGAACAATTGTGGCACCTTGATAGAAGCATAACCCTGTTATAATCAGTTCAAAAAAGTTTTCCATGTTTTATCTATATCTTTCGCAATAAAGTATATATAATTTAAATTATATAGGGTGGTCCGGATGCTTCCTCTTTTATGGGATCGGATTTAAATGGTTGAAATTTGTCATAAATAAAGAATTTATCATCAAGTGTTTTGTTATAAAAATTTTAAAAAAATCCATTGAGTGGAGTAGGTAGCTAAAAATTTTCTTTGGTAATATGTAATTAAGACTAGAAAAGGGTACGACTAAGAGCAAAGCTTTATATGATGAAGGTAGTATTACGGTGCACTAAAATATGTATATGTAGGAAAGCCACATTATATTACGATATTTTTGAAAAAAAATGCATTAAAAATAAATTTTTTTTAAGAAGCGATAATTTTGAGCCGAAAACACGGCTAGTCAAAATATGTGAGTAAATTACCTAATGACACTCACTCATTTTATTGCTCCAGCTCTGTTACAGTCAAGTGGTAATCTTTGTTTGTATATACTATTCTAAAGAAACTTTGTTAAATACCCAGTAACTCATAAGGTGTTTAAGATAGCCTCCCCAATGAACCAGTGAATTTGATTCTTTCAGCTGGCAATTCGAATCCAGAAAACCTGGTATACATTTTTATTCCACCTTTAAATATGACTACTAGAATATGACTAACAAATTAAAAAAAAAAAATGTTGAAATATTTTTCTTGTTGAAATCTTTTTCTTGGGTGGTGTTGAAAGCATTGGCATTGAAAGCTTAAAAAATTATGAACGAAAATTGTAACTAAGGCCTAACAATAATTTCCTAAGAACCGCCCAAAATTTTCCGCTCGCTGAATTTTCCATTTAAAAACGTTTTTTTCAGTTAGGAGCGTGGCACCACCCACTAAAATCTAAATGCAAAAAATCAATCTACGTATCTCCGTTTTTTCACAAAAGGAACACAGATTTTTTAGTGTTTAATCTATCTTCAAACCAAATTTTATCAAAATCGGTCAATTAGTTTAGCTATGCAAACGTATTTTCTTGTTAAAGGCGTGGCATCGCTTTCTATTAAAAAAAAAAAAATTTACATTCTGCACTGCCCCTCTTATACAACGACGTCATAGAGCAGTAATTTTTAAAAATGACCAAATCGAGAAGAAGGTTTTGTGCCAAACACAGATCGTTGTTTACGGTGACTTTTGGCTAACATTTGCGTAATACGTAATACGTATGAATAAAACAGCTGGTTTAGGACTTGGCTATGGTGGTATCAAAATACAAATATAACCGAGTTAAACTGGAAGAGTTTTGCAATGTTGTCGATCCAGCAAATTTAAACGTTCTAAGTAGGAAGTTTTTATAATACAGTGAATGTTTCAGAAATTGGTCTAAAAATTTTTTAAGTCAATAACTCGCTCAATATTGGTGATAGCATCTTAATGTCATGGCTGAACTAAAGCTATAAGATCAATAAACAATTCTTATGAATAAACTACGAAAAAACCACTTCTGATCAGTACTGTTCGATTGAATATCTCGCGAGTTATGGTCGAAAAACTGAAAAAATCAGCTCCAAAAGGTGGTGATATTTTTGGCATAGTTTGTTTATTAAATTTCTTTAATCAATTCCTAACTATAATATTGCTATATACATTAAGTCGGTGCCAACCACAAATAGTGAATGAGGTATGTTAATTGATCAAAACCTAATGAGGTCAATTTGTATTTTATTTTACTGAATTACATAGACTTTTTGGTCGATAATAAAATTCGCTGGGTCGTCAAAATTCCAGAGCTTAGAAAGGGTTTCAATCAAACTTTTATTCCATCATAGACAAATTTTCTAAATGTCATTCTAAAGTTTTGTTCGTTGTATAGAAATGCTTTGCCCATATAACTTTTTGACTGTAGTACAAAATTGAGAAATTTTTAAAATAAATTGAAATCACGTACTTATTAACTATAAAATTGTGATTATCACACAGCAATACATGTTTGTATAGAACGAAAAAAAAAAACAAAATTAACAGCCACGCCTTATTCAAAAAATGAAAACTCTAAGCTGCAAAGGAGATCAAAAGAATGCGCCTCAAGAATACGATTACTACAGGTAGGTGGCATATGTATGTACATTTGGGGAAAAAAAATCTTCTTATAATACCTGCTGCATTGGAAGCGCATACAAAGGTATTTGCGCTTAAACGACGATCAACACAAAAGTATTTGAAGTGTATTTCCGAGAATACAAATTCAATAAACAAACACAATATGTACACTATGTAGCATAATAACGCCTACAAGCATTTCCTGTTTCCGAAAAGATACATTCGTATAACTGCTTTGTAAAAACAAAAAAAAAAAAAGAAAACACAAAACCTATCCAAAACAGATTAGATGGGTAGGGTACTAAAAGAAAGAAAAAAAAAATATAAAAAGCACTCAGCCAAGCCTTCAAAAATACAATACTCGCGCTGTTATTTGACATCTAAATTTATAGCAGGCAACGCTTGAGTCCAAATTAAGCCATTAACTGACCACACACGTTACTTAATTCGAAGAGAAAAAAAAAACAAAGAACGAAAAAAGAAAAAAAAAAAGAATCGAATTGAAGTTATAAACTACGAATGTTGTAGAAAAAGAAAAAAACTCAAAAATTAAAAGAAAATCATACCGGAAAGAAACATTCAAGCTATGCTCCTCACTACTAATTCATACAACGGACGTTTACGATACAGGCCAAGGCAACAAAAAAACAACAACAACAGCAGCATACGTACCTTCTTTACGTACGTACGTCTGTATGTATGTAAGTACGTGTATACTATCTGACTATACTCGTACCTGGCTTAAGAGCTCTATGGAAAACAACAACAACAACAACCATATGACATACGGAGCATGATAATAAAGAGATTAAAATGTTGGAAGAAAACACTGGGCATTGGAGGGTTTACATTATACGCGCGTATAGTAAGAAATGTTGTCGAGATGCGGGTCCACGATATTAATTTTAATGTCTTCTTTATGTGAAAAATTTTTTTTTTTTATGGAAACTTTACAGAGAAATAATAAAAACAAAATTTTTGTTTTTAATGAGAGTAAATTTTTTAAAGTTTTAGTTAAATTCGTATCGTAAAATTATATGGTTTTAGAGTTGACGTGCATTAGGGTATTAAAGTTTGTAGCTTAAGTCTTTGAAAAAGTTTGTTGCTTAAGTCTCTTGAAAATTTTGTAATATGTATGTACTGCAAACACACACAGGCGCACATACATTTATAGATGCTTGCTAAGTTGTTATTAAGCAGTGATAATGCTAAGTTCGAGTTTTTCAAGTCTATGCATAATAATAGAGAGTTTCATATCTAACCTATTTTCCTTTGCACACTCTTTTACCATACGATTCTCTCAGCAAAGTTTTTGAGTTCTCAGACAGATTATTATAACGTGCTTTAGTTTATATACATAGACCGAGTTTATAAAACTACCATGAAAATGCGTCAAAAATGTATCGCCGTTAAATTTTCGTTAAAAAATCAGATTTTTTTAATGTCTCACAAATAAGATTGGCACAATATAAAAAGAAAAACTTTTTTTATAGTTCAGATTTGCTAAAACGATTCTTAATGATGAATGTAAAGCCAAAACACAGAATCGTATTTTCGAACTTTGATCCATTAAGAAACTTCGATAGAAAGTAGTTAGAGCAATTAAATATTTGATTGAGTCAAATAGAAAATACTTCAACCAACATATACCATAAATTAACTCGTCAAATTTCGTTTCGGTAGTCTTTCAATAAAAATTAATTAATAATTGAAGCTGTTGTAAAAATGCTTAGACCGCTCTCTATCAATTTTTAAAAGGTTTTAAGATTTGTCTCTTTTCTATGAATAAATTTCTATCATACGAATATACAGGATGGTCCGAATCCGAATTGCCATCTGGAAAAATTAGATTTCCCAATTCATTGTAAGTTAAAACTTGTATAGGAGAGGGAGTCTATCCAGAAAACTCTATGAGTTACATGGTGAAAAACAAAGTTATTTTAGGTAGTACTGACAAACAAAGATTACTGCATAACTTACGAAGTAAAGGGTGATCCAATATGAGCTTCCTATTTTGTTTTCTAAATAAAATACATAAAAATCAATGTATTGTATATATTGTATATTATATGTATCTTTATTTGGAATGATACAACTCAATGTTTAAAAATTATTTCGTTCAAATGTTGCCCATACTAGTTCTTAAATGGTCCATTCTGTGGGTCCAATATTCGACAACTCTTTCGAGCATATCGACCGGTAGTCCTTGAATAACACGAGTTATGTTGGTTTCCAAAACGTCAATAGTTTCGGGTTTGTCAACATAAACAAGTGATTTAACATATCCATAAAGAAAGTAATCCAATGGCGTCAAATCACATGACCTTGGTGGCCAATTAACAGGACCATTTTTCTTGAGATGATGTTTTCATCGAACGTTTCCCAGAATAAAGCGATTGTTTCTCCAGCAGTATGGCATGTTGCACCATCCTGCTGAAACCAGAGGTCAGCTACACCATTATCCTAAATTTTTGCCTCCTGCCCATAAACCACACCAAAGAGTACATTTATCAGGATACATTGGATACATCGGCCCAAATACGGCAATTTTGCTTGTTAACGTATCTGTTCAACCAGAAATGGGCTTCGTCGCTAAACACAATTTTTCGATAAAATAATGGATCAATTTGAAGTTGTTGTAAGGCCCATAAACCATTCCACTCGATGATTTTTTATCTTATTTTTTTTTTCTTGTAATAAAACATTTTTGTGACTAATCCTTTATCTGTTACGGCAAATTGCATTAATTTAAAATCGGATCCCATTACAGATAAAAGAAAGGGTTTTAAGGCATGTTTTCAAATAAATGTGCTTTGAGTGCATGGACAATGTCACCGAAATGAAGCAAAGTGCTAAAAAGTTCAGAAAATAAAATCTGGAGGAAACGATTACTACATCTGATTTCATAAGCAGAAAGCTAAACAAAAGACTAAAAAGACGTCTGTAAGGAGATAAAAGCGACCCTTTGTGTAATCAATGATTGCTTAACGTTTAAAATGGAATGAATTTTCTGAGGGCAATAAAGTGAAGAGTTCAACTTCCGAGATACTTGATTGAGCGGTTTAAATTGATACACTATAAAAGCTTAAAAAATCATTTCAGTTTTCTTCAAAAAAAAAAAAAAAAACTTTATAATTTATCATTTTTTTGCATACACGCGTTATGATCACTAATATTTACAACTTCATTAATCGCTACTGTTTCTACATGACTGACGTATCCAACGAATACACACGTATTCATTCAATAAGCAGCGTGTTTAATATCACGTTTTTTTTGACGTTGCAATTACAAAAAAGAAAAAAAAAAAAACAAAAACTAAAAAAAAAACTCAAAATAAAATAAAGACTGCAGTCAACAAAAATAACATCAACAATTAAATTAAACAAACAAAACAAAAACACAAGAAAAAAAACATTTTATTTTTGCATATAAAAATAAATAAACCTACCGCATACAACAACAACAACAATAACACAACCCAGAGTCTGCTGACTACGTTATTTTTTTGGATTTCTTCTCTCAATTTCATTTCATTTTTTGTGCATATTTTTTAATTTTCTTTTATTTTTTTTTTTTCATTATTGTATCTGGGCCCCATGTGCTCCATGGGTGGTCGTTGTCGCCAGTGCCGGCTGCTGGTACTACGTACGTTCACTCGTACTCAAGTCGTCGTCGTCGTACGTAACAGCATTCGTTTGTCCGTCCATCCGTCCGACTTTAAGTCTGTTTGTCGTTGATTTGTCTGTCTGCCAAAAAAACACAAAAAAAAAAGCAGTCAACACAATCCGATCAACTCAATGATCTTGCATGTTCTCTTTTAGTTTTCTTAACTTATCTCTCTTAGCTCAGTTGCACGCTCTTACACTCTTAAAAACGAAAATCTTTTTAACTGTCAGTCTGGCAGTAGAAACCGTTTGCCAAAAAATTTAGATATTTTTTTTAAATTCTTATATAGTTTAGACATTTTAGGTAAAGGCCCTTAGGGTTTATCATTTTGGAGAGAAGCAACAGTATTCTTGCTTTGATGACAAATTAGCGACTTGGTTCTGTTACGTTAATGTTCATTTCCAGTGCTTGGCAACACTGAAAATTTTTTGCTGTATTATACTTAACAGCATATTGCCAGCTTATTTAGATTAAAGTCCCCATTTATACCTTGACTTAACTTGTTGACAAGGATACTTATTTACTTAGATGAAAATTTTTTTTTAAAGTTTATTGAGCCCACTACGCACGTACATATTTACATACATGTGACCTTGCACTACTTTTTTCAATAGGGACTAAGAAAACGTAACACTAGTACGTAATGTAATGTTAAGAAAAGTGTAAGGCGGCATATGAGTTGTAGGCTATATCGTAGGCAAGGTTCAAGATCTTTATGTGTAGTTTGGAGGTGAATAGTTAGTAATTGTTGCTCATACGTCATAGTGTTCAATTGATGAAGCTATGTGAAAACTTCAGCAACACTATCATTGGCACCAAATGGCACTAAAAAAACGATTCACATATTTAGGAAATCATATTTCTCCGAGACTAGTTCCGACAGACACTTGGAAATTAATTTTAAAAATAATAGAGCGCATAAGAAAAACTTGGTTTCGTAAAACCCAACAATGAAAGCTAAAGTAAACTTAAGCCCTTTAGTTAATACGCTTAATTTTTGATCAACCATAATGGTTAACAACATTGTTGCAAAAGTGCAAACATCGATCAACGTAGACTACCAAAGACGACGACAACAACAACAACAAAAATGCATTCTGGTTTAAATCGGTTTTTTTTTTGTATTTTAATTTTTTGTTTTTAATTTTCGTACCGCTGCTGTAGGGAGAATCGATATGAAAGGTATGGCAACAGAACATGGCACAACGTAGCGCACAGCACAGCTTAGGTTTGCCTTTTGAACAAGATATTTATTGTTGTTCATAGTAGTAGGGTTGTCATAGTGTAGTTTTTTTAAATTTACAAAAAGTTTCAGCATTAAATTCAATTAAAATTCATATGATCGAGTGATTGGACATTCCTGGTTCATACAACAATTGTCGCTTTGTAAGTCATAAAAAAAAAATAATTTTGCTATTGACTAATTTATTGAATTTTCTGATTTTTGTATTTCTTTTATACTGCGCTTCAGTTCGAAGTTTTTTGTATACAAAAAGAAGTACACAAATTATGTACTTCGAAGTACGCAGTATAAAGGGTACAAAAAGAAGTACTGTACTCCCAAAAGAAGTGCAATTGGGCAGCTCTTTATGTGTCACGATTTGTCTCGTTTCATCTTTAGTCTTCAAGCCTGAATATATGCTATTATATTTCACATGCTAACCAAAATATCTACCCTTTGCTTAATGAATGATTAACTAAAAATATAAAAATTCTACTAGCATATTTTTAGGCTTGCAAATTAGTGACGAAACGAGACGAATCGTAATACATAAAGAGGCTTAAAGACTCAATATTCATTGCCTTGCCTATGCATAAGATATATCAAAGCGTTAGTTTTGAACTCTAAAAGTGTTGGCAACCCTAATTATAGTACTAAGTAGTAAAAACGTATACACAGCAACTTTGTATAGCAACAGGCAATGCCATCAACCGACTCAACGACCGATCAACCAAAAGATGCCGTTCAAAGATTTTGTTTTATGTCTTCATTATTATTGTATTTTCTTTGTGTTTTTTCTCATTCTCATTGTTGTTGTTGATATTATTGTTGTTATTGTTGCTGCTGTTGGTGGTTTCAGCTGTTTGTAGCAGCATTTGATTCGTGGTTCAATTATTTCGCGTAAAGGTTTTCGTTGATGTTGTTATGGTAAACTTATTGTAAGTACACAGAGAAAAAATTCTTTTGATAAAAAAAAATCAAAAACTCGTACATAAAACGTAAATAAATCTTTGATTTTAGACATCGCACTATGGGAAAAATTGACTAAGTTTTTGACGCATTAAAGGGAAGGGAATTACAAAAACAAAACAGTAAAAAACGCCATATTAGTTTCATACATTACTAAAAGGAATCATCAGTGACCTTTGAGCCGATGAGTGAGACTTTCTAAGCCTGATAAGTTTTTTTTTTGTATGGATTTGTTGAGAAGCTAAATTTTTTTTTTTCTCCCAGTTGTGTCTTTTGTTTGCGTAACTCATTTGATCTTACATTTTTACTGCAGGCGCTTCGTTGCAAGCTTACTTGGCGAGTCAAAACGAAGTAGCAAGCGTATATCGTATAATAAATCGGAGAGCTTACTGAAATATAATTTTTAGTGGTGTATCGGAATAGAAAATAATTTATAATTAACTTCTTTACTAAGCTTACTCTTCACCAACAACACCAACTTCGGTTCTTAAGAAAAGGGAAAAACATCAAACTTAAAAATTCTCACACATCGGCTCAAACGTCACTGATGATATTACATTTAGCAATGACTTCAATTAATATAACTTATCAGCTTTCTGAGCGTCCTGATCAATTTTCAGCTGTGATTTCTGAAGAAAATTTTGCAAACTCAAAGACATTTTCCTCAGTGATAACTACTACTGTCAGTGTGAGAAACTGAAATTTTATATCGCACAAATGCTGAAGGTAAAATTTTTAGTTGAATTTTTTTTTTTTTACTATAGTTTCTATAGTAACTGTAAACAAGTAAATCGTAATATCTGTATAGTTTGTCTGTCAACCACATACATTGTATGTCAGTCTCGTTCGTTCAATCCATCGATCGATCGATCGATCCGAGCATTCAAATTGTATTGATCAGTTCAAAATGTTGAAAAGAGTTGATTGTGGAGATATTTTGAGTTGTTGTTGTTATTGCTGTAGTTATCGCAAGCCTCCGCCACCAACCGTCAACGATTTATTTTAATGACTCAATTTAAAGAAAATATATTAAGACGTTAAAAAACTGAACTGTCTGTATGTCTGTCTTTTTGTCTGTTTTGGCAGCGTTTGAAGTTGAATGGAGTATCGCGTATCTATGTGATGAGAGTATTCGGTTTTATAACCAGTATATTAAACATTTAGTTATATACAAACGTACAATATACAAGGTACGTTTATTGTTGTCTATACATACGTACGTATGCATGTTGGTATGTAATATTTGGAATGTGTCGTCGTGTGTTATAGCTGAGAAAACTATTTTTAATTACAAAATTTTTATGCCTCTCATGAAATTTCGCGCATGTAGGTAAAGTACCTGTTTGAAACGTTTTGTCGTTTTTTTTTTTTTTTTTTTTTTTGAGACGATTTTATGAATGAACAGCTTTTTTAAAGTAAACTTTTTTTTTTGCCAGTCATATTTTTGTCAAATTGCTTTTTTACTATGGAAGTTTCAAAATAAGCTAATAATTTGTACGCGCATAGCAGCTGCATATGTAAAGTTAAAAATCATTTTTTAATGCAAATATATTGAAAACAAGATCTACATAAGTGGTTGTACATTAATTATAGAAGATAGTTTTTTGATAATTTTGATGCCCGCGCTCCTAAACAGTTTTCTTAATATTTATAATCTTTTCTCATATTAAGAAATTTTCCGTGCACTAAATCGATAAGATTTTCGAAGCTGTTTAATGTGCCATTCAAACAGGCCTAAGCTTCTTCTTCCTAAAGACCATACCCACCGGGGGGAGGGGCAACTCAAATGGTCTTCATCCATATCAAAATATTTTGAGTTTCACGAGATACACTCTAAAATGTTTTAATTTACAAAGTGAAGACCTTTTTTGTTTTTGGTCATTAATTTGGGCAAAAGTAAAGGTTCCAATAAAATCAAGAGTGAGCATTTTTTTTTATTTATATATTTTTTAATTCAAAAATGCTTGGAAAGAAACAGATTGTAATAAAATAAAGAATTCAATGATCCTTTGATTATAAGCTTTTCTTTCATTTGGTTTAGTCATTCGAGAAATGCTAATAATAAGTTTTTGAATACAACATTTTCTTGATTCAAGTAGACCAAATCCATTTCAAACCATGCAGTCGGACTAAGTCCAAGTCTCGGATTGGTTGCCGATTATATACATATGTTGTTTTTCAGAGGATACAAGGGGACAGCTATTCCCCCAATTTGATTAAAAAACATTTTTTACGAAGTTATGCCCATTTTAAGTTTTAGTGTCAAAACTTGAAAACCGCTGAAATTTTTTTCAAAATAGTAGGACTTTCATCCAAATCAAAATAGCAAATTTTTGTCTTTTGGTTCTAATAGAACTTCTGATTCTCTTTAAGAAATTTTGAAAATTGTAGAAAATTGGCGGAGCTATAGCGCTTTTTGTGGAAAAAACAAGGCTTATTTTCTCAAAAACCCCAGATGTTTATACGCTTAAAGTTTTTTGGGGATTTGTATTAATAAGAGAGAGAAATGACATGAGTTTAATGTGTGCTGAAAGACATTTGAGGTCAGGAGATTTTTTTTCCAAAATCGAAATGTCAATTTTTTTTTTTTGTGCATCATTGCCAAGCAACTCTACGGTACTATTTTCAAAGCAAATAACAAAAGCAACATTCCAAATTACTTTCTGCAAATGTGCTTGCATTCTGCATACTTTCGTTTTACTGTTATTTTCGTAATAACTTTTTATCATGGGAAACATAAAAACATTGTACGCACATATAGCTTTTTCGCTGACTACTTCTGTGGGTTTTGTTTGCTTGACTTTGTCTTAGGGTTTGTAAGCAAAGAAGCACGGTACGGAAAATTTATGTTGATGGCTCCATTTAAATCAAATTATTTATAGCTATCAAATTAATTTATGTAAAGTTTTTAAAGAAATAAATCGCTGGATCACACACTGGAACAAATTAGACCTAACTAGATTTAAAGAAACTTTTCTTTATTTCAAAACAGCAACATTTTCTTATACTAAGGAAGCCAACAAACTTAGATATTTCAAAGAACGCATTGCTTAAGTGCTTATTGAAAGACACATTTCCTTAGAAGTTATTCTTTAAACGTAGTAAATTTTTGCTCGGTGTAATAATAAAACTCCTCTGAGCTTGTTTTGAGCAAAATTTTGTAGCACAAGTCTCAATTTTTAGATTTTTGTTTGTAGCTTCGAGGGGATGGAAAGTTTTGTGCTAAATTCACAAAGAAAAATCTTTTATCAAACAAGGTTTCTAAGAATACAATGGGTTAAGAATTGCTCGAAAAGATTGTGAGGATTTTGAAAATAGTATGGTTGAAACCATCATACATTTTACTTTAAGCTCAGTACAAGGCTTTTAAAATTAACTAATAACGTACACTAATTTGAAAAAGTAAACCATAAGTAGTAAAATATATTTAGACCAATGTTGTAAAGGAGATGAAAACTCATCGATTTCATGCCCGAAAAATTTTCGTATGAAAAGATTTGACCCAACTTTCATTGTTTTAAAATTACTAATGGCCATCTCCATTTTCGAAAAAATATAGTTTTAATTGAAAGCTTTATATTAAAATTACTCGCCCAAAATGACTATTTTTGATCAAAATACAGTAATAATTAGAAACTTGAAAATGGTGAAAGGTGGGTCAAATCTTGTCCTATGAAGATGTTTCGGGCATGAAATCGATCTCCTCTACATTGCTTCGAACATATTTTGCTATTTGCAGCTTACTTTTCGAGTTATTGAGTGAAATTATTTACATCGGCTTATCACAAACAGGCCCACCACGATTTTGGCGACTGACGCTTATTTGGATTATCAACCATACCTTCCGGACTATATGGCTCAAATCGAAAGATATATGTATTGAAAACAATGTTGTAGAGTAGAAGATTTTAAGCTTTTTGAAAATTCAATTTTTTCGTCAAAATTTATTTTTAAAATTTTTGTTGTATATTTTCTAAAAAAAAATCTGAAAAAATTAATATCTTGTCAAATACTACTGTTTCAATGAGTAACTTCAAAACGATGAGGTCATATGAGTTCAATTCTCGATTTGAAGAATAGTTTTCAAGTAAACGAGCAAAAGTTCTTTTTCGACTTTTTAATGCAAAGTATTTACTTCTTGGCACTGAGTCAAATATTTCCACAACTTTTCCGCCTTAGACTAACTTTTTCAACACAATATATTTTACTCATTGAACTCAGTATCCTTAGAAGTATTTCATTTTGAACTATTTCCAACACCAGAATAATGTTTTGAATTAAATGAAAGTTATCCAAAATTTATCCCAATAATTATTTAAGAGTATGATAAGAATTGGTAAAAAAAAATTGAAATTTTCCAGCGCACTTAGGCAATAAAAATATCCCAAAAGAAAAAGGACAGATTCCACTTGCTTGCTTACCTTATCAATCTGATCGAGTGCAACATGTGCATCAACCCAACTGGTGCGAATATAAAGATCGGAGAACAGTTTTTCATCGACAACATCGCCATGTGTGTCGGGTACGCGCGGCAAACTATCCATTGTGGGAACAACCATCGTGGTAGTATGTAGTCAAGAAAAATTTTCTTTAAATTTGAGCTCAGAAAAAAGGAATACTGCCAAGTGTTTTTGCTTATATAATATTTTTTTGTTTTGAAAAAATTGAATTTATATTTTCTTATAAAAATTATAATTTTTATTATCGAAGTTTTTCGACATTATCAATGAATGAATGAACTTTGCTGTGGTAAGCAAATTTTTTATTTTTTGAAGAATTTTTTTTTTATATAAAATTTTGCGTTTTCATGTTGTCGTCAGAAGACCTCACACATTTGTCAAAGTAAAGGTTGACTTTTCGTTTCACTGCATAAATATATCGCTAATTCAATTTTTTTCTTTTTTTTTTTTCTTTGAATACTTATTCACTTTTTATTACATTTTTCATTCACACATTTTTTGTGTGATAATTTCTTCATTTTTTTTTCTTTTTTTCTTTAAACATAAGAAGAATTATATTCATCACGTTTTCATGAATATTTTTATGCTCCTCGTTCGTTCGCTCGCATTCTCTCGATCTTTCGCGTTGCGCGTGTATTCGAATTTTTTCTTTTGATTTGATCTTTTCGTTTAGGGTTTAAAAATATAAACAGTAATGGTGGAATTATCGTCGTTTTAAACTCGAAAAAATGTTTTTCCAGTTAAAATTTAATAAATTTTAGCGTTAAATGTCAGCACCATAACGATAATTTGCGTATGAATTATTTTTGTTTTGAGAAAACAGCAAGAAATATACCCTTTTTTCTTAAGAAAAAAAACTTAAAATTTTTCAATTTTCCGCACTAACGTCCATTCGCGCCGACGATCAAAAGCAATCTAATGCAACCCGTCCGCTTAATGTTAAGATCTTGTCTCACTGTCCCATTGTTGTGCTGATGTACAACTTTATTAGTGCGTCTATCTACGCATACATCTTCATGACTCTCGCGTTTCATGCTGGTCCAAGCGTTTTGGAGATACTCTTTTATAGCTATAGATACACTACATTGTATCTGTGTGCATTGCATTTTGTTTGTGTTGCATTGTTTTGAGATGCGGCCATTTTGATTTTCTTATTCATTCTTGACTGCATATTCTGTTACCATTATGTTGTTTTGCTACTACTGTTGTCTCATTTCTAGAGTTGCAATACGCATTCTCTTGTGCAAGCACACGTTTTTATTGAAGAGTAATTCTCTCCCTCCTTCTCTTTCTCTCAAACTTTTAATTGCTCTTCTTAATAATAGCGTTAGCTCTGCTTAAGTTATTAAGTTATTATGTGCTTCTGTAAAGTTTAACATAATTGAATTACTTACTTATGTTAAGTTAACAGCGCTGCAATTAAAAATTGTAATAGCGTTGCATTTACAGACTTAATATGCATTTTTAGATTAGGGGACGTCCATTAATTACGTGAAGATTTTTTTTTAAAATTCGGACCGGCCCCCCCCTCCCCTTGGTGAGATTTGGTGAGATTTAAATTATAATTTTTAATGTAAATTCTATGCAGTAAGAAGTTGACGTGTGGTTTTCCTTGACCCCCTCCTCCCCCTTGGTGAGATTTTGCCGGACCCCCTCGCCATTTTTTTGACTCACGTAATTAATGGACGTCCCCTTACAAATTCATCAATGACAATTTACTCGGTTAGCTATGTTTAGTTCTAGTTAATGCTGAAAAACCTATTTTCGGCCAACCTTAAGCATTTATTTTAGAACCACCGAGTTGTGTAGATTATCTTTGCATTGCATCTTCGATATTTCCTAACGATTAATGGAAAAAAGTTTTTTTCAGAAAATTTCCAACAAAAGTCGGCATTTTTGAGCAAATGCACTCTCGATTATATTTACACTTGGTTATATGGACCTTCGATTACAAGCACACATGAAAGTTTGTATGAACGCGCAATTATTTTATATTTAAAAAAAATCAAATTGTCTTATTTGTCCTTAAAATAGTTAAGCTGAACGTAAATAGACCCTTTATTATATATGTACATATGTACGTCCCTCGGATTTATGAACAAGCTCAACATTAATTCAGTAATATAATCAAGAGTGTACTGTAACTATTTTTTTGTTTTAATTGAAAAAGTGATGGGTCAAATATAATTGTACGAAAGTATTTCTCGCAGGAAATCAATTTGTTTTTAGGCTGGCTGCCGCACTATAAGAATTAGACTATCGAGCTTTTAATCAAATAGATTGCAAATAAATCAAGAGTAGATTATAATTTTTCGAGAAATCTTTTTTCGACTCTTGACCATTGGTGGTCTTTATCTTTATGAAAATATCAGAAAAAATATTTTACCAAATACATGCGACTTTGCCAATAAACGATAGGTTGTGCTGTCGTGGGAAGAGTTAGTCAACAATTTCTACACAGAGAAAAACAATTTCTTTGCATATAACAAATTAATATTTGATAAAGAGACTCACATAAATATTTCATTGCGCTATATCAAATATACATTTGTTATATTCAAACAACTCGTTTTCTCAGTGTTATAAGAACTGA
Source organism: Meiosimyza platycephala (assembly GCA_963662105.1). NCBI lineage: Eukaryota > Metazoa > Arthropoda > Insecta > Diptera > Lauxaniidae > Meiosimyza > Meiosimyza platycephala. The sequence continues at coordinate 82,141,710 of OY759211.1, read as the reverse complement.
TATTCAATAGTAAATGACTTAACAAAACAACCGAACTTATAAATCGATAAGATTAGCCGGTAGAAAATTGGCAAAATTAAAATATGAATGTAATTAAAAATAAAAATGCGCATGCATTCGGACATCATTAAAATTTTATTTGCTGAACAAAACAGACGTTATTCCAATAATGGATTTAACCACACTCTACAACGAAAATACAAAGCAATGGAGCAGCCGAGGATCATCAAGTTTATTTGACATAAATTGCTCAATTGGACAGATAGCCTACTTTATGATGAAAAGTAAACCACCACAAGAAATCTGCCAAATCTCCGATACAGAGGGAACTACACTAACCTATGGCACAGCTATCACTTATGCCGTACGTATAGCGCTACATTTTCAAAAAGTGGGTTTGACACATGACGATATTGTGTGTGTGATTGCACCAAACACTACGCTAGTGCTGCCTTTAACTATAGGTTGCTTTTTAAATGGCACACCCTTTCATGCTATAAATCCAATTCATGAGACACGTAAGTAAAGTTTTCTAACACTGGCAATCATTTTTTTATTTTAAATCATTGATATTTTTTAATTTAAGATGTTACCGGGCATCTCTTTAATATAAGTAAGCCAAAAATAATCTTCTGCGATGGTAAAGTTTATGAGAAAGTTAAGACCGCTTATGAAAACTTAGAGCTTCCCAAAATATTTACACTTTGTAATCATCTGAAAGGAGTGCGCCAGTTAGAAGAGCTCTTGGAGCCAACAGAGACGGAACAGTTTTTTAAGTAAGTTGTGTTATGATTACATTGTTAAAGAAACTTGAAATACTGCGGCTTTTTTTTTAGACCAAAAGTTCTAAAAAATGGACCAACACAAACCGTTGCACTTTATTGCTCTTCGGGAACGACGGGCTTACCGAAAGCAGTTACGATTTCGAATTCAACTTTAAATACCGATTTTGGGTATATAATTAACCAACTATTTAAGCAAGTATTCTATTTACATTTATTTTCTCATAGAGTTGCCGATGGTGCTGCTGTCATGTTTTCCTTTAGTACGCTCGATTGGGTTTCTGGTCTCATGAACATTATGTTCGTTGCAACAATTGGAGGCAAACGTATTATTACGACTAAACCATTTTCACCCAACTACCTGATAGAATTAATTACCAAACATAAAGTCAGTTTTCTAGGTGTTGACCCTATGACTATGTCCGAAGTTGCGCAATCACCTCAATTTACAAAGGAGACAATGCAAAGCTTAAGAGCCATTTTCATGGTTGGAGCACCAATTAAAGTATCGACTTTAGAACTCATACGGTCAAAACTCACACGAGCTATGCTACTGAATGGTTATGGTACCTCGGAACTTGGTGGCATTGCAGGTAATATATCCAGTTACAAACCGAAATCAGTGGGAAAATTACTGCCGAATACAACGGTCAAAATAGTCAATCCTGATGATGGTTTAAATCTTGGATCCAACGAAGTCGGTGAAGTATGCATTCTCAATGGTGGTAAATGGTTGGGTTATTATGGCAATGAAAAAGCAACATGTGAGGCACATGACTCGTACGGTTGGTTTCGTACCGGTGATTTGGGTTACTTTGATGATGAGCACTATTTATATTTAGTGGATCGTTGCAAAGAAGTCATGAAATATAAAGGCATGCATTTTGTACCAAATTCTATAGAGGAGACCATAGCAGAATTGCCAGATGTGCTTGATGTCTGCGTATTTGGAACTTGGGATGAAGCCTTCGGCGATATGGCCGCAGCAGCTGTGGTGAAAAGAAATGACAGCGATTTGAGTATAGAGCAGATAGTGGCGTATGTGGCGAGTAGACAAGAAGTGGAGCATAAGCGTTTGCATGCTGGTGTTGTATTCGTGTCAGAGATTTTTCGAAATGCAAACAGAAAAATGTTGCGCAGAAAAGTAAAAGAAACATATCAATTTAGTCTAAGCAATTATAGCAGTTGAAAAAATTTAATAAATTCAGATTTATTGTATTAAGTTGCATGTGGAATTTAATCGATGAGGAAAGGTCGAAAATGCATTCTTGAAAACATCACTGTGGAGCGGCTCGGAAACAGGAAGGAAGCGTTTTGTGCCCATTTTTTTTGGGAACATTTTTTTTAAGTACAATCGGTAGGGTAATGTTCCAAATGAATTTTGAAGAGGCGATCTCGGGTCTAGGAGAGGACCGTTTTGGACCCGATTCCGAAAAAAAATTTTTCTTACTTCGATCAATGCTGAAAAGTCGCAAATAGACTTTATTCATCACTTGGGATGGAACCGAACTTGGGAAGAGACCGTTTTAAGCCCATTTCCGAAAAAATTTGCTTCCACCAATCGATTTGTGCCAATTTCCGCGAATCAAATTTTTCTCATCAATCGATGGGAAAAAGTTGAAAATGGGTTTTCGACGTCAGTAGGGACAGTTTTGGACCCCGGGACCATATTTGGAACTAGGGTCGGTCTTAGATTCAAAAAGGAGTCATCGAAAACTCTCATTACCGGGAACATTTTTTTTATTTACTCGACAGGGAAAGGTCGAAAATAGATTTTGAACATAACTTAAGGCGGCTGGATCCAGAAAGGTATGGTATTGGACCGATTCTCGAAAAATATATATAACTCAGATTTATGAATAAACTCCGCATTAATTAGGTAATATAATCGAGAGTGTAATATCACTATTTTTTTTGTTTTTATTGAACATTTTAAAACGATGAAAGAGGTGGGTCAAAACTAATCGTACGGAAGTATTTCTCGCAGGAAATCAATTTGTTTTTATGCTAGCTGCCGTACTATAAGAATTAGACTATCAAGCTTTTAATCATATAGATTGCAAATAAATCAAGAGCAGATTATAATTTTTTAGACAACTTTTTTCGACTCTTGACCATTGGTGGTCTTTATCTTTATGAAAATATCAGAAAAAATATTTTACCAAATACATGCGACTTTGCCAATAAACAATAAATAAACAATTCTACACAGAGAAAACAATTTCTTTGTATATAACAAAATAATATTTGATAAAGAGACTCACATAAATATTTCATTGCGCTATATCAAATATACATTTGTTATATTCAAACAACTCGTTTTCTCAGTGTTATAAGAACTGATATTCAATAGTAAATGACTTAACAAAACAACCGAACTTATAAATCGATAAGATTAGCCGGTAGAAAATTGGCAAAATTAAAATATGAATGTGATTAAAAATATAAATGCGTATGCATTCGGACATCATTAAAATTTTATTTGCTGAACAGAAGAGGCGTTATTCCAATAATGGATTTAACCACACTCTACGACGAAAATACAAAACAATGGAGCTGCCAAGGATCATCACGTTTATTTGACATAAATTGCTCCATTGGACAGATAGCCTACTTTATGATGAAAAGTAAACCACCACAAGAAATCTGCCAAATCTCCGATACAGAGGGAACTACACTAACCTATGGCACAGCTATCACTTATGCTGTACGTATAGCGCAACATTTTCAAAAAGTGGGTTTAACACATGACGATATTGTGTGTGTGATTGCGCCAAACACTACGCTGCTGTTGCCTTTAACTGTAGGTTGCTTTTTAAATGGCACACCCTTTCATGCTATAAATCCAATTCATGAGGCACGTAAGTAAAGTTTTCTAACACTGACAATCATTTTTTTATTTTAACTCATTCATATTTTTTAATTTAAGATGTTACCGGGCATCTCTTTAATATAAGTAAGCCAAAAATAATCTTTTGCGATGGTAAAGTTTATGAGAAAGTTAAGACCGCCTATGAAAACATAGAGCTTCCTAAAATATTTACACTTTGTAATCATCTCAAAGGAGTGCGCCAGTTAGAAGAGCTCTTGGAGCCGACAGAGACCGAATTTTTTTATAAGTAAGTTGTGTTATGATGGCTATTAAATGACTAAAGAAACTTGAAATATTGCGACTTTTTTTTAGACCAAAAGCTCTTAAAAATGGACCAATACAAACTGTTGCACTTTATTGCTCTTCAGGAACGACGGGCTTACCGAAAGCAGTTACGATTGCGAATTCAACTTTAACTAACTATTTTGGGTATATAATTAACTAACTATTTTAGCAAGTATTCTATTTACATTTCATTTTCTCATAGAGATGCCGACGGTGCTGCTGTGATGTTTTCTTTTAGTACGCTCGATTGGGTTTCTGGCCTGTTAAACATTATCCGCGTAGTAACAATTGGAGGCAAACGTATTATTACGACTAAACCATTTTCACCCGACTACCTGATAGAATTAATTGCCAAACATAAAATCAGTTTTATAGGTGTCGACCCTATGACTATGTCCGAAACTGCGCAATCACCTCAATTTACAAAGGAGACAATGCAAAGCTTAAGAGTAATTTTTATGGTTGGAGCTTCAGTTAAAGCATCAACTTTAGAGCTCATACGTTCAAAACTCACATTAGGTATGTTACTGAATGGTTATGGTTGCACGGAACTTGGTGGCTTTGCAGGTAATATATCCAGTTACAAACCTAAATCAGTGGGAAAACTACTGCCGAATACAACGGCCAAAATAATCAATCCAGAAAATGGTTTGAATCTTGGATCTAACGAAGTCGGTGAAGTATGAATTCTCAATGGTGGTAAATGGTTGGGTTATTATGGCAATGAAAAAGCAACACTTGAGGCACATGACTCGTACGGTTGGTTTCGTACTGGTGATTTGGGTTACTTTGATGATGAGCACTATTTATATTTGGTTGATCGTTGCAAAGAAGTCATGAAATATAAAGGCATGCCTTTTGTACCAAATTCTATAGAGGAGACCATAGCAGAATTGCCAGATGTGCTGGATGTATGCGTATTTGGAACTTGGGATGAAGCCTTCGGCGATATGGCCGCTGCGGCTGTGGTGAAAAGAAATGGCAGTGATTTGAGTATAGCGCAGATAGTGGCGTATGTGGCGAGTAGACAAGAAGTGGAGCATAAGCGTTTGCATGCTGGTGTTGTATTCGTGTCAGAGATTTTTCGAAATGCAAACAGAAAAATGTTGCGGAGAAAAGTAAAAGAAACGTATCAATTTAGTCTAAGCAATTAAAGCAGTTGAAAACATTTAATAAATTTAGATTTATTGTATTAAGTTGTATATGGAATATTTTTTAAAAGTTTCTTCTAATTTCCATCGGATATGAAGGCAATATAAAGTCGCTTAATTAGTTTTGTAGTGGACGTTAAAAACTGGCTCAATGATGCTAAATTTCGTGTAACATAAAATACGTGTTTTTCACAAAGTACGTGTACTGCGGCTATACGCACTGTTTTAAAAAGGACCTGGACCTTACAATTTTTGTATAAAAAATTTGCATAAATCGATGAGGAAAAGTCGAAAATGGATTCTGGACAGCATTTTCTGGGAGTTTTTTTTTAAATTTTATAAATGAAATAAAATAAAAAAAGCATCACTGCAAAGCGATTCGGAAACTTGAAGGGGTGGCGCAAGTTTCAGAAAGGGACCGTGCTGATTCATTTCAGAAAAAATTAGTTTCTTCCATAAATGGGGAAAGGTGGAAAATGGATTATAGACATCACTTTCGGTAGCCCCACACCTTGGAAAATATCGGTAAAAATTTGTTTGCACTAATCGATAGAGAAAGGTCGAAAATGTATTTTGAACTTATCTAGGAACAACCCTAGACCTTAGAAGGGAACGTTTTGGACCTATTTTCGGAAAGAGTAGGAAACCGTTTTGGGTTCATTTCAGAAAAAAAAATTTTTTCTCAATGCGCAAAACCTATTTTGGAGATTCTGTCTGGATTAAAGGAATTTTTTTTACGGCAATGGACCCACAACGGTTCCTTCCTGGGGCGAGAGTCGTCCTTAGATACTAGGCACGTTCAAAATCCATTTTCAGCCTTTCCTGTCGATTTGCGCAAAACGTTCCGGAAATGGGCACAAAACGATTACTTTTTGGGTATTGGACCGCCTCTAGTTGTGTACGTTCAAAATCCATTTTCGACCTTTCCCCATCAATTAATGTAACAAAAGTTGAAAATACTTAATAAATATACGTATTTTCCCGTTTTTATTGAAAGTTTTAAATAGATGAAAGGTAAGTCATATCTGTTCGTACGGTGATCTCCTCGAGCGAAATCGATTCGTTTTTATCATCTTTACAACTTTGGAATTGTATATTTTTCCACTTGCGACAAAAATTTTATTTTTTTAAGTAAAAACTCTATTTTGCACTGGAATAATTCCAGTTGCTGGGTGAATTAAACTATCGAGCCTTCAGCCATATAGATTGCAAAAAAATCAAGAGTAGATTATAATTTTTCGAGAATTTTTTCTTCAACTTTTGATTATTGGTCATTACAAGTTTTTTATCTTTATGAAAATATCAGAAAAAATATTTTATCAAACACGTGCGACTTTGCCAATAAACGATTGGTTGTGCGGTCGCAGAAAGAGTCAGTCAACAATTTCTACACTGTGAAAACGATTTCTTTGAATATAACAAATGTATTTTTGATATGGAGCAATTAAAAATTTATTTTATTAGGTTTGAAATCAGATTAGCTACTATTTGTTCCAAATAAATCACGTTTGACTCAAATTGCGCTATATCAAATATACATTTGTTATATTCAAACAACTCATTTTCTCAGTGTTATAAGAACTGATATTCAATAGTAAATGACTTAACAAAACAACCGAACTTATAAATCGATAAGAGTTAATCTTAAAAGTCGGCAAAATTAAAATATAAATGCGTAGGCGTATGCGTTCGAACAACATTAAAATTATATCGGCTGAACAGAACAGACGTTATTCCAATAATGGATTTTAAAACACTCTATGACGAAAATACAAAACAATGGAGCTGCCCAGGATCATCACGTTTATTTGACATAAATTGCTCAATTGGACAGATAGCCTACTTTATGATGAAAAGTAAACCACCACAAGAAATCTGCCAAATCTCCGATACAGAGGGAACTACACTAACCTATGGCACAGCTATCACTTATGCCGTACGTATAGCGCTACATTTTCAAAAAGTGGGTTTGACACATGACGATATTGTGTGTGTGATTGCGCCAAACACTACGCTACTGCTGCCTTTAACTGTGGGTTGCTTTTTAAATGGCACACCCTTTCATGCTATAAATCCAATTCATGAGACACGTAAGTAAAGTTTTCTAACACTGGCAATCATTTTTTTATTTTAAATCATTGATATTTTTTAATTTAAGATGTCACCAGGCATCTATTTAATATAAGTAAGCCAAAAATAATCTTCTGCGATGGTAAAGTTTATGAGAAAGTTAAGACCGCTTATGAAAACTTAGATCTTCGCAAAATATTTACACTTTGTAATCATCTGAAAGGAGTGCGCCAGTTAGAAGAGCTCTTGGAGCCAACAGAGACTGAACTGTTTTATAAGTAAGTTGTGTTATGATGGCTATATGACTGAAGAAACTTGAAATATGTGGCTTTTTTTTAGACCAAAAGCTCTTATAAATGGACCAACACAAACTGTTGCACTTTTCTGCTCTTCGGGAACAACGGGCTTGCCGAAAGCAGTTACGAATTCAAATGCAGCTTTAACTGCCGAATTTGGGTATACAATTAACCAACTATTTTAGCAAGCACTCTATTTACATTTACTTCTCTCAAAGGGGTACCGATGGTGCTGCAGTGATGTTTTCCTTTAGTACGCTCGATTGGGTTTCTGGCCTCATGAGCATTGTCTTTGTTGCAACAATTGGAGGCAAACGTATTATTACGACAAAACCAATTTCTCCCAACTACTTGATAGAATTAATTGATAAACATAAAATCAGTTTTCTAAATGTTGACCCTAGGACTATGTCCGAAGTTGCGCAATCACCTCAATTTACAAAGGAGACGATGCAAAGTTTAAGAGTAATTTTTATGGTTGGAGCTTCAATTAAAGCATCAACTTTAGAGCTCATACGTTCAAAACTCACAGGAGGTATGCTACTGAATGGTTATGGTACCACGGAACTAGGTGGCATTACAGGTAATAAGTCCAGTTACAAACCTAAATCAGTGGGAAAACTACTGCCGAATACAACGGTCAAAATAGTCAATCCTGATGATGGTTTAAGTCTTGGATCTAACGAAGTCGGTGAAGTATGCATTCTTAATGGTGGCAAATGGTTGGGGTATTATGGCAATGAAAAAGCTACACTTGAGGCACATGACTCGTACGGTTGGTTTCGTACCGGTGATTTGGGTTACTTTGATGATGAGCACTATTTATATTTAGTGGATCGTTGCAAAGAAGTCATGAAATATAAAGGCATGCATTTTGTACCAAATTATATAGAGGAGACCATAGCAGAATTGCCAGATGTGCTCGATGTCTGCGTATTTGGAATTTCGAATGAATACTTTGGCGATATGGCCGCAGCAGCTGTGGTGAAAAGAAATGACAGCGATTTGAGTATAGAGCAGATAGTGGCGTATGTGGCGAGTAAGCAAGAAGTGGAGCATAAGCGTTTGCATGCTGGTGTTGTATTCGTGCCAGAGATTTTTCGAAATGCAAACAGAAAAATATTGCGCAGAAAAGTAAAAGAAACGTATGAATTTAGTCTAAGCAACTAATGCAGTTGATAAAATTAAATATATTCATATTAATTATATTAAGTTGCCCAGGAAGTATTTTTTTAAATTTCAATACAAAGTCACTTAATTAGTTTTGTAGTGGACGTTACAAAATGGCTCGATGAATATTATACAGTGGCTCTATATTATTTATATTGACTTAAAACAATAATTTTAAACTGTGTTTTCGGCACATCCTAATATTCGTGTCACCTACATTCCAGGGGTTCCACAGAGAAACTAAATTTTCGAAGATTGTAATCGTGTGTAAAATGACACCACCAAGCCCAACACAAGTTATTTAGGTATTTATTTATTTTAAGTTTATCTTACTAGCATTGTCTACTACTTTTGAAGAAGATAAATATTTATCGCATACAGCCAGCCCACGCTCCAAAACCGACGTTAAGTGTTTGTCCTTAATGTGCGCATGCGCAACGTCGCGCCAACGTTAAGGCCAAATGCATTCATGCATGCACGCATGTTGTAGGTACTCATCGTAGCCATGCATTGAGGCTTTTTATGCGTTACACGTAAACTGTCTCGTCGATGCTCTTGATGTCAATAAGCATTTTTTGGGTAATTTATTTAAGTTTTTCTGCTGATATTATGATGTGCAGAGCTTAACTTAATGCATATGCACGGCGCAGCAGAAATATGTACAACCCTCAAGCTTTGGTGTCTATAGTTTTAATTTTATTTTTTACACTTAATCAGTAGTCTAATTTATATCACTGCCTTTTGCCTATCAAGAGACAAGTTTGCCTAAAACTATGCAATGAAAACCTACATAGTTTTGGTTAGCTATTCGTTACAGTAAATGTAACTACATATTAATATTATTTAATCATCTAATATAATTAGACTCAAAACTTAGAATTCCTCTATTAAAAATTCACCAAATTTCTCATCAATAAAAAGAACAAAACAAAAAAAAAAAAACAAAACAAAAAACGGCCGCCACACACATCGTTTTAATTTTTTTTTTTCTTATTTTACAAAATTAAAATGTTAAAAACACACATTAAGCAACCTCGAACACAAAAACAAAAATAAAAAAAATCTGAAGCCAAATCGAAATTAGACAGCCGCCCAACGCAGCAGCGGTGTATTCATAATGAACAGCAACGAGCGAGCGCCAAGTGCGGCAAAGCAGCGCTAAGCTTTAAAACATTTTTGTTTTTATTTTTTTTTCTTTTGGGCTTTTTTTTGTTTAATTTTTTATTTTTTTTTTTTTGTTTTGCCTGTGACTTTAGCCACTTTGGTGGTCCTGTTCCACATACTATATAGTACGTTTCTGAACTTACCCCGCTTCTTCAACCATACCAATATACATATTTACATACATACATACATTCATACATACATATATAAAGACAAACAAATAAAAACATTAAACTAAAGCGGCGGAGGTTGGGGCAAAAGATTTAGAGCCCGTGGCTATGCTCCTCATTTACCATTTGATTTGGGATTCAATGCAGCGCATCAACGGCCAACAACAACAGCGGCGGCAGCAACAACAACAACAACAACAGCGACAGCGCAACAATAAAGGAACAACAATGTGCGCCATGCCCGATATGTGCGGTAGGTAAACATCAGTCACTCAGTAAGGCATTCAGCCATTCAGTCAGTCAGTCAGTTAGTCTTACTACCACAGCCGTATCGTCATCATTGCCATGCGCGTCAAGTTGTAGGACGTTGTTGTATTTAATTTTATTTTTATTTAAAACTTTTTATCGTATTTTCTTTTTTATTATTTTTAATAAATTTTTAAGACTTGAGTCCTACGCATTTAACGCATTTTTGTGTAGCGCCCTCTGTATTTATCGTAAATTTTTTAATCATTTTGTAAGCAGATATTTATTAACCTACACTGTAATCATATTACGATTTTATCTTTGTCATATACTTAATGTACGTATTATTTGCAACAAAAAAAAAAGTTTTATTTTTGCCCCGCTTTAGATTTACTGCTAAATTTTCGAACATTTTGATCATGGTATGAATGAATAACAACTTTATTGTTGAAATTAATTAATTTTGAATTAAAATTGATTTTGATGTCACGCTTTATTTACTATGTGCCTATGACTATCCAAACATTTGAAGATCGTTGCTTGAGATAACGCAGCCTTATATTTTTTTCGATCTCTATCAAGATATTTTCAATTTTATTAACCAAGTGATTTGGTATTCACGATCACTTGGCCACAAAAAAAATTTAAAAAAATTATTTTGCTTTTAATTCCCAACATTTATTGTTTTTAAATTTAATTTTAATAAATGTGGTCAAGGATTTAACCCATTAACTTCGAGGTGTCATCTATCGTTTACAAAAAAATTCAATTTCCGCAAAAATGAATTTAAAATCGAGAAGAGAAAAAAGTACCTTAAGGCTGTAGATCGAAGGACCACCTACTTGGTTTTTTGTCTGACTCGCAAACAAAACATTTTCTTCTTATGAAATGGCAACACAAGCCAATGGACTACCATTAATATTATCATCATCGTAAAGTTGTGCAAGCTTTGGCCAGCGATTGGAACAGCATTATAGTATACAAATTCAAATTTAGCATCGCAGTGATTGCCTAATTTATTGGCAATATTTTTGTTTGGCTTACTTAAGTCGAAGGTAACAGCAGCATGAACTGAGCACTTCAAAAGTGTAGATCATAACTACGGAATGAGTTGATGTCACCATATTGAAATAGGCCTTGGAAGATAATTTGAAGACTTAAAATTTTTATATTTTTGAAATACAATATTTGTTGTATTCGCTTTAATGTACAATAAGAATACAAATTCTACTAATACGCTTGCTGCAAGTATCAACTACACCGAAAAAAAATGAAATAAAAAAAATTGTTGATATGGATAAATTAGATGAATATAGCGCCCAAAAAACACGAACAAATTCGAACTGACGAATATGTCACGGAATCGTATGGGGACGTCCATTAATTACGTGAGGTGTTTTCTGAAAATTCGGACCCCCACCCTCGCCTTGGTGAGAATTGGTAAGATCTGGCGGGACCCCTCCCCTCCCTCCCGTGAGATTTAAATTATAATTTTTAATGTAAATTCTATGCATTAAGAAGTTGACGTGAGGTTTTCCTTGACCCCCTCATCCTCCTTGGTGGGATTTTGACGGACCCACTCCCTACCCTATTTTGACTCACGAAATTAATGGACGTCCCCTATCCTAACCGATTAGAATCAACTTACACATCTTATTTTTAAAAGTCACGGAGTCTCAAGCTTTTCGGTTAAAACGTATTGAAGTCCCGTATCGTTGAAAATGTCGGTCATTTGAGGGTTAGGCGATCTCTAAATATTTGAGTTCAAAAGCTTCCTTAGGAGTGGAGCTCTCTTTATACATAGGGGAAGATGGGGCAAAGTTGTACACGGGGCAAAGTAGTACAAAGGGTATATTTATCCTTGCATTACAACACCATCTAATGTAATTATAAGGAATTTGTGTCTGAATAGTGCTCTTGTGACTGCCAGGTTATAGCGACATTTCGACCTTTCGTTTTCAAAAACTACGAGGTTCATCAAAATGAGTGCGTTCGATGTAAAATTCGAGGATTTCGACGTCGACTACTATAAAAAAGGTATCGAAACGATGGAGGATCGTTTGATGAAGTGTATCTCACTCGAAGGGTACTATGTTGAAGAATAAAATCGATTTTTATCAAAACGTTCGGGTTTTCTTCATTTCTCCCGGCACTTTTTGAAGCATGTAGTACATATAATAAAACATTATTATTTAAAAAAACAGACATCCTCATATTACTTATCTAAAAGTTTCAAGTTTCAAAAGTTTTGCTTGAATGGCAACGCCCACTTGCCCAGTTTATGCTGTTCGGTTAGTGCTTGCCCATACAACGTACAAATGTATTAATGGAAAGTTTGGTGACATTTACCTTAATAGCTTCCCCAATATGGTGTATTAAAGTTTTGATTTTATGGGACTTACCACGCCTAGTTTAGCTGTAGACTCCATTGGCAAATTCGACAAACGTAGTTTAGAGGTATAACCCTTCTTTTCGCTCCTGTTTACTAAAAAGATGTCTATGAACTAGGATAACGCTTCCGCGTATCATATTATAACAGCAAGGATCTTCATATTCCTAGTATTTATACTCTCTTCTGTTTGAATATCATTCTTGCGCTGTAAAATGTGCACTGTACGATTTTTATCGCCGTATTTGTCATTCTGTAAAGAAAATGAGGATTAAATTAGTATAATCTTACATTCCAAATAAAAAAAATAAACAAACACTTAATAAGGCAGAGTAAAAAAACTAAACTCAAGCGTATTATAGCTTGGTGATTTAAAGGTGAAAATTCATAAAATTTCTGCGGATAAATAACTTCGCGCTCAAACGAAAGGAATTTCTACCCCCACCTGAGTATAGCACATTTCATATAAGATGACCCATATGGGACAATATTATAAACATTCAACATGAATATGTCATTATGAACGCAATCAACTCTTTTGGAATGAGCTTTAGTTAGACGCGTCACAGCCCACAGTCGTCGAAGAAAGGGCGCTCCACACACGGTGCGCAATGAAGCAAAAATGAATGTGCACTTTACACAGAAGATATGGAGACCCACCAGCACGAGGCTATTACACGCTGCAGCGATACAACTGAAGAAAGAAAAAAATTGATACTTGGCATACAATTTTTTTTTCTTTATTTTGATGACGACCACAGCACACGATGACGTTCAATGCGATATGGGAGGCAGCAGCTGCAGCAACAACATCAACGGGTATTAAAAATACCGCGATCGCGCGGTCGGCCAGTCAAGCAGTCATTCAATTCAATCGTTGCATACTGTGGTATTTGAGTTAAAGGTTTGGGCAGGCGATTTCGATTTTTTTTTAAAAAACTCAAGAAATACTTTGGAAATTCTTTTTTACTATTTTCATTATAAATGAAGATTTTTATACCCTTTGTCATTTTGTTTATAACGAATAGAAGGGGGCGTGGCAGGTACAGAAAAGTATATATATTCTTGATCAGCGTCACCACCTGAGTCGATTAAGCCATGTCTGTCTGTGGAAATCACGATGAGAGGAAAACCAAGCAAGCTAATTGAATGAAGTTTTGCACAAAGATCACACCTTCAAGCAAACTCCTGAAGGAAAAACTTAGCGGGCGTGGCACTTCACATACTAGAAAAACTGCAAAATGCTATGATCAAAAATTCGTTATTGTAGTGGAACCAAATTTTACACATGCGAAAAAACTCTGGACAAGAACTTGACGAACTTGCCCACATGGTATAATATATGGAAACAAAAACTTTAAAATGCTACACTGAGAGAATTATTTAAAGCACTGAAACCAAATACGCAAATACCAAAAATGTTGCGGCCAAGCATCACTCAAAAAAATTTTAAATTTCAAAGAGAGAGCGTGAGACCGCCCATAAGCATAACGCTATACAGAAAGCTATTTAAGTAAATGTTGCCAAATTCAATATATGTGGATAGGTTTAGTCAAACATTTAGCCGAAAACCTTACGTATAGTTAAATTTTTCAATAAACTACCACATTGTGCATTGTTACGAGTATGGATTTGCTCATAGTTTTGGGTGGAGGACCACCAACGTCGTTGCCAGTTGATCGTAGGCAACCAACCAAGCAAGCAACCAGCCGATCAACTTTAGGCTTTGACTTTAACGACGCTGTTTGTTTTTAATCGTATAATGTCTTAATTTATAGACATTCGCAGCATTGCTGCAGCGAAAGCAGCAAAAAAGAAAAATGTAAAGAAAACTGCTACAACAACAACAACAGCAGCAACAAAAACAAAAAAAGTTGCCACTACAACTCTGTGATCGTGGCAAAAGGCGTTTAAGCCAAAATTGTGCGCGCCTGTAATGCGAAAGCAGCAACACAAAACAAACAGCTTTTCAACTTTGATCATTGCTGCCGATTGTCATTGCTGTTGCTTTGATGTAATGCTTTGCGTTTATTATAGTTATTGTTGTTGCAATTGCTGCGCGGATTGGCTACATTAGATCCCCTTGCGCGACGAAAATCCAGTTAAGGTAGCTACATGTAGTTGTTGTAGTTGGCAGCATGAATGTGAACATGTTGCTGCTGCTGCTGTCGTTGTTGTTGGTTTTTTTTTTGCTTTGCCAATGCATAGCATGGTGTGGCATGGCGTGGCGTGTCGTTTCACATGCCGCATAATGTAATAATTACTATTTGCCACTGCAGCAATGCCAACAACATACTGTTGTTGCACGGCGCTGCCACCGCTGTTCAGTTAAGTTTGATTGTGATTGAAATATGTACATATGTCTTTTGAGTAAAACTAATACCGGGCAATAACAGGCAGCAACGACAGCAAACACTTAAAAATTTTTTGCCTCTTTAAATTTTACGGCACTTTTATGGATTTTATCTTTTTAACCAATCATTGCTTTTAAAGCGATGTATAAATCGAGTTTTTATACTTGCAGTTTTTTTCTCCATTGCTGTACTACTAGCAAAAAGAAAAAGAAAAATATTTTAGTAAAATTGCTTGAAACTTTATATCATCAATAAAATTTTTATTTAGGGAGTAAAATGTTTATTATGATCCTCTTTCGCATTAAATGTCATTGCTTGTCTGTTGATGGAGATATCACCATATTAAAAAAAATACAAAAACTTTATTACAAGCATTCAGCTTAGCTATAATAGATGTACATTTGAACAATTAAACTGAGCTGACAAGGTTAAAAACTATTCAAGAAAACTAAAATCTATCGTCACTTTAACTAACGCAAATGGTGGAGTCAACGAGCAAATTTTGGCTACTACACTCAGGGAAAAAATGAAATTTAAAATAGTAAAAATAACCTTTTTTTCTTAATTTTTAACACATACAACTTTAAATTCATTATGAATTTGAAAGGTATCGTAAATAAAATTTTTTAAATTTACTTCAATCGTAAAAAACTTTAAATAGCATTTTGAAATTGAAAAGTATTTGAAATTACTATTATTTATTTTACACTAGTGGCACCCGCTTCGCACGTCCCTTGTTATTTTTATATTGAAATTACACTCTTAACATCTCATTCTATCTTCTCTCTTCAAAAGTAACAAAACCAAAAAATAAATAAAAAATAAGTATGTAACAACCTTCTCTAGCACAAATTTGTTATTTAAAAAAACAATTATTAAAAACAATTATTATTTGCGCCAAAGCGTTACAAAGCATTTTCATAAAAGCAATTTTATATAAATATGTAGTATAGATTAAACACTTTGCCACTTTGAATTATATATAAAACCACTTAAAGTGGTTTATACATACTATACGCGATTTCAGCTCTGCATGCAGAAAAATTTAATTATTTAATGAAAAAAAGAGTTATGTGAAGTTAGCCCAATTTTTTTTTTCAAAAATGAGTGTGGCACTGCCATCATGACTGGCTTATGCTAAGATGCACCGTTTAGTAAAAATTTATTACACATTCATTTCAAATGTGTGTAAAGTTAGCACAGTATCACTTGATATTCGTAAAAATACAATTTGTGCTGTGTTGTTTACGACTTATTTTATGGTGTGTCGTCTCACAAAAAAATCTGTGATTTAATACACTTGCACAAGTCTAAAAATCATATGGAGATGCATGTTAAGTTAGCCCAATATTTTCCAGGGAAGAAACTAAAAATTATACAGAGACGCATGTGCACCACTTCTTGATTTTTTAAAATAGATTTTTGCTTGATTTCTGTTGTGAAGTAAAAAAAAATGTCCACATTTTATTGTAAACAAAACAATTGTTGGACTAACTTCACACGCATTTTTTTACGATACTTAGATTCTTCGAAAGTATTTACATCAAAAAATGGAAAATTTATTATTACGATACGACATATCTATTTTTATTTTATTTTATTTTACTTTAAAAAATATCGTTCGCAATGTGGCACAAAATTTATTAAAATATTTATTTAATATTTTTTTTTAAGAATTTTTAAATGCTACGAAAACTTTTTTTGCAATACGGGATGTCAGAACACAAGTTTTAAATAAAAATAAGTTGGGCTAACTTCACAAACAAAAACGTTTTTATAATTTCCGCTTTTTCAATTTGTTGACTTTTTCACAATAATCCGACATTTTTCAAATTTTTTAGCATTTTTTGTTTTTCAGTACATTTTTGACATTCTCATTTCTGAACTTTATGAACATTTTTTGGCTTCCGCAGCAAATTTTCAAAATTTTTCGAAATCATTTCAACAAAAAAACTAAAATTGAAAAAAAATGTTTTCTACAACTCTGAATTATGTTACAATGATTTTTTTTAACTTTTCTTAGCTTCTCCATAATTTTGAACTGATCTAAACTTTGTACTTTGAAAACAAAAAAAAAAATATACAAAAACCATAAGTTGTAAGTTCCTGCGGCTACCTATAAAATATAAAGAAGACAATATATAATACCTTTATGTGGAACTTGCGGGTGGTACCATAAAATGTGCTTCCCTTTTACAATCCCATGTTGTGTTGACTATGCCAAACATAAGAAAAACACACGCAAAGCCGCCAAGGCAAAACATTATAATCGTCTTCTGTCAAAATTAACAAACGAACGCAACGGAACACTCTTACCTACATACCTCCTAATGCGATTTATTTCCGAGAAGGTAACAAATTATGCTTACAAACATATAAGATATAAATGTGTACATATATATGACCGCTATATTGCCGGGCAGTAACCAAAAGTAAGACATAACTCATCATTAATAATTATACTAAATAAGACATTTTATTGTTGTACAAAATTGAATTCCAGCTGAGTTTCGAATGCTCCAAAAGATTTAGGCTAAAGCCATCATAATTATATAGCTGACAGATTTCTTCAATACACGCGGACTCGCCCTACCGATATATGTATAAATGAGATTATATTCATACAAAAGTTGATTTTTTTGGCAAAATCAAAAGAAAACTGGTAAGGGTGTTATCTTTGGTCATACTAAAAATTATATACCCTACACTATAAAATTGCACGTAAAATTCAAAATGTTTTTCCCTACAAACTATTTTTAGTATTTATGGAAAATTTGGTTAAATTAATATAAATAACTATCTAAGTATTTAATTTTTCTAATATGGGAGCTGTCACACCTTGTTTTCAAAATGGTTTGATATTAAGTAGTAGTTCGCAATATTTCTGGAAGTCGTATGAAATTGCTTTAAATAACTTTCTCAGTATAGCGTCTTGAAGTCATTGATTGCATAGGGGGCACCACGCCCTCTTATCCAAATTCATCTAATTTTTATCCAGAGCTTGTCCAAAACATTTATTGTACTCGGGTGAAATTGAATTGCATTATCTTATATAAACACACATCACTAGGTATTTGGTTTTGAAGTATTTGCTTGAATAGGTGGCGCAACGCCCTCTTATTGAAATTTGCTTGTTGTTTGTCCAGAGTATGCTTAAATCATTACTAACATTTGCGAAAGATTAGGTTGCATTATCATTATCTTTGTATAAGACTAAGTTGCATTATCTTTAATAACACTCTCACTTTAAAGTTTCCGCTTAAAGAGGAGGTGCCACGCCCCTTTAAATATCAAAAGTAACCATTTTTACTACAAATTACGTACGCATCTAACATTGTTAAGCTCCTAAGATAAGCTCTAACTTATGGAAAAAATATCGAGGTAAGCTTAGATATATCTGAGTGTCATTCAACTTATTGTCACGAGCTGTAATTGTAAATTTCAGCATATTATCTCGATTTTCTCGCAATCTGAGAATAACATTTATGTATACTTTTTTATATCTGTCACGCCCCCTCTATGCACTACAAACGGAACGATAAACTGAATAAACCGTGTGTAGGGTACACATACAAAAAATTGTTAAAAAAAAGTAAAGAAAAATCATTTTGTGTTCGAAGTTTCAAACAGAGACATTAAGAAGATTACTTTCTTCACCTTTTTTGCCTCAACTTTTTCAATATTGAATATGAGTATGGGAGTATGTGTATCTTTGTCTACTGAGATAGCTTAATTAAATGTAAGGTTGCCCTTAATTTACCCTGAATATAAGAAATTAGTTACATTGTAATATTTAATAATGATTTTGCGCAAAAAAAAAAAAGAAAAACAAAAAATGGTTTGTTCATGCTGTGTGGTACATTCGGCAGTAGCTGTAGATCAAAGTGATCAGCATGATCTAAACCACTCATATACCTGTTGTGCTTTGGCTTAAAAATTTTCCCTTAGCGTAACTAAAAGTTATTGTGGTATAATTGAAAGTAGAAATAATACAATTGTGAAAAGAGGTCATTTTAGTTACGAAACAAATTGATTTTGACTTTTTCACAGACAACATTATTATGTTACATGAAGTTTTAGAGTTTTGTGTAATGCTGCTTTGTTATGGCATTTTTTGTTAGCAACTTATTACAAGATTAAATCATCAAAGTCAAGTCATCAAAAGAATATTACCGAATTTAAGGTTAACTTTACACCACATACACATATCACATTTGTAGCTGATATGCATTCAGAAACATTCAAACAGACTATATAAAATAGTAAGTGCATAGTTCAAAAAAAAAAAACCGAGATAACTGCAGCGTAGTTCGGGAAAAATTTTTTGATAGTCCCTGGCGCTAGACTTGATTCCCAAGAAGTTCGCTCTAAGCAAATTGACTGTCTTCAGTATAACTAATATTAATCGGAACAAACTGACACAGCATAAGCCAACGAACCAAAGATCAAATACCTGTAGTAATTTGTTTAGGCCTTAGGATTCTAATGAAATTAAATAAATTAGTAACATTAGCCGATTTAATCATTTAAGGCCAAGAGAGTTTAAACTATTTAAAATGCTGGATAGCAAATTTCTGGGTACATGTACGTACCGCCAGGATCGAAAAAACCTAGTCACTTCCCATTAGCACAATCCTTGTATACCAGTGTTATTAATTAATTAACGATCAAAAAATTATATTTAACGCAGAGCGTTGCCTTGGAGAAATATAAAACACGAAAAATTTACAAACCCGGGCAATAACAGAACTCCGGGTTTAGTGCCCACGGTTATCTAAAAATGACAAAAATTCCGATTTTGGGGGTTTCAAGCCCCATTTTTTCAAAAACTATACGTGATGGATAATTTTTGAGCTCAGATTCGTGTACAGCATGCGAAAATCTATTGAAAACACCTAAACACTTCCCATTAGCAGACCGAAAATTGATATTTGCAGACCAGTGTAATTAATATTTTGAGTCAATTTTCATATGTGTAATTAAAAATTCCAAGGAAATATCATAAGAAACAACGAAATACCATTTCTCAGAATGAAAATATCTAACACCATAGCAGCAATGGGGATGCGTGTAAACTTTGATCAAAATAGTTAACCGAAATGCAATTGAATGCACGCAAACATTATCTATTGAAGAAATCATAGGAATATACAACAACAACAACAACAAATCAACAATACAATGTGTGCGGCAATCAACTAAAAGTCAAAGTAGACCAATTAAAATGTCCATCAGATCAGTGTTCAAGATATAAAATGCGAAAGGCAACAACTCAATCTGGCATAAACAAAGACAACGATCGATGGTATAACATTGATACTCGTTCAAAGGCACAGCTGGAGTGTTACAGTTCTGTTATATTGTGCGTACCTTATGCAATATAATGGGATCTATATTGTTCACAAAAAAAAAAAGGTAAGAAAAATTGAAATTAAAATTAATGAGAAAACGATAAAACGTCATACAAGAAAGCTATGCCGAAAATTAAAGACAAAAGCAAGAAAATGATGTAACTTCATAGAGTAAAGATATAAGAGAGAAAAGTAAACATTGAAGGACTACTCATACATAGAAAATAAGGTAATAATGTCGTATTTTAAAAGCAATTTGGACAACTTTAGAAAATCCATTATATATGCTGTGATCTTCTATTTTCAGACGCATAAGGCGTTCGTTCATTGATCACTTCTTTGTTTTCTCCGAGTTTCTCTTTCCAGAGTACAGGATAACGATTAAATTTTTGGATTTATTCGTTGAAGCTGTTCCAATGCTCTAAGAGATGGCAAGGCCCGAATTTTGGCTTATTTTGGAAGAAGTTTTCCAGATTTTATTATAAGAATTCGCCATAGGCTGTAAATATTTAGTCTTCATCAAGTCAAAGCATCGCTGTTCACTTGCTTCCTCATTGATAAGATCTTGAGGGTCGAGTTGATGAACCAACATGCTAATTCATTCTATCATTTTGACATTTGACTGATTTTATTCCAATAGCCAATTGAAGAAGTTAGGTAGGACTGCTTCCATGTGTAATAGTGGTGCTCTCAGCACCTTGGAAGTTCATTTTCATCTCGTTCCACTTGGCTTGTTAGGCAAACGGATGGCAGCTACTGGCACCATTAAGCTTAGGAAATCTTCTCGCTGTTACTAACATTCGACTATCCTGAAAAAATAAGTTAGAGCAACAGTTCCATATTAATTGCTTCACGTATAGCATTAAGTTTAACTGCCAACTTCTTCTGTGTTATTTACATATATCCGCTCTTCCAACGTGCATGATCATTAGCGAACGCGATCAATTCTCTCCAACATTTCCCCAATTCACGTATTTCTTGCTTTAGAGAACATTTTCACGATAATTTAGGATGGCAGCGTTTTCTATTGCCTTGAGGGTTCCGATCCAATGCTTGCCGGCAGGCTTAAGTTGCTGATTTCCGTAACTTGAGCCCAATCCATTTCCATTTAATTTGTTGTTTAATTTTAATGGAAATCGAAACTTCATCTGTTGAGCAGTTCGTCATTGGAAATGATCCCAGGACACCAAATTTTTTGATTTCGACGTATCTCGCGGGGTATTCAACTATGCAAAATCGCCACGCACAGGTCAAAGAAAACCTTCATGTGATTCACTAGAATGCCAGGAAAAGCAGCGTCATTAGGTCTTATTTCTTCGAAAACGATGATGAACGGGAACAGTCTATGATGAATGCTATAGGCGTATGATAACCGATTATTTTTATACAATTAATTTGATTTAAGCAGGACGGCGTATTTTGTCACATATCGGTTTGCTACATAAAGTTCCCGTTGAACTTTTTTATGGGACTTTACTAAGGGAGTTATCTACGCCAACAATTGCAAAGCTATGAAGCACCTAAGCACGAATATTCGTCAGACTGAGCTATGGCACAAAATTTGCAAAAAGTCTTCAAAATTTACAGCGGCGCTCAATTGATTGAGATCATTTTCTTTAATTTGGATCACCTTTTACATCAAAGAGAATATTGGTTTCCCTTATATGTAGAGACAGACTTTGTTATGTGGCTTATATGGCCTTGTTACGAGAAACACATCGTCACTTTTCTCAGTTTCGGTAAAGCTCTCACTCTTGGATTGAAGATCTTACGTATGTTACTCGTATTACACAACAGTAGCTGCTACACACAATTCTGATCTTAACGTATTTACGAATTGTATAGAAAAGAAATTAAATCAGATGCACACTTGCAGATCAGTGGTATATTAAAAAAAAAAATAATTCAGAAAAATATTAAAGGAAAATCGTTGAATAATTAATATTTAAGCTCTGCTAGTACTCGCAATACCATAGAAAGGAAGTTGGAAAAAAATTGAGTTTAGAAGTGGGTAGAGAAGCAAAAAATGCAAAAATTGCCGCTGGATATAAGACGCGGTGGCGGCTGGCTTGGCACAGGCCACCGTGAATTAAAAATTAGCTTAACCTACCTACATATTAGTATATCGACGGACAGACAGACAGACGAACGAGTAAGCGGACAGAAAGACAAACGAATAAATGGACGCACAGTCAACAAAAAGAATAAATAAAAATTACAAAAAAGAACAAACAAACAGATAAACCGATTTATGTAGCCGGACATTAAGACGCCGCCGATGAACAGGGCCATTCAGTCAGCCAAGCAGTCAGCCATTTAGTCAGTTAATCGTCGTCAGTCGTCTTCGTCGTCCATTTCGATACCGCCGCGCACTTACATTAAGCGTAGAACAGTGGCAGCCCAAAGCGATTTGGCCCACACCCATCAACATCTTAACTCCGGAGAGCAAGACTAACTCAATTCAGAGTCTTAAGCTTTTTTTTTATTGCCACTGCTGCTGCTGCTGCCGTGTATGCAATGAATTTGTTCCAATATACGTGCCATAATGGCCACAATGTGGTGGAGTGCAACCGTGCACCGGCATTAACATTAACAACAACAGCAACAACAATAACAACAACATTTTGTATCCAATCTTGCGGTCTGCGATCTGCAACAGTTAGCGTGGCAAATCAGCTTAAGAACAGAAGCATCACATTTGTTTGAGCTGTAGCTGTGGTATGTGTGAATTGATGCTTGAATGGATGGATTGTTTGTTGTTTTCAACATTGACATTAAAAAGCAAAGATGATTATGCCAAAGTAATTTAAGGATACAATGTATTGAGCAAACAAAAATTAAATTTGTTATAACTAACAGAAGGCTTTAAATTTAAAAGATTTAAAAAACAAACATTAAAAACATTTTTAAAAAAAATGTAAATGCGAAGCAGATCGTTTCTCCGATTAACTTAAATTTCTTCATAAATCACTACAAATTTTTCAATTTATTTTTTTTTAAATTGCAATCAAAATTAAACTCAAAACGAAACATAACTCACTTATTTTTCCCCTTAACAGGCTCATTTTGTTGGTTTATCAATCAACGACTGAATTCAAACACCACTTTATTTAATTATTTCGTTGTTACGAACAATTTTCTAACCCTCCCCAATTAATTTCACTTTAGCTCCCTTCCATTGAACTTTGAACAGATGGCATGTCACGTTTTAATGATGCGCTTTCAGCGTTTGTACTGTAGTATTACTATTTAATCAATTTTCCTCAGTGTATGGGTTTTTTCTTTTTCATCAAATATCTTTTCATACCAAACTGTAAGTGTCAAAACGCATAATGAGAGCTGTCAGCTGTGCACGGCTGTTTATAAGCTTGCACATATCTGTCATCTATTATTTTAATTGTTTTTTTTTTTTTGCTCATTCAAGCACCACATACTTCACAACACTTGAGTTACCAACAATCTTAAAATTTTTACCAATTCATAAAGAAAAAAAAACGAACTCACAACTCCATTGAGTATTAATTATTGCTGCGCAGACATGACAACGTGTGACACTTTAGGCCACACACAACGCTATGACGATGACAACGGCAACGACGATGATTCTTCAATTCATTTACTGCAGCGACAACAACGATAAAAATCCCAGCATGCGCAATCAGTGTGGCAAATCTTTTGACAGCTCTGGTGATGCATGATGCATTTAACAACAGCAATAGCAGCAACAACACCAACACCAACAACAGCAACACATCGATATGGTGGAAAAAATTCAAAAACTTCCTACTCGCATGAAATGATCACAAATGCATACAAGAGATAGTGATGAATTTTTTACGGTATACGCGTATTAATCTGCGAGATAAAAAAGTAGATATATGTGGATATGACTTTGTAGAATTACATCATCGGACATATGTATATTGAGCAGAAAAAAAGAAGAAGGCGCATCATGAGATGAGCACTTAAGGCAAATTCATTAGTTTTTCTTAAAAAACTAACAGAACTACATCAAGCCGCAAAAAAATGGGGGCTTTATATAGCGTACATCAACCTCTGTAAAGTCCATTTAGAGCTGGAGAGGAATCATTTTTGTTGTATAACTCAACAGTTGCATGATGTGCTACAATAATGTATCAAGCCGGATATTCATCCCCTCATGAATTCTTGCCCTGTAGCTGTTGAGGACTCGGCTCCAGTTAGCTCCAAGCTGAGCGAGAATGTTTTAAAGTACCAGTAATTGCTGGTTACTTGAGTAGATCTTTTTGGGAACTGAACCTCTATCTCCTCCACTAATAGTCGAAGTCGTGGTCAAACCTTAACATTATAGAGGAGATCTCCCTCTCAATAATTCGATTAGAATTTGTCGCATAGTGTGAATACACGTTTACTGCTGTATTTCCTTTGAAGGTTTTCCAACTTATCGGTTCCGCTGTTCTATCATTTGCACAATTTTTCTATTAATTTCAACGTAATGTGTGTGGAAATTCATTTATTATTATGGTTTATCATTTTTATTACCACCACCATCGTTGCTGTTCGACACCTCATCGTCATCGTCATAATCATTATCATTGTCATTCTTGTTATTGTTATTACCATTAATATCGTAAAATGTAATGATTGTAACTTTTTTGTATTTATTAAATTGCATTTTTTTATTCAGTAACTTTTACATAAATTAACCCATTTGATTCATAAAACAATACATATCTGAATCTGAAACATGTGGTTAAAAACATGTTTCACTAATGTTCATTAACTTAGCACATTAAAGTTTTTCAATTTTTCCCTTTTAAATATGTGGATCCTTTACTTGTCTCGTGGAGATTTGTTTTGTTCATTGATCGCTTTAGATATCCTCTTTTTACAGTACAATCAAAAAGAAGGATACTCGCAGAAAATGCTGCAGCTGGCGCGGTATTGTTAAGGTGCTTGTTGATCGATGTTTTAACTAAACACCTGCATAAGTGCATTCATACAATTGAGTTGTCAGATTAATTCAGACTATTCTAGAAATTTGTCTACTAGTGTCAAGGTCGATATTATTAGTTTTAGGTTTTTGACTTGTGTAGTAAGCATCGTAGTTATGGAAGTATGTTTGAATAATAATTTAAGTAACGTCATTTTATAAGTAGTTTGTGAACAATTGTGAACTACTTTGAAATGTAAATAAATCAGCTGTTTTTGAGACGTTAAAAGTGTGTTTTCGTTACAATAAAGGCATCGATCATAGTTCTGTAGCAGTGACCGACGGCGTCCTTAGAAAATTATTGGCAATCAGCTTTAGTCCGTAGACGCTGCACCAAAGTGGCTTAAAGTGGTTGAAAATTCATTGATGGAAAATCATTTTTAATGATAGCTCATCACTCAATGAGAATTGACATCTAGACAGCCTTATGCGACCGACGATTTGTCAATAACATTGACACAATTATTTCGAATTTTTGAGAAATAAAGCAATTAATACATGGTAGGTCTACGTGCATTCTGCTTCTGTTTACTTGACATATCTTAAAGTCGCAATGATTTAAGTCGCCATTTGCAAAAATAAGACCATCTTCCGATAGGGAAGAACTTACAGTAACTGGTATAAAAAAGTAACAAGCACAAGTAACAAGCGTTCTTTCTTTTTCCACAGTTAGAATAAAGAAATTATTCACGAAATGGCGCCAAAGAATCCATCAGAACTTAGAAACGTTACATTACACATAATTGTTAGTTAAGAGAATTAACTTATTTACGTACAACAATAATTTTATATCGCTGACTTAGAAATCTGTATGACCAAAAGCAATAAAACGCGATTATATTGTTGGTGCTGTTGTACTTACATGGAGGCAATATTGTTGATTGCAACCAGAATTTCAAGAAAATCAGAAAAATTCAAAAGCGTAAACAACAACACTACAAAAAAAAATAGCTAGCAACTTTTGATGATCTGTTGATCCATTTTATGCTAAAATAACATTTTTATTTTGCCCGTAGCGAAATTATGATAGGGAACAAACAAAAAAAAAAGACATTCCGTCAGTCCGTCAGTTGCTCTCAAAGAACAAGCGCCAACATTCTGCACAAGCCATTGCAATCAGATGGCAGCAACAGCAGCAATTGTCCGACAGCCGCCGCCACCCAGATCAATGACGATGCGCTACAATGTAATAAATTATAAGACAGACAAAGCACGAGGCAACTTAAAGTGGCAAGCGGATCGATGGATAAGCGACGTACAAGCAAGCGGACTAGACGGTTTATTTAGATGGCGCATCGCTTTGGTGGATCACTGCGGAAAATTAGCGTAACATGCCACTATAAACATTTATAACTGCATAATTTGCAGCAATGGTAACACACTTATTACACAGGCTAACAGAATTTTATGTCTATGGTAACAAAATTCTACTGTAATAGCTAAATAGTTTTTAACTAAGCATTTGACGACATTGCTACTGAATAGTATCTAAAAGAAGCAACGAAAAGTGTCGAAAATAATAGAAAGTATCAAGAAATTTATGTATGTATTATGCCAAGAAGTATGGAGTAGTATCAAAGACGGTTGCATATCAAATGAGCACTCCATCAATGTTGAAGTTTCACAGGATTCTATCCTTATTTCCTTATTTTTTAATTATAACAATTTAACGCCGAGCACCAACCCAATTTATTTTTTTCTTTCAAAAAATGTCCAAACTCTATGGAGATTGAGAGAAAAAGATCATATATGTGGCAATAAGGAAAAACAGCTTAAGCCGGTCTGTGATAACAAGACAAAAGAACATAAGTTCTGCGTATGAGCATGTAATATACTCTGTTTCGTTTTGTCATCACAGATCGACTTAAGCTGTTTTCCCCTATTGCCAGAGATATATTAGCGACACACTCTCAAATAACTTTAAATCAATCTCAGCGTGGGATCGTGCTACTCGGATCGATTTTAATGCAAGCAAAACTCAATGAAAGAAATGGATTATGGCTCTTACCTCACAATACAGCTGACGTTTTGATCATATTGGTTTATCCGGACATATTTTACGTATATAAGACGACCTGAACTAGAATAAAATTTTCACATCTGGGCTAGTGCTCCGTTGCACCAGTATATCTCAGTATCGTGATAGTTCGATCTTCAGTCCCAAGATTAAGAACAATCTTTGTACGGGCGTTTCCCAGCGATTTAATAGAATTTGGCTAAAGATGTTCACACCTCAAAAATTTTATAGAACTGGCAGTTTACAGTAAGCAAGTGGCACAATGGAATATGGTGATATTTATAAGCTGTATAATGTAGATGTACACAATTCAAAAGGCGAAGGCCCTTCAGCTCATTGACACTTTACTTTAAAAACCTGATAGCCACTAAGCCCATACTTTTCGATCTATAATGATGTGATCTAACACGATATAAAGAGAAGAAAGGAAGGCTACCTTAGTATAAGTCATAGAACTCAATGGAATATGTATTAAATATCTAATAAAATATTGAAATAAATGTTACCAAGTGTTTTTATTATTGTTGCCGCTGTTAGGCGATGGTAAGTAAGATCTAAAGGCTACGACGACGAGGATGATGATGAAGCAACAACATTGCTAGCAAATGCAGCAACTACAATCATCAATGTTGTCGTTGTCGTATCAACGCATAAGGTGGTCTCGTCTCAAGCGCGGCACATTGACTAAAACATAAAAAAAAGCAAAAAAAAAATACACCGGCACCGGTTGTCAAGTCTGAGTCGCAGTTATAATTGTTGTTGTTGTTGCTGTTGTTACTTGTAATTGTTTTTTGTTTTTTTTTTTTTTTGTTTCTTTTTTCTTGCCAAATGCCACCCTAGCATCAAAGACAAATGTATGCCCACAAAGCGCCAGTTGCTGGCTTAAGCCGCCTATCAATCCGGTCGATCGGTCGGTCTTTTTTAATGCATGCACTAAAAAAGCTTTCTTATTTTCATCGTCATCAACATTTTGTCGCTTGACTGACATTGCCACCCAGAAATGACTTAAGCAGCTATCAACACTAATATGCGAATATAGCGGAGGGTAAAAGTTGCCGCCGCCAATTGCTTATACGAGTAGCATTAAAAAGAAACAAGGAAGTGTATGTACAAATACAACATAAAAATCATCAATGCTTCTTTTTACTACGTTGAGAGTATACATATATCTTACTTGGCTAAGAGAAACAATAAGTCAGCCAATATGTAGAATCAGTTAAGTCCCGATATAGGTTATAGGATATAGGTTTTTTCAAGTGATTTTGTTTTCTAGCATACATCAGGATTTTTTCAAGGATCATTCGCCAGCGTAAATAGCGAGATCCTCTTAGGGAGAGTACACGGTTAGAAATCTTGGATTAAATTTTATTACAAGCGAAATATTACAAGGATTTTTAATACAATTTTGATTAAATTTAATACTTTTCAATAGATTACAAAATTTTGTAATAAATTTTGTATTAAATTTTAATGTATAAGTATTATATTCGAATTTTAAACCATGCTGTATTATATTTTAATACTTCAATATTGAACTTTCATTTTATATTGTTGTCAATATATATAATCTTTTAGCCAACCAATAAATAACACTAGGGTGGCTGATGTCGTTAAGCTGCGCGTGCATCAATTGAATTCACAAGGAATCCGGTTCGAATCCCATTCGAAATGAAAAATTTTTTTTTTTAAATCTTAATAAAAACGAGTATTAAATTTTAATACAAAAAAGTATTAAAAATGAATTTTAATATTTAGGCACTATTAAATTTTAATACAATTCTGGTGTAGTCATATATGTAAGCCCAAAAGTATTAAAATTTAATCCAAAATTTCTAACCGTGTACGTCTACGATTACATTAAGATTTGTAAATGTTCACACTTAGTAAGAGTTTCCCCTAACGAACCTCTGATAAAATACTTAGAACTTTGAATCTTTTGATAGACTTCTTGAATGGCGTTTGCATTAATGGATGCTGGGGAATTCAACTCCACCTCACTACTCTTTCCGAAATCTAACAAAATCGAAGTAAACGACATTGACGCTTTGATTTCAATATTCAGTAAAACACCTTCCAACAAAAAAAAATTATTTTTTGTATTTGTCCCTGATAGCTTTATCTGTACGGCATTAGTTTTTGCTGAAAAACGGTAGGACTGACAATGTGTTATGTACTTGGATTGCTCATGCTCTCGAAAAGTATCGTGTGCTGATGTCCCATTTTTTGTCACTTAAAATGAAAGTTTCTTGGCACGGAAAATATTTGGTTGATTCAACTACGTTCCCTCATTGATAAATAATGCTCAAATAACCAAGTTTTGTGATTAAATATATTAAGAATACTTTGCCAAGATAACCAATGCCATACTTTGTCACAAATTTGGTTAATCTATGGCAAGTGTGTTGCTCAAACTTTATTGATCAATCAAAAACATGGTTGGTATATGATAAAGGTGCTTGATTTACCTCAAACGTAGTTGAACGATCACAAATGTGGTTGACGTGGCTGATTGATTAACCACAAATATGGTTGCTTAATAGTTTTATTCTTTCTTTAACATTTTTCAAAGCCAAGCCAAAGTGACATATTTTATATCCTAAACACGATATATTCATTTCATCCCTCTGTTTATAATGTTGTGGCTATTCTCTCAAAATATTTTTGCCGATAACTTATTTTCCACGAAATTTTTTCTCATTCCCTAAAAATCTTCTACGATTACAAAACAGAGGATCGGAGAAAAATTTCGAGCGAAAGTTCATTCAGGGGCGGATTTACGATTTTGGCGCCTAAAGCTTCATAGCTCGTGTCACCTTGACTTGAGATATAATTTACTTTTTTTTTCATAAAAAATTTTTTACCTCAAAAAGTTATGAACTTTTTAATTCAGATTAAGTTTAATGTTGCTAACCAAAAAAAATGAAAAAATGCCATCAACTCAAAATTTTGATTGGTGCCCTTGGCTGCAGCCTACTCAGCCTATACGTAAATCCGCCATAGATAGGAGTGATGATAAACTTCCTCTTGGAGCTATTTTTAATAACTTTGCTAAGGTAAGCCAAAATTATATAATACTCAACGAACATGATTGGAGTAACCAACTATTATAAAATGATCTATTTACGAGAATACTCCTCTAACAACTGAATCGTACGTTGCGCATGCGCAAATGAAACTTTTTTTTTGATCTCATTGTATTAAGTTGTTAAAATTGATTTGAATTTTTTGGGTTTGGTTTATTGGGAAGTTTCTTTTTGATTCTTCCAGTATATAATATAGGAGCTCAACTCTTTTTTTGGAACGATTTTATTTTTTCAGTTGGATCTTTTTATATCCAAATTTCCATGGATTTTATTTTTTTCATAAATCAATGCCTGTGTCTGTAAAAAGGTTGAAAACAAAAGGTAGAACATTAACTCAAAAGAAATGGAACTGATTGTGAGTTACAATATCGCATGCTGATGTTTCGTTGTTATTATTATCATTTGAAAATGAAATACATACATTTATTTGTATGTAGGTCTGCGGTAGGTCGGTTAACAAAGTTAATGCCTTTTTAGTTACGATCTCACTCTCTATTTCTATTTACTCTTTGCATTATCTTCCCCTCTTTTTTGAATATCTTATAGCACTTTGACAGTCTTAAATATATTATCACAAAATTCTATTCATTCAGGCGATGTTTTTCTGTCATTGCCCAGATTAACAACACAGTTTATTATTATGGATTGAAGATCACCCACTTATATGAATGTGTAGATATGTATTTATAATGCTGTAATGCGGGGGAGGGTTTTTTTTCATTTAGAAAGCACACAAATTAACAAGGGACTGACTGGAGACCGTTTGAAAATGATAATAGTTTTATATGAAGTGTGATATCTTTATGGGTGCCTGTTATAGCTTTTGTGAGTTTTTGAAATGTGAATCCACCCTATTGTGCATCAATTGATTTTATACTTTTTTTGTTTGTTTCGAAAACTTAATGCGGTTTCTGTGAAATTTAATTCGAGTTTCAGACTGTTTGGCGCACCTTTGTCAGGCAGAGGGCTTTTATTAAATTATAGAAAAACTAAACTTTATATTCTACTGCTAGACCTTAAGAATTTTTGCTTTACTTTCCCTCTCAAGACAATTCTGATTTCCCTAGCATTTATTATCTCAAAACATCTTGTTCTTACATTGCATCAAATCAAATCTTCCTTCCTGTTAGTACGCACATCTTTTTTTGCTCCTCATACAATATTAATAACCAAAATGCATTTGAACACTTTGTCGGCCAAGATCAAAGTAAAAAAGGCAGCCAGAAATAAAAATTATTACATTGTGTTGTTTTATAGCATGACTAAATATAATTTTTATATACGCGTATCTGCGCTATCCGTAGATACGTTTTACCACAACACAGAATTTTGTATTTTGGCCGGAAGCTGAAAGCTGAAGAAGTAAGTGGGAGAATACTGCGAAAAAAAACTGTAGCAATAACAAATTAAAATTTAGAATCAAAAGTACGATGCGGTTTAAAAGATAAATAAATACAAGCATTTTTCTTAGATGTTAAATTGTTATAAGTAAAAGATGCAGAGATGATTTGTCAAAAAAGAAAATCGTCGCCTTTAGGTTACACCCCTTTGACACATTCACATCGCTTAAATACTCAACTGGTTTGAGTTCTTGCGACTGTTTGTTCTTGTATACTTTGGCTCGCGAGAGCTCCTTTGCCTCTCGGCTCACGAGCCAAAACAGAGGCTCGAGGCTTATGGCCCATTTCCAGAAATTTATTTTTTTTGACGATAGAGAAACATATGTAGGAAAACAACCAATTGATATCATTAACAAAAAAAAAAGTGAAAATGTCATTTATCGGTTTTTGTTCGGACGCTCCTCATATTAAAGTATACATATAACATTTTCGATCCCATTTTCGGAAAAAAAAAATTTTAATGCAATTATGGTGCATTTAAATATGAATAAAAAATTCATTTTATGGAGATATTTTTGGAAAATATCGCAAAAAAAATGTTTTTTTTTTGTTTACTTTAACAAGCGATAACTCCGAACAGAAAGCATGGGCAGCTTTAGTAGCATTAGGGCATTATGAGGTAATTATCTAATGAAATTAATCATCTTTTTGCTCCAACTATATCATTTAGAAAGTTATGAGATAATCTTTCTTTGAGTGTACTACTCCAAAGGAACTTTGTTAAACACCCCATAATTCATGCGTTTGTGTTTAAGATAGACCCCCACTCTCACACATTTTTTTATTCAATATGGAACCAGGAGATCTATTTTTTCTGGATTGTGCTTCTAAACCAGACCTACCCGTATATAACCCTTATTCATATTCCGGTGTATAGGAAACGATATAAAAGCGATAAGCTATTTTTGTAACATTTAACCCTAAATATTTGGCAAAGGAACAACTCTGCATACGACAACTCTTGCTAGTAAATTTTGATGACTGTATATACGACACTTTTCTGCAGCCCTATTATGGCTTATTAGTTTTTTATATATTTATATATTTCCAATGTAAATATACCCGCATTTTCCACAAATTTTATTAATGTTTGCTTTTAATTTAAAAGTATGTAAATTATATAAACCAACTACCTGCGGAACCTTCCCACAAATATTGTTCACCACATTTTGACTTCATTAACGCCAAATTAATATTTAAAGTAATAAATTTTAATTTGCGTTTTTTTACGTTACCCTTCTTGGTGGTCAACAGTTGGACGCCATCAACGCAATGGATTCGGTCAGTTGGTCGGTTACCATAGGTTGTAGACGCCGCCATCATTTGTTTTGGCCAGCGTCGCCAACTGATTGATAATTTGCTTGAAACCTCTGAATTCTCACAAAATTTATAATGACTTTTTTGTTTCAATGTTGCAATTTTTTTTTATTTTTTTTAACTCCTACTGTTACTTGATGTTCGCTACCTTTTTTCCTAAGTAATTATGGATATTAAAGTATTATTGGTTCATTCGTTAGTCTGTCTCCTTTAAGGCGTCCATCAGTCGCCAAGTTTTTGAACAGAATGTTTGATAGGAGCATATTAACTAAAAGCTTGCAAGCAAATGTTTATTTTTGCACAAATGAAAAAATTTCGATTTTTTATTATTTTTGAAATATTGTAGAAATTGCCATTTCTTGGGATTTTATGAACAAAAAAAAAAATTCGCAAAGGAATATTAGGCGTCAAATGAGATACCACCTAAACAATTGAATAGGAAATTTATTTCGTGTGGAATTGATTAAGCGGGACCAATTGCTAATTTTTCTGAAAAATCACTTGATGGAAAAAGGACGAAAGTTTAGATTTTTTTTATACTCTACGAAGTGAACCGCCACCTCAAAATTACGTTCAGATGGTGCCCTTGACAAATTGCACAAAGTTTAATAATATCTCAGTGGAAAATCCGCTACATACGATAGCTTTAAGTTTTAGCTTCTATGGAAGATGCCACGTCTACTTGTCAGATAAAAACTCAATCTCAATTTGAAAATTTTTTGTTTTAAGAAATATTCAAAAGTTCTCAAAATTTTAACGTTATATTTTCGAAAGCACGTTCAGTCGTTAAGTTAACAAAATTAACATAATGCGATCGAAATAAACAAAGTTTCCTTAAAACAGAAAACAACTCAAGGCAGTAGATGTGACATGCGTTCGAACAACATCTTGCTGTGATAAACATGAAGATTTTATTGCGAAAAAAAGTTAAGAGCAACATTAATTTTCATTTCAAATTTGTTTACATTATGTTGATAGTTACGAGTATGTTTTTATTCTCATTGCTGTTGTCATTTTGATACTTTTGCTATTTTATTTTTGATGTTATTGCCCAACTAGAAACAGTGTCATAGATGACATTACAATGTTAACTATCGAAGTATTAGGTATATAAAAGTCGAAAAATGTTTAAAAAAATTGAAAAAGTAATGACAAAATCGAAAAATGTTTAAATAGTCGAAATATGTTGCAAATTTATATTGAAGAAGTTGAAAATACATATGTTACGAATGTCGAATTATGTTGAAAACTCACAAAAGTATACATACATATTGAAAGTACCTATGTATTGAAAAATGTTGGAAGAGTCGAAATCAAATAACACTGAAAAATCTTGAAAACTTCGATAATATTGAAAATTATTGTTAGCTAAAACTCGAAAAATTTTGAAATATCGAAATACATTGGGGAAAAAACAACAAAAAACGTTGAAAAAGTCGCAAAATATTGAAAAAGTTGATGAATGCCCAAATATATTGGAAAAGTCAAACAATCTTGAAAACGTTGATAATGTTCAAAATATGTTGAAAAAGTCGATAAATGTTGGAAAATCGATGAATGTCGTAAAATATTGAAGAGCCTGATAAGTGCTGAAAGTTGGAAAAATAATATTACATACTATTAAACTTTTTTTTTGCCTGCACCAAAAGCTTAACCCCATTTTGCTCCAAAATTTTTCTAGAAAACTCCACAAAATTTCAATATTTAATCAGATCGAGAACTTTTACCTAATCAGATTTTGTACCAAGAGATTATCTTGCTAATTTTCTAAACTAAGAGCGAAGCGGCACTTTAAACTTTGACCCTCAGTAACCTTTAATGATAGCATAATATGTACAAAAACATCTTTGGCTATGCTACGCGGAATTCCTAGACTGCATCTTACTGGCGCAAGAATGTTTCCCATTGGGATGGTCTAAAAAATTGTTCGCAAGTTCTCTCACACTTCTGGGTAGGACAGAAAAATAAGATCACACAAACACACACACACCTAAACAAAATTAAAAAACCGAACACAAAACGAGTGAACGAGTATTATAAAAATAAAAAAGGGACCACACAAATAGCAGCTGCAGCAGTTGGGACCACCCAACAAACGAATTAAGGACCACACACGTAGTTCAATAAATATGTATATGGGGGTATTTCCATCGCTTATTCACTCAATCACTTTAGTGTGTTCTCTCTTATTTTCTCTTTTTCTATCTCTCTCATTTTTCTCTGCATGCAACTAAGATCAAAACAACATTAACATTAAGAATACAAAACTTAAACAACAACAATCACATTGGCAACAGCAACTGCCATTATCGGCAGCAACAACGACAACAAAAACAAATGACGACGATCTAAAATATCGCGCACTCACAAGTTGCTACAAATTTGATATCCCCCCAATTCAATGGATACAAGAGATACCACCGCGAAGGCGATAGTAACTTAAATATTTATACCCAATAGGAAATCTGAGAAATTATGTTAACTGAGTGGGAGGTATATACATTAAATAAAATATCATCAGTACTTTGAAACTCAGAAAACAAGAATTATTCTATAACATTTTCTGCATGAACGTTATGCTGCACTAAGAAAAGAGTATGTATCCTTCAAATGAATTCTTTCATTGATTTATTATATGTAATATTTTAACAAAATTCAGTAGATATTACTTATGCCCTGAATTAGAACAACACTTATTGGGTCAACATTAAATATATTTTTTTATTTTATAATTTTACAAAGGAAAGTTGCCTATTTTAGGAATTTCAATAAGAAATTCCTCACACCACATATACATACATAGTATATGTACGTCAGAAGAATGTCTTTTTAACAAATGGCTTCGATAAGAGGAAGAAATAGTTTTGCCATTACGGTGGAATTAACTCTTAATGCTTTGGCTGAGATATCTCCGTAACCTGGTGCCTTGTTAAGCTTAAGTTGTTGGATTGCCAATGTTATCCCTTCAAAAGAAAGTGCTGGACTGGAAATAAGCGACCTGTGGTGTTGCTATGGAATTGCTTTGCAAATCATGATATATGTATGTATAAACAATCAACCATTTTCCCTGTGTACATAATTTAGATATTAATGATAGTGTATGTATATACTAACGACACCGAATATAAGGAAGTGAGGATATTGGAAAATATCGATTAACCTGTGAATTTAATTAATTAATTTAATTAATAATTTTTTTGTCGATTGTCCGACAAAGTATCTTCTTTGCTTATTGTTCCGCATATTCTGGTGTGTAATAATGGAGGAAAAGCTCAACAAACCATATACCATGCGGCACCATAATTGGAATATGCAAATAATTATTTTACTACTTTTCCAACTGGGGTTTCGCTTGTTGTTGCGACTGTGGTTGTTCCGTCGTCGTTTTTACGTAAAATTTAATTTGATGTGTCGATGCCACACACGTTAACCGGGCGTCCGGTCGACCGTTCGGTTTGTAGCATTTTTGAGGAGGAGTTCAAAACGCTACATAATTATATTGATATTATGCATGCACAGGGCTACCAATTTGTTCATAATTATTCATATGTACGTATATAGATATTTGTATATCGGTCATTCTTTAAATAGTTTCACACTTTCTTGACTTTGCCTTTTTTGAACAGTTTTTGAAACGAAATATCTCAAAAACCAAAGTTCATCTAAAAACTTATACAAAATTTTACCTCAATTAACCGGGAAAATCGATTATCCGGAATGCTTCCGGTCACGACCATCCCGGATATTCGAGGTTCGACTGTACATATTTTTATGTTAAATAGTAGTTTTATTTAATACAATCTTTTCAATTTGCAGATTATTTTGACGCAGCTAATGTTATACAAAAAGAAATAAGCTAATGCTAAACGAAAAAGAATTAGATGTCAGCAAAAAAAAATAATGTCAAATAAAAAGAGTCAAGTAACATCAAACATAAAGCTAATGTTAGCAAAATCGCTATAATGCTAGTGTGAAAGTAATTTTTTAATCGCGATACAAAATTAAGATAAATGAAAATCGCGCACTTGCGTTATCGTCCTTGTGTCCATCACGCGTAAGGCGTTACTTACTAATTCATTCCAGTATAAATTAGCTTTCATACCCGTCATTAAAGATGTTAATAAATCAAAAAATTTATAAAAATGGCACAAAAAAACAGAACCTTCGGCTTAGGGGCCGTTCAAGTATTACGTAACGCATTTAGGGGGGGGGGGGAGGGGGGAGGTTCGAATAATGTGTTACGTTGCGAGTTAAAATCTCTTGTTTTGTTTCTTATCATCGCAAAAACGACTAAAACATAACAACGGCCCCTTACGAGCGCTCCCCTGATTTTTAGCTTCCTCTCACGCGTCGTAGCAAACGAACAGTTTTCTTAAAGAATTTCAGATTTTAAAGTACAATTGTGCTGAAATTACAAAATCAACTTTTAGCATTTACATTTCAGACTATCCTTCACAACCTTAAGCTAATAAGGCAAAGAAAATATAATTTTCAATTCTTTTTGGTTTGGATTCTTTGGTAAACTATGTAGCCATAGCGTTTTTTGTAAATCTATAAGGTGAAACATTTTTGCCACCATTAATTTCGTTTCACCAACGCTAATACAGGCAGTATAGTACAAACCGCGAAAGCCACACACGGATTCGTAAATTTTTTTTTGTATTGAAGAAATAAAATTGTTATTGAATTGTTCAACCGTTTCAAGATAAATACGATGGAAATAATTCATTAGTGATTTCCGTTTCCGATTAATCATGTAAATACATATTATGTACACACTGGTAAAATTAATTTTTTTTTTAATATAATGAAACTAAATTATTTTTCTTGTTCAAAAAACACAAGGGCATAAGACAGGCTAAAGGGAGTAACAGCTTAAGAAGACTTAAGACAAATTTGAAGTTGATGCCAACTTTCCATTAATTGTTGGTTTATGTTTGCTGTTTTACGGCATTATTAAGACCTAAGTAAGTACTAACAAATAGCTCAAAAACCAATACCTCAATATGTCCAATACCTGCTTCGCGGCGGTCTTCGGCCGCGATTAACTATATTTTGTTCAACATTAGCTTCGCTAATGCACCGGTGTTGGATATACTATAGTGAACCGCTGCCGAAGACCGCCGCGAAGCCGGTGTAGGACATATTGATGGATGTTAACTCTGAGTCGGGGCGAAGGACGCCCACTTACCCTGCTAACATACTAAAATCTTCCCAGGTTAAACTGGTTGATATCGAAAAATGAAAGTTTGGCAGCTGTGGTAGTAACCCAATGAATATTTTTTTTTTCACTGAGGATACATTCAAAATTTCTCAGAAAAATTAATAATTTCCATTATGACCAGGCAATCTTTACAGTAACAATTTCAAGGCGACCTCAAACCGAAATTCGTTATTGATATGAGTGTATCGGATTTTGGATAGGATACAAAAAACCTCCTGCCGCCTGGTCTAAATGGAAATTTAATACAAACGTGAATGTTTTATGTGCACTATGTCAACAGTTTTGCAAAAATAAAAAGCATAATAATAAAAGTATGAAATATATCCGCGCAAAAGTTAACAATTCCATGTCCTTTAGTTCTAGGGTTATTTCTTTTAATAAACGTCCAAAAAGTAAGTGCGGTACAATTCTGGTAGCAATCTTGGCTTGGCGGCTGAAAGCTGACTTACCTGCAGTATGCATTAATTGACAGAAATTTCAATTTTGAAATGACATGCGTTGCTTACGACGTGCACCAGTTTGCCGTTCCGCCACAATCGATGAACGGATGATAACTGGCACTGTGGGCGTCCGTTGCGTTTTCCATTTCTTCGGGTGTATGAAATTCATCGTAGGGTTCCAGTGTCGAAACCACTAAAAGTTTGTAAATTATGTAGATCTGCGCGGCATGACTTTGCTTTCCTTTAAGCTATTGGCAAAGATATTTGCTCTTGGTTTTATATATTTGTTCCAAGCATATAATTTGATTGTTTTTTTTTTTAATAATAGAAATGATTCACTATTTAATTAATTTGATGATATTTGAATTTGTAAAAAGAAGGGAGATGCCATACTTTTATAAGTTTACTAACTGTAGCGGGGTTCAAGCCATCAAACTGTTTGTCAAACATGTGGTACATGAGGATCTTGTGAACTGTATTAATTATGATAAAGGTTTGAAAATTTTAAAATGCATCACTGGGGGCAACAATAAAAACAAAATTTGTTTTTCTTTACTGTGCTATTTTTTCGGTTTTCAATGCAAGCTAACGCACGTTGAAAAAACGCTCATGTAAACCGAGCCTAAGGCTTGAAAAAAAAATTTCATCATGTGAACATAAGCAAACAGTTCAATAAAAATTTGATCGTCTGTGCTTTTTAGTCACCAAAAAACCAAACATACGAATGGCATCCGTCAAACTGTCAAAAATATTTTCTTTTTATTCCTAGGAAGTTTTTATCTACTAGTTTATTCTTTTGGCTAACAATAAAACAAAAATTTCAAAAGAAAATAGAAAAATCGATCGTCTTTAATCATGCCGGAAGATGCAAACGATAAAAAAGCTAAAAAATTGGCTGCAGCTCGTAAGAAGGTAAATACAGAATTTCAACCATGTCGAATGACACGTCACACCAATAGTATAAAACTTATTGATTTACTAAATATTCCAATATTAAACTTCAATAGTTAAAAGAATATCAGACAAAAGAGAAACGTGGCAATGACACCAATGGAGGAAGCAGCAGCGGTACACTAGAAAATTTGCCCTCAGGGGCAACATCCGCTTCACTATCGGAAAAATCAGATTCTGAGTTAAATTTAAACGGAAACACTTTGGAAAGCAGCGGTGAGATAACGCCACTTGGCGAACAATTTTCAGAGACAAAAGCAGCAACAACACCACAAGTAGTAGTAGCAACAGTTTTAAATACTAATGATGCAGCAACTGTTGGGCCAGGGATTTTACAGAATTCTGGTGCAGAAGAAATACCTTCAGCTGCCAGTTATTTTAATTCACTTCCCAGTGCAACATCCTTATCGCCAACATCAAATTTTTCACAAATATTTCAAGAAACTTCTAATGTCGCAACGGATTCATATGAATTTGGAATAGCACAGCAGCAAAAACAAACGCCAATTCAGCTACAAAACAATTTTAATACCATTCAATTACTTATAACAGAGAAAGCTCAACTAAATAGCGAACTTAGTAAACTTCGCACTATATGTCGTGAGCGCGATTTGGAAATTGAAGAACTTCGTACGGAATTTGCTGCAAATCAACGTCGCTTTGATGAATTGCAACAGCATTATTATGCACAGCAACAAGCGTTTCAGGAAATGCGTTTATCTAATATAACTTTACAAGAAGAGTTGGTCAATTCGGTGGCAAGATGTGAAGACCAATCATCTCATTTGACTGAGCTAAAGTTACAATTTCGTGCCGCTGAAACACGTTTACAAACACTTGAGCAGCAGTATAAAGAAAAATGCAATGAATTTGAGCTGTCCCAAATACGTATTAATCAATTGTCCGATGAATCTTGCATTAGCAAAGATAATCGTGTTGAAACGCTCACACAGACACAATTCATGTATGAGCAGCAGATACGTGATTTGCAGGTTAATGGAATGTTTACTTTAAATCTAATTTCAATGTACAAGTTTCCATTCTTATTCTTTTTAGGCTATGGTACAGCAATTAACTCAGGATAAGGAGCAAGCAAATACACAATATCAACACTATGTACAACACTTAAATACAGAAGT
This sequence comes from Meiosimyza platycephala, assembly GCA_963662105.1. Taxonomy (NCBI): domain Eukaryota; kingdom Metazoa; phylum Arthropoda; class Insecta; order Diptera; family Lauxaniidae; genus Meiosimyza; species Meiosimyza platycephala. Next base: position 82,100,867 of record OY759211.1, on the reverse strand, counting down.
CACAAACGTAAATGAGCGCATTTCAGAGCTTACAGAAGAAAATTCCAAATTACAAGAGCGCGAGCATCAGCTGATAGAACATGTAAGTGGACTAGAGCGCGAAATACAACGCAATATTGCACGTCAGGATCAGTTCAGGGCGAATGAAAAAATAAAGGTAAGCAAAATTATAATATTGTTTAGCGGAAGCTATAGAAACCGTCTAATCATATGTGATCATTAATTACACTTTGAATCCGTGTTAAAGTAACATGCTTAGTTTGTATTATTGACAACAGACAAAATTCAACTAAAAAGTAACTAAAAATTAAATTTGATAAATACATAAAGACGACGAAACTGATTGATTTGATTTCCGAACTGGGAGAAGGGTTTTATGTTGTAATTCTGAGAATATTTTGAAAATCAATGGCGAACCGCAAAATTACGACAATTGTTTTAATGATAAAAAATTTGTCTAAATAAAGTTGCCTTCCAATATGTATTAATAATATTGGAGAATTTAACTAGTCGAAGAAAGACGGCACTTTGCGAAAGACAGACTGGCTGCTTGTTTAAGGTATGAAGAACTTGAGTGTCAATGTGGAACAATCGACACTTTCAGTGACACTTCGGTGTCAAAGCTGCAATTATTTTTAAATCTCCAACTATACTTTCTGAAAAGATGCTGAAAAAAAGGGGTAAATCATACGTTCAGATAAGATACTAGAGAAACTTATCGATCAGCGCTTTGGTGGAACCCTCAGGGTGACAAATGCAGCGGAAAACCCAGAACTTTGTTGAGATAAATGATAGAAAATGTTATGTCTCAAACATCGGTGCGAGCAAGCACAGATAAAACAATGAGCCAGGGATCGAAACAGTTATAGAATCTTTGTTCAATACGCTCCTTATGAAGTTTTAGAATATTAGTATTAGTATTGTAATGAAATTGTAGCACATATATTTTTCTTTTCCAAAAATAAATCAAAAATTGTTTTATTTACAATTTTTATAAATCTTTTCGCATCTTTTTACAATTTTACGTGAAACCAATAATACGCTTATTGGCAGTAAATTTCCATCGACAAATATGCATACATATGTGGACATGGATCATTCTTTAAATAACTGCACACTTTGTTTTTTTTTTTGACTATTTTGATCATTTTTGAAACGAAATACAGTAGACGTCCAATATAACGAACTAATTAATACACGGGACAGTCGTAATATCGTAAAATTCGTTATATCGAAGTGTTTTGTTATTAAAGAAACTGGCTTTTATTATAGCATATATTAACTCGTATAAACATTAAATTAGATTTTGCAATGCTTTTCTTACTGGCGATCACCTTTACTGGTAAAAAGTTATTTCAGTTCAACAGTTATTTTTGAATTAAACAATGTTCGTTATTAGGAACGGAAAACATTTTAGCGTTCTTAATTTAGAGACATCAATGGAAAAGTCTCAATTTGAAAAACTTTTCATTAAAATGGAAATTCTTTATATTGTTATACGTTATATTGGAAGTCTACTGTATCTGAAAAACTATGGCTAACAATATAAAAAAAAAGTTTAATATATTTTTTTATTAAAAAATGCTTTAGTTCTATAAAACAAATAAAAGAAAATTAGTTAAAACATTAATTTTTTTTATTTAAAAAATGTTTCTCAAAATATCTTCGAAGTAACCATTTTTATACCACACACAGAAAAAATGGTACGGAACAAACAATAGGAATGTACATAAATGCTAAAAAATTATTATGAACTATTTGTTTTTAATATTTAGTTTTTTCTTTTCGTATGTAATGTTCTATTTATTTTAAGAAGTTAAACTTAATGATTTCTTTTACCTCGCAGCACTTGTTTACATACCTTTTTTGGGGAATTTGCATCATTCTGAATTGGGCAAATGAATACTGGAGGCACAATACCAAAAAGTCTTTAGATTCTCAAAATTTCGCAAATAAATCAGTAAAATTTGGATAAAACACAAACTGAACGTAATAAGTTCAAAGCATGTTGGCGGATAATTCCAATTATTGGAATGGTTTACAGAAATATATACTAATAGCTTTGCTCTTAAAATATTCGAGATGAGATAAAAAATTTATAATATGTATATAATTTCTAAAAGAACTAAAACTTAAAAAAAAATATGGACATGGATTGGATTTTTTTTTTATGCTGCAAAATAATTTTTTTTAGTATGTACATATGCATCGTAATTTTGCAATTTTCACGATTTTCTAAGGGATTTATTTTAAATAAATTTGTTTAAATTTTAATTTTGTTGCTTATAAAATAATTGTTTTATTTATAAAACTAATTTTTTTTTATACATAAAAATATTTCTCAAAATATGTTCGACATTTTTTTTTTTTTTTTTTGGTTTGTTTACATATTATTCGTCAATTAGAATTTCCGAAAATATATATTTATTTTTGAATATATAAATAAATGAAAAAAAAAATAAAAGATTAGTGTCGAGGATATTTTGAGAAACATTTTTATAAATAAAAAAATTAATTTTGTTTAAGTTTAGATCGCTTTATTTCAAATTTAAATTGTTTTTTGTATAAAGGCTAAGATCGATCTTATTTGTATTTATTATTTAATGTTTCAACAAATTTATTTAATTTTTTTTATAAAATTAAAGCATTTTTAAGCAAAAATATTTTTTTTGCATTCATTATTTTAATTTCATGTTCAAAATAAAAAAAAGGCCGCAGCTATTAAAATAATGTCCCCACATATACATATGTTTAATATATATACTAAAATATAAATTAATTAGCTTTTACATTGTAAAATTTAGTTGGGTAATTATGAAGTTTTTAGTACATACCTCAAATGTCGGTTACGAGAGATCAAAGTTTAACCATCACGATATGTTAGTCCTTTATCCTTACAGGAGTTCTTTTTATAGTTAACGTTAGTACAGCTGAAATAAAAATTTATAGTAAATTTGATGTAACATCAATTTGCATTAGTGTTGTTATAAGCTATATATGGAAAAAATTAAAATTTTTATTTGAAAGAGTGCACCCCTTATTTTGTGCATGTAAAGAGCTTTCCAGTAAAAGGAATAAAACCGAATTAAAATGAGTTCAAGCAACAATTTTTATTTCACTTTGAAGTACAATCGATGCAATTATGTAGGTTCTAAAAAGAATATCTTTATCTATCTGCTTTTGGGAATGTCGAAGAAATAGTATAAGGTAAAAAATGAAATGTAGAACTTTATCATTTTCATTATTTTTCTTATGCAAAAATTCCATTGGTAAGCCCAAGATGCACGATCACATGTATTCTCACACGAGGTGTGGTTAATTTTTTCCCGATACTCTAATAAAATTAGCTGAGAATTTTTACGTTAGAATAATAAATCTTGTAACAGTTATAGATTTTGGTGGAATTTTTTTTTGCCAGAATTATGAAATTTAAAATAAATGTACATATTCATTTTCCGATATTCATCTTCTATCTCATGCTTTCAATTTTACTTTGTGGATAAAATTCAAAACTTTGATAAACTATAATTGATATTTATACCTTTTAAATTAGGACCCATTATTAACAACCAGCACAACAACCGAACTTGAAGCAGAAATTGCCAAGTTAAAAGAAATTATATCAGAATTTGAACTCGAACGTCATGAATTTCAATTAAAAATTAAGTCGCAAGAAGATCGTTTGGTAAACAATGTACGCGAACAACAACAGAGGCAACAATTGATAACGGAACTAGAGGAACAACTTGATAGTATCAATTCTGAACAGCCCGATAAAACTAAACTACTTGCAACAATGGAATCTGATAAAATTGCTGCATCACGTGCGCTGACACAAAATTTTGAGCTTAAGAAACAATTGGATGAGTTGGAGTTACGTTTTGTACAGTTGACAAACGATAAGGCCGAACTAATGAATAAACTGGATGCTGAAGAGTATGCAAATCGTGAAATGCACAATTCATACACACAAATGGAAGAGAAATTACAAAGTATAGATGAACGTTTTAAATTTAAAGATGAAGAAATGATACGACTTTCGAAAGAAAATGAGGATTTGATGCGTAATAATCTAATGTTGCAACAACAGGTGGATCAATTGAAGCACTATGAGGTTAGTTTTATTCAAAAATTTTGCCCGTATTATAGTTTTATCGCCAGCGAAATTATATTTTGTTTTTAAGTAAATTTGGACGATTATTTTAACATTAGCTTTATTAAATTGAGAAACCGTAAATAATAGCCTCAAAAAGAACCAAAGTCAGTAAACCGAATAAAATATTTTAAACATATAAATAAAAAACCATAAACTTAGGTTTGAAAAAAAAAAATACATTGGTTTGACTCCTTCGCTTTGAAATCCAGTCTTACCCACTGTTTTGAGTATTTTTGCGCTGGCTAAATGTTAAAGACATGCAATGTAAAAATTGGAGCGATCCAGGATGCATCATGGAGCAATCAATTTTTCATTGGGTATGGCAACAATACTGATAACATTTTGGCAGAATCATCTGCTTTTATCGGAGCTTAGTTTTGGTCCGTCTAATAGAAAGCGCAACAAAAAACTGATATATGTAACCTTTGACCTTGATTAGTTGAAAATTACAACTGCTAATTGCCAAAACTGACATTTCTTATTTGGCAGACATAAAAGACCGTATTTTCCGATTTTAATGGTTTAAAAATAACAAGGTTGTTAGCTGTCCGTCTACCTTTCGAAAGTTATTTACGTTCTTTAGATATTTATGCAATATAATTCAAAAAAAATTTAAATCTTATAATTTTGTCTAAAATTATATCACAGGTTAGAGAATATAGCGAACGCTTTGGTAACGATGAGGAAAGCAGCCCATTTTTAAAAGAAAAACATGATCATCAGCATAATCACCAGCAAGATCATCATGATGAAGAACACGAACATCATGATCATCAGCACGATCATGATCATCAACACGATCACCATGACCATCAGCACGATCATAACCATCAACACGATCATAATCATTCACAAAATGTTGATAATAAACAAGAGACAGCAAACTATATTACTCAAGCTGAGAGTGATGCATGTCAAGAAGCAAGAGAGAACCAAATGTACAGTTACGATCAACATGACCATGCAGCAAAATCAAAATCATCTTCAATTAACAAAAATCACCATAGAAGCACTACACCACAAATGGCGACAAATGAAGCTGTTCAAAAACTACAACAACGTTTTACTCAACTAATGTCACAGGTGGCTGATTTAACTGAAGAAAAACAACGTTTGGAACATTTGGTGCTACAACTACAAAGTGAGACCGAAACTATTGGTGAATATATAACACTCTATCAAACGCAGCGACGTATTCTAAAACAACGTGAGTATGAGAAGGCAGCACAAATGCAGCTCTTACAAGCGGAACGCGAAAAAATGCAAGAGAAAATAAGTATGCTAAATAATTTAGTTACAAGTTTAGGTGTTGAATTGCCTAATAACAAACGTATAGCTGAACATTTAAATAGTGCTTTAACGGAAAATATTTCCATAGAACCTGCTAACAATGGTAAACAACATTTAGCAAATGCTACACAGCAAGAGCAACAAGAAGAAATTGCTATTAATCAAAAATTAAACATTGCTGAATCGCAAGAAATCTTGACGAAAATTCAAAGTATCATAACAGAAATTAAAGAAAATACTAAAGAAATTCCATTGCTGCATGAAGTGGATCATTTAAATTGTTGTTTGGGCAAATTTGAAGTTGTTTAATTTACTTTATACAAAATATTAAAAAAAAATGTACTTCTTAATTTGTAAATATTTATAACTACACGTGTATGTTTTAATATTTTTTTGCTTTTAATGCAAATTATCGCATTGTATTAGTTAAAATGTAATAAAAATCTTGTAATCCCAATTTGCCTTCTCTAAATACAATTGTAATAAATTACAAAAAAAGGTGTATTAAAAATTTAGTTTAAGTTTGGTATAACGCATGTAAACGCTATAAGTTATATTTTTATTGTTTTATTTAAGAAAATATTATTAAAGCATAAATTACAAAACATCAGAATTGTTTAATTTTAAATTTAAGCATCACAATACAAAATATGCTATGTATATTATATGGTATTTTTTTACAATTTTTTTATTTTTTTTTTTAGCAATCCTCATAAAATTCCAGCTTTCTAGATCAAACCTATGAACTTCGCAAACATAGTTTGTTTTCCATTTAATTTAGTTCTTACGTAAAAAGCTGTCATAGGTGCCACGCCCACATTTTACGTGTGGCTGCAATTTAATACATAAAAACAGCAAGCATTTCTACAAAAAATTAAAGTACTTGAATCAAAAAATAAATTGGAAAGTTTTAACAGGTATTTATTTTTTCTTTTTTTTAAAACTATTTGTCTTTTTTGGATTTTTCAAACTTTCATTCCTTAGCTTTGAATTTAATTTTCGTTCTTTTAAGTCTTGTGGTCTGCAGCTGCGTTGTGGACGTGATCGAATCGTTGTTGATGACGTAGACGATTCATTTACGTCACTCTTTTGTACCGTGTGATTTGGTGTGCTACTTGGTGCATCAGCAATAAGCCTCAACGATAGCTGATCTGTAGATAAAACAAAAAAAAATGAATCTCTAAACTAATTTGCACTTTGTGAAAACACGTCTTTAAAAATTGTGAATATAAAAAAAAACATATTTTACAGATTAACGTTGGTTCGCCCATTGTAGAAACTTCAGAAAACAATATTTAGAAACCTTTTTTACACGCATGGTGTTATAATAAAGATGGTCTCATTAAGAAAAGCCTTACGAGCTGAAATTAAAATTGTCGAAGAAAACAACACCATGAATTGAAGAATTGAGCAGAAGGCCATACTGGACCGAAGTGCACCAGCTCGATCAGTATTGCGCGATCTCAATGAAGCTGGGGTCGACATGTTAAATATATTGCGACGCCGATTTATTGAAAATGGCTTGATATGTCGACGTCCTGCAAAAAAGCCAAAACTAACAAGTGCTATGTTCAAACGTAGGTTGTATTGGGCGTAGCTTCATCGTGACACTCCCAACAACTACTGGAACAAGGTAAGTTCCGACTAATTTAATTAACTCGGGTTAATTTAATGTGAAACCTGAAACAACTTTTTTATGAATAATTTTTTATAATTTTATTTATTTACAGGTTATCTTTAGCGATGATTGCCGGTTGGAGGCTGTGACGCAAAGTATCAGATTTGTTCGCAGAAGTCCTCACGATAGATACTCATTTATCTGTTTGCTCTGCTTAGTATTTTAACATTTTGAAAAATGTTCTGCTGCCCTTCATGATCATTCCAAGGATGGATACACGTTCATACAAGAAGGAGCACCTTGTCAGGACGTTCAGAGAAATGATAATTAATTGTATTTCAAGTATGTCGAGCAGAATAAATGAAGTGCTAAAATCCATAGGTGGAAACACAAATATTAAATATACAAATATCGAATACATGTTTAAAAACAAAAAAAAACATGGTGTTTATTTCATTTGAGGAACACATAGAATCTTTAATATTTCTAGATCGTCCATAATTATGGGTAGATATTGTAGCTCTAAATATTTCTAAGGCATTTGACCCAGTATGGCACGGCGCCCTGGATCTAAACTAATTGCATATAGCGTCGATAATTCCTTAGATCGTTGGATAACAAGCTCGTGCAGTGGCCGTCCTATACGCGTTGGCATAGACGGTTTCACTTCAATTGAATACTTCATCAATGATGCAGTTCCCCAGGGTTCCGTCCTATCTCCGTCCCTCTTTCTTATTTTTATCGATGACCTTCTGTCTTGAACCTCTAATCCAATCCATTCCTCTTCGGATGACAAAAACATTTGTCATTCATATTGATTTAAAAAGCGCCCAAGCTCTGTGAAGATTGAGCGAGTAGGGTCGTTCTTATCGGGTCGATTTTAAAGGTTGGTTGTTGTCTCACAGACGAATGGATTATTCTCCTCCACCCCTCAATATGGCTGGCGTTTCATTGATACTGTGTTGACCGAGTTAGAATGATTTGGAATAACTCTTTTACATGTACTTTCCATGTAATGTAAATATCTTGATTTTCAACAGATAGTTACAGCCCTATTAAGACCTTGCATTAACGACCGCTACTGTTTCAAATTTTGATATTTTTGTTACTTATCTTGTTACTTTGTTTCAAAAGTATTAAGTAAGAGGCTTTTAAGGATTCTTTAACAAAATCGTTTTCATAAATTTTGAAACACTTTTTTATACGATTCTCTCAGTGAAATTTTTGTTCGACCAATTTCGTATGATGTAATTTTTAGTATTGGAACGAATTAAATAGAGTGTCGCTACACAATATTTTAGCGAATGATTTTGAATAAATCTTTTAGTTGTGACCTTGCTGAAATTAGCCAAGGTTTAGTCAAAAGCACATTCGCTCTTCCAAAAATTGGCTTTGGTGGTTGAAAGCAATTACAAAAAATTTATGTGAAACTGAAAGAGGTGGCACTTTAAAATTTAATTTTTTTCTTAGGGCTCGATACACCCTACTTTACATTAAAGTAGAACTCAATTTTTTTCTTTAAATAGAATAAGCATGTTCCGCATTTGATGAGTATCGGAAGACGTCGTCTCATTATTTTTATTAAAAACAAAATAACTTACCAATTTGTTCACTTAATTCCATTGAAGTATTAATTGTTTCTGTTTCTTTTGAAAATGAAAACGATTTATCTGAAAAGAAAACATGATTTTTAATATCAGCAAACATCCATGTTTAAGCTGTTTGCATTTAATTGAAAAATTTCAAATTTATTCAAACTCAAAACCTAGTATTTATTGCAGAATTAGTTTCAAAAATGTCTGATAGATGTTTTCGTTTTCTAAATTTTAAAAACGGCTGAAACCGTTTTCGAAAAATTTCAATGTAAGGTATTGGCTAACCGTAACCAGAGAAAACTACATTTCATATCAAACTTCGCTCAAAAAATACATGATTTGACAGATGTGAAGAAGTCTCATCTTTTCGCAAATGAAGTTTTAAGGTTGCGGAGATAATAATACCCTGCTTCCCCTCAAATCATATAAATTTTGAATGGGGTCACTATTAAACAACTTTCACAAAAATTTTATGGACAAAGATGTAAGGGCTGTTCATATATTACGTTTGCGTATATGCGATTCCCGATAAAAATGTTGAGCGAGGTCTGAGACCCTAGTGCGATTCAAAGGCCAATATGATTCAATGCATTCTAGAGTACAGTTTATTCAATTACGTATCGCATTGCTTTATAGTCGAGTTTTTAATTCGACATTGCGATGCCAGATACAACCACATTTTCGAAACTTTCCGATTCCACCCTAGAAATACATCCGCGGAAATATCACAATTTTACTCAAAAAATATATACGACTTGATGAAGGGGAATGGCTGTATAAATGGAAATGGCTATGTATAACTTAAAAAATATGACATATTCAAATAAAATGTTCTACGGCGTAAAGTGGTCAATTAACTATGTTTTCATAAACTCTTACCGTTTAACAAAATTTGTATTTTTGCGGCTTGGCGCATCAGTTCTATACTGTCGCTTAATCTTAAATTGGAGACAGATGTTGGAGAAACAGAACGACTTTTGCCTCGGTTTACAACAACATTTGGGGGATGTACAGATGTAGATGAATAACTTAAATTGGTGTCATCGTGCAATGGAGTTCTTGGTCTACGAGGGGTTACGTTTTTACGTCTACCCAAAATTCGTATTGCTGGTGATTCTGCTGTCGCTTGCAGCTGTGAAGAACTGAAGTCTCTAGTACTATTTTCAACTCCTTCATTGACAACTTGCAATTCTGAATCTGACTTCGAGTAAGTTTCTGCTTCATTTTCCTCAATACAACAGAGTACAGGCACCATAGTTTCTTCCTCTTTTTCTGAAGGTTCAGTAATATCTGTCTGTTGTTCTGCAGTATCCGTTTCCTGTTCTTCCGTGTCCATTTCCTGCCTTGAAATGTCCACCTCCTGCTCTATCGTCATTTCCGGGGAATAATTAATACTTATGCTCATGTTCGAAGACGAAGAGCGTCTATTTGGTGATATGAGAATAGAGCTGCGACGCTGCAATGAGTTCGAATGGCGTAATTCTTGCAATATTTGCGCGGTCGAAGTACGATGTTGTGGATTTGTTGGCAATTCACCTTAAATTAAAAAAGAAAAACAAATATTTTTGAAATAGTTTTAGTTTATGTCCAAGTTTCATTTAAAAAAATAGGAGAGGATTTTTAAATTAAAAAAGGATATCAAACCAATTCTGGTTTCAGAGATACAGTCATCTGTAAAGAGCATCCATAAAAAAGTATCTATTAAATTTTTTCGTAGGGACAAATATCTTAGCTTTCAGAGTTTAAAATATTGCGAAGATTTAACCCTTTTTTTTGTAAAAAATTGTATAACTACTCTTTCATAAAAATTTTAGAGATGCTACCATTGAATAAAGTTATCAACAAAAGCTAAGATTAAGTACGAACATATACAGAAAGAAAGACGTGGGACCGCTCACAATATTTATAAACGTTATAATAAGAGAACTAGTAACGTTATCGTAATCGTGAAATTTTTACTGATATTTTTCAACACTCCCTTACTTTTTTAAAAGAAATTCATTACTGAACTATAGTTTTATTAACATAATAAGAAAGCTCAACTCATTCCCTTTAAAATAATTCCCCTTATGTAACCTTTGTATGAGTTTTTTTTTATCAACCCTTTTTTACTTTTAAAAAATAATTCAATACATTTTTTTAAATCTGTAATTTATGGACAAGTACTACTACTATTACATAACTTTAGCATTCGGTGTTATTTTCCATAAAAAAAGGCTGAATTTATACAAAGATAAAAAAATCGTGCGCTCGGCACTAGAGAAGCTGTTGCTGGACAGTAAACCTGTTCCCTAGATATGATCCATATTTTTAACTGTCTTATACTTACAATTTTCATCAACGTCTACGTTATCCTGCAACATATTTAATATGGAGCAATCTGGATCGATTGCAGCAATTGTTTTTTTGAAACTTTGAACGATAATCGTTCTAAGTGTTTGTTCTTGCTGAATTCGCGTTTCACGTTCATTGAGTAACTGCAGCTTCATTGAAATTAATTCTTTTTGATATTTTCCAATTTCTAATTTTAATTGTTGGTTAACTTGCACTAATTGTCTGTTTATTTCTCTATAATTCTCCATCGAAAAATTATATTTTATTTTAAGCACGGTAACGTTTTTGTTGTATTTATTCGAAGCTATTTGTATTTAGCGCTTCGATAAGAGAATGCGTTCGATTTCTGCTGTCATGCTTTTGAATACTTGAGCTACCACACTCACATATTTTGAGTTGTGCGACTTCTAGCCCCAATAGGGCGGTTAAACTGATCCCTCATGTCGGACAGTATGGCTTGACAACTTCTGTGCCTGTAAGCCTTGCTTTGCAATCAACTGGCACATCATATCAAACAACATTTGCAAAAGAAATTTTGAAGCATCTACATCAGTATATCTCTTGATGTTCTCAGCGATAATAGAAAGAATAGCCGTAGTACCAACTTTTCGAAATAGAAATTTTCATACCATTCGATGCAACCATTTAAAATCATTTAAGCCATAAAAATTTATTAGCGGTATTCACGATCTGTAGTACTTTTAGTATTTTTTGTAAATATTTACAATTTTTACTACAGATTGTGAGCGTCCTAAAATATTTTTCTTTATTTTACTGAATAATTTGATAAGTATTCGAGAAATTATGATATGGTAACTTCGATTGACATGTTTTCTTTATTTTACTATGGTAACTTCGATTGACAAATGCACAAATACTATACAAAACTTACAATAGGGTTTTGTCATTGTATTTTTGATATTAAGAGTATTTGAAAAAAGCAAGTGTTATGTTTTTGTTACGATATCAAATTTACTACAAATATCAAATTTATCAAAAACACACAATACAAGACCAAATATTACAGATCGTGAATACCGCTATTGTATTTGGTTAGTTAGTTCAATATCCATTTCGTCAAGCCTTCAGTCTTTTTTTACATTACGTGCTAAGCTTTGAATGAATAACTTTTGGTTTCGAACGCATCAGATATGCATTAAACGCAGCTATTGAAAAACATTAGTGTCAGTGTTTCAACTTCGTCAAAAATGAGTTGTTAAAAAAAGCAAATTTGAACGAACCGATTGCAATTTTTTTGACGCAAATTTTCACTTCGCTGTTGTTGTTCGTTAAATAAAGAAGTGCGTGTGTGTTCAAGACTTAAAATTTTACGTTAAATAAAAATTGCATATATTTCAAAATACAATACACAAAAAGTAAAAGCAATTATATAAATTAAAGAAAATTTACTCCAAGTAGAATAAAAGATAAATTTTCTATACTGCGGACATGTGTGCAAGAAAAAACGAATAGCAGAAAAACGCAATCTGAAAAGAAGTTGGACACGACAATGAAAAATAATACTACGACGATGATAAAAATTTGATGGACGTAAGACGGACAGTAGAAATATAAAAAAGGCTAAAGATTTTGTTTAAAATAAAATTCCGTTCAAAAATGTAAAACAAGCAGCAAGAAAAAAATTTGTGCAAAAATTCAAAGTGAATAAGAAAAGTAAAAAAGTGTACACAGATAAATTAAACGGTTTTAGATAAAAAAAAATTATTGCAATGCAAAAAAATTAAATAAATTATAAAAGTAATTCCAATTAGCAATAGAAAAAATAAATTTCGTAAACATTAATTCAGACTGCTGCTGAACGCCTAGACACAAACTTCAAATTGAACGTCAACAACATTCAACCAGAGACGTATGATCTCTGATTCAACTTGGTCATCGACGACGACAACAACGAAAAAGACCAAAATCATCAACGCATTCAACAGCAGACGCAACAGCAATAACAGCTTTCAAGGTGAGTTTGATATCGAGTTTTTTATTAATTTTTTTTTTTTTTATTTTGTGTGCTTACATTTTTCATCTTTGTTTTTGTTAACAAATCAAGCAAAATTCACAAAAATGTAATATACTAATATTTTTTTTTTAATTAATAACAGCAACCTGTTTTGTTGCTATAAAACATCTTTTTAATGTTTCTAAATAATTTGAGTTCTATTTTCCATTTCTATTTGTACTTAGCAGAAAATAATATAACTTACCCAAGAAGTGATTTAAGTTTCCACTATTAGTGCCAATAAACCTCAACAGATGTTGAAAGACATATCGATAAAATTAAATATCGATTTAGTTTGTCTACCGTTTTTCAGTACATATGGTACATGTATTGTGTGACAATTAGGAAAATGTCCGCCTGAAATATGTTGTTTGACGAAATGGATGTAAGCAGAAATTAAACGTTGTGATGAACTTGTGTAATACCGAGATATAGCTACTAAATGAAGCCAATAACTTTAAAAATAAACCTCAAATAGTAAAATGTAATAAATTCCCTACCCGAAACACATTTTTATGATAAAATTTGACTCACCTTTCACCGTTCTAAAATTTCGTGCAAAAATCAAAATATTTCTTCGAAAGAAAATCGATGTTTTCTTTGTTTCCTCTACAACTGGAGAATTAGTTTATTTTTCTTATTGTGTCTTACTTTTCCAGCTATTGAGAAAAATTCATTTTCCAGCATATTTTCGTACTCCAATAAGCATGTGAAAGACGGACGATTTGTAGGATTAGTTTCCGGAACGCATAGTTCTCAGTTCAGTTCAGTAACAACAGCAGCCACTACTATAAAAACGCCAGAGGCGAGGTCATTATATAATGGAGATATTCATCGCAACATAGTCTGCATGCAAGCTGCCCACTTACCCTAACTTTTACGCAAAAGTACTGTGGTAATCAAATTCAGACGATAAAGACTTGTCAATTTCATTGTATGCTTAACAAATGGGTGGCCTTCGGTCAAGATACACATCCTTTAGAATGTCCAACTTCGTCTTCGCTAGCCACAGTGATTTAACATCAAAGTTAGATTAAGTGGGCGACCGCGGCTCAGGGCTTAGATCCCAAAGTATGTCCAACACCGACTTCGCCAGCGACAGTGATTTTACACTGCAACAACGTATCCTGCTAAAATAACCAGCGTAGGAACCAAAACAACCAGAAAAACTAAAAAAAAAACAACAACAATCGTTATAATACTAATTGTAACTCCAACAGGCTGTGAGGCTAAATCCAGTAGATTACGGATTTTATAAAGTGCTACCATTTAAAAGACATCAGATCAACACTGATGAAATCAGGCGACTACAACATACACAGGGAAGACAGAGCCAAGAACAATGGCGATGGCATAACTTTCGTGCTAAATATCAGCGATAGCATACCGCCGTCAAATGAGGAACAACCAAGACTTAGATCGTAAGTGAATATATCACCTCTGTGGAGCCGGGTATATACCATCGATAGAGCACATTCTCACAGGCAAACAAAGCATTGTCATCGGCAATTTCAGCATTTACCGCGAAAACTTTTGTTTTTATTTGCAGAATTTCGTTGCGAAGTGAAGATAAATGGTAAGAATGTACATTAAATTTATGGTACGTGCTCTATAGTACAGAGTCCTATATTCCTTATAGTGTCCCTACTACTCAGCATTCAGCGTGCCACGCAATAATGCATAGGTTATCAGAAATAAATTTTGAACAGTGTTCATGTACCAGAGGCACACCCCATCAGAGTCAATAGAAAGTGCTATAGAGTCCCTGATATCAGGATTGTGAAAGCGCCGCTCCTAACTAAGCACATAACTTTGACCTCCTATCGATTTCTATCACATAGGATAAGTTCTGCAATTTCATCGAAGTCGATAAACACAAGAAAATTACATTACATTGATGCTTTTAAAGAAGAACTACAAACGTTAAATATGGTTTGAAGAATCTTCTTTAAGCTTAGATTATTTTTTGAAACATGGCAAACAAATAAAATTTTACTGTGTTACATTAAAGTTTATACCTTGAATTTTCTTATGGAAAAATATAAATTACGAATATCTGCAAGATCTTAAAATTTTTAATTTTCTTAACAGTTTCGTGTTCAATTCTTAGAAATTACTTGAGAACGAAAAAATCATTTTACTACCATTCTTGTGTTATGTTTTTCTTTTTGACCTATAAAAAGTATATTGTACTCTTGAGTAAAAGGGCTGGAAAAACTGTTTATACACTTAAATACATAATGCACACATGCCGACATAAACATAAACAAACAAATCGTACATTTAACTTGCTGTCGCGTGCTTTTTTCTTCACCACTTTGAATGCTGGCTTTGCTTTTCCATTTCCCATATAACAAGCACAATTGCATACGTAAATACAACAACAAAGAGCAAGTAGTTTGTTAAAGAGAGGAACTTTTATGTTTTAGTCGGTCATTTTTTCTTTTTTTTATTAAGTTGAATTCAAAGTATCCATGACAAAATCGAAAAGCGTGTTGAAATTTTTACCGTATTTTAAAATACAATTCCAAAGATTAAGTGGGTGGCGGCATCATGCTGTACTCATAGTGAATGGGTAAACCTTCTCTTTCTTTATGTTTTTCTCCATTTACTTTTTCTTTCATTTACATTTTTTTAGTATTTCCTATGTTTTTTTTTTATTACTTTTGCACACAGACTACACAACATCAATTTTATTGTCTTTACATTGTACGAGCGAGTACTTCAGCTGTTGCGACTGGCTGTGCCGTGTCTAAAAATTACTTAAATTGTCGTTTTTATTTTCTGAAAAGTTTTTGTTATGCCAATTTTTCTTCATTCATAATAATCCTAAATTGGAATTTGAATTGAAAGTTCATTGTAAATTTCCGACCTTCTAAACAGTTTGTCTTTGAAGGCATTAAATATTTTCTATTGATGTCTTCGAATATATTATGCATATGAAATAGTTGTTGTTATTTGTAAGATATTCAATTGAAATTATTTCTTTCAAATGGTGCTATTAAATTGACTTTTCATGATTACATGCATATGTTTATCAAGTCAATTGTTTATGTTACAAAATATGAAATAGAAACACAGTCATAATTTAACTTTTATATATTCTAGAGAGTCACTCTTTGGATTGTGATTTGATTTCTCAATTTAAAATTTTTTGTTTGTTGCTACTTGGAAGCATCGCTCTAAATTGTTGTTGCACAGAGCGAAAAATTGGCACTTTCGTAACGCACGAAAAGTTTTGTGATGCAGACTTATTTAAAAGAAATTTTATTACAGAAGTAGTTATCACAAAAAAAAATATAAGATGATCGGAGTATCGAAAACGAATCTTAGAAAATGACTTACCATACAAATCTTAAACTTTTGGGTTAGCAAGGAAAAACAAACTTTGAATCGCACATCATTTGAAATGACATAAAAAGTACTTTGCTATGTGTTAATAAAAATTTTAGTTAATAATAAAATTTTGCAACAATTGCAACAAGTTTTTAAAAAAAAATTTGTTGGTGAGAAATGAAAATAAATTGTGATATCTCAGGGGTTCCCAACTTATAATGATTTTTATTAAAAGCTATATCCTAGATTTCCGATGTCTATATCTCCGAAACTAGATGCGTTCCTTAACTCTTGATTCCATATTCGATGTCCAAATCGAAAGTCTCGTAAGAAAAGTAGAGTCTTATTAAAAAAAACGGTTGGCGGCCCTAAAGAAACTTATGCTTTATAAAATGTCAAAATGCTTTTCGCCATGTTAGTAAAAATGTTTGTATGTACATATTTTAATATTATTATTTTATTCACAAACGAAGTTTAATTTTGTTGTTTTTGTATCGGCAGTATTATAAAGTTGATGCACAATTTTTTTTATAATTTTCATTCTCATAAATTTGAAGCAAAACACAAAAATCTTGATTTTGTTTTGCGTGTCAAAATACTTATTTCGACCATTGTAACTATCCTAAAAGCAATTCGTTCCATAAAGTCAAACTTTTTTTGAACGATTGAATAAAAAATTAATGATTGTTTTGAAACGTAGCCTGCGTTTTATCAGATAAAGCTTTGATAAAAAGATCACTTAGTCAAATCCGAATGAAGCACGTTTTGAATGAAAGATATTTATGAAATTTGTCAGTTCTACATAGAAGATATTTTACTCGTATCACGCTTTACCCGTTTGCATGATATTTTAGGTAAATTAAGTTTTTTTTAGTTAAATTGTCTTTTCTAATTGCTCTGAGTTGCTTAAATACCAAATGGCTTACCGACAAAAATATGATTCGAACGTACATGTTTCTTATAAGAAAAAGCTGAAGCATTAATTCATAAAACTTTTTTGTATTTTGTATTCTCTAAATTTTGCAAGACAACTTTCTGCTTAACACATGTTATGTACTCCTATTGTACTTCTACGGCACAGCGACTTTTGACCTTCAATGTTGCTTGCTTAACGAATTCAAGTTGTGGCCTTTGTACATTTTGTCATTCATTTCAATTTGAATTGGTTTAAGTTGTCTCAAGCATCTTTCTTGCTTTCTTTCTACTATTTTGTTCTATTTTCATTTTTAATGTTTCAATTGCTGTTGGTTTTCTCTTATTCCATGAACCATAGCATATTTCCGCATGGAATATAAAATGCACTTAATCGTATATGTACGATGATGTAAGCTCTCCCGCTGTTAAATTTAAAATTATAACAACAAATGGTCTCCCACTTAGCAATGGAGCGCTATTTTGGATTTTACATTGATTTACTTGATATGACATTTCAATGTTACGCGTATGCTCAAATTATTTATGTATTTTGTTTCATGAGCACTCAAAAAGAAGAATTATCAAATTCTTTCGAGTACATAGTATCTTTAATCGTATAGGTTACTTATTTCTTAAAGAGATCTAATATTACACTACATATTTATAAATAATTAGTATTAACTAATCATCGCTCACATAGTCTCTTTCATTTTCAGTACTTTTTCGAAAAGGTTTCTTCTTCGTTTCAGTTAATCATCGACATTCAGAATTTGATCACATAAGATTGTTTAGTAATAAGATTATTGTTGATTATTATTTTCATGTTTTACCAATGATGCAAACAATATTGAATTAAAAATTTTACAATAAATTTATACAAGAATTTTTCCTCAAGTTTTTACCTGAACCTATATAGAGAGTCTTCCGCTTACCGCAACAACAATAGGTTGCAAAAACTATTGTGGTTTAAATAATTTAATAAAAAAGTTTAAATTACAGAAAAAAAACCTACCAAATATCAAAAATTTATGAAACACATTACATAAGCTTCAATAGATTTTACAACTGTAACCAGAAATGAAATACGAAACCATTTAATGAAATCAATTATTTATTGTTTTTCTTGTCATTTCGTCGCAATAAGCCAGCTTGTTGTTGATAATACACCACTTCGCCTGGTACACCCTTTTGTTCAATTTAAACATTTAATATTATTTTTTAACTCGATTTTACCTTTTATGTGATTTAGCAGTTTCATTTTAACAAAACAATTCTATAACGTCGGCATATCTTATCCATACTTTGTACTGACTATCTAATTTATATTTTGATAAGATAACAAGAGTTAAAAAGTCGTTTGTCGCCAAATGCGAGGTCTACATACGGGTTGGTTTCATTTACAGGTAATCAAATAAGGTTGAAGGGAAGCTACACACATATACATTAGACTGTCCGTTATTTGCCAAGTTTAATTGATCGAAGAAGTTCATATATTAATGTTTAGGCGATAATGATAATGCGAAGAGTATTAATCTAATCCATACACGATCGGGCGAAATCCTGCCTGTTGTTTCCGGACTAGTAGCTCTATTTTTTCACTGAATCTGAAATACCTACTAAATTAAATATGTAGCTCAAAACCATTTTTTCTCTAAGAATACTAAGTAAGTAGTTTTTGAGTAAAAAATCAAACAAAAATACATAAAGTGTTTGGTGATAATCTGTACTGGATTACAATAAAAAAAATTTTAAATTAAATATTTTTTTAACAATAAAATTAATATGCGGACCTCCTCGATTAAAGAAACTTGTAGAATTACGGATAGTCTGACAATATGTCTGTACATACAACTTCAGTAAGTGTTTGCACTAACAAATTATTTTCTTCAATATTGATAGCAGTTAAGATATAATATGTGCTCGTGTATGCTTGATACTTAAAATTTTAAAATAATAAGACTCTAACTTAAAAGATTTTTACATATAATTTTGGTTTCTTTCTATAATTATACCAAATTGGAAATTTCAGAATTCAGAGTACATATTAGAATTTGGAGTTTAAGTACAAAAAGCGAGCAATTATAAAATTATGATCAGATGTAACAAAATTTTTATTTTGTATAAGATCAATCCAACATAGTGATGGGTATTTGTTCGAATTTATTCAAAATAGATGTATAGATGAAGAAGGGAATAAACAACAGTTCTCAACAGATCTATGCAAAAAGGGAAATATATCAGGGTTAGAAACTCTTACTACTTAATCGGCTTGAAAGTCACTGATGAGTCCGCTTAGCAACGGATGAAACTAGTATGGACTAAATTTAGCTTTTTTTTCTTCTTAATTTATCTTTATTCAATGGAATTTTTTTGGTGTTGACACACGCAGAGTACTGAACAGTGAACTCAGCAAAATAATTATAGTTTTCTTTTTATCTAAAAAAAAAACTACTTAATTTTGATCAACAATGACTATCACTAAATCAATGTTAACATTGACTATCACTAACGACTAAATTTTATTGATTTGGTTAAATTTGTTTATGACATACTTACATATCATTTTTACTCACATTTTATACAGAACTGCGCTATCAGTATTACGTATATATACCTTTATCCTTTCTTTTTTGTTGCCGTTTTACTATCTGTCACATGCATTCTTGTTCGTCTCACTGTGCTGTAAATAGTACTGAATTAGTTAATAACTACTTAGTTAACTGATTGTAAGAATACTCCTATTCTTACTTATATAAATACAGCTGCTAGCAGTGAAATAGTAGTGGTTATCTACATTTTATATTTCCTAAAATTAACATATATGCCCAATCAGAATTCATGGAATATTTACTATTCCAAAATTGCAACATAACTTCTTAAATTGTTTCCTAATGCAGGCAACTGTTTTCACACACAAATTTGTATTTGAACATATAAAGTTTTTAAAAAATAAATGTACGTATTATGAAATCTTAAAATAAACAATCTACTTAGTGCAAAAATATAAAATCATAAATGATGAACGACCTTTTAGTTCTATTATTTATAACTGACTTGTTGACTAGAAAAAGTTGTCGTTCTACCACAATGAAACTTTAGTACATAACTTAATGCACGTCGAGCCTTTTCCATAAATATTTTTTTTAACGATCGAAACTGAAACACTCTCAAGCTAAGTTCTCGAGGGGTGATATTTCAATTTTTTTTTTTTGGTGCTCGATACATCTTAGTAGGTACTCTTACCTATGTCATTGTAATTTATATCTCAGTATTACAAGAAATAATCAAACTATTGTCACACTGATTACAAAACTAATGCTTTGTTTTACTTTAATAATATTTATTTTTTCTTCGGTGATGATATAAACATATCCTACAGGGATTTCATATAGTACATGTGTTAAGGTATTACTACACACACAAGTATTTATATATGTACATATGTATGTATGTATATGCATACATTAGAGTTTCTATAATTTATTAGCACATTTTTTGCATTTCTCTGTTGTTGACATTCTGTTAAAATTGTTACTTTAGTAACATGCTGTTGTTGCTACTGGTTTTGTTGCGCTGAGTTGTCGTTGTGGCTTATTGTGTTAAATTTGCCACTAAATTTTATTTACTAACTACCGCCTGCTGGCTGTTATGGCTGCTGATGTACTATCTGCTTAAAAGAAGACAGATTGTAGTAAAAATTCAACAAGATGCATGGAAATAAATTACTACTGTGTGGAAGTACTATTTAAGTATATAACTCATATCTTTAGCTGGTTTAATGACAGAAAATTTTGTTTAATTAATTACAGGAAATAGTTTGTGTTTTTCTTTCAATTAAATGCAATTTAACATTAATTTTTTTACAAAAAATACACATGAAGACGCGGATTTTTATATAAAAATATATAAAAATTCGATGTGAAATAAAGAAAAATGCGTATTTTAAGGGAATATCGAATAACGTCGTATCCTTTGTGATTTAGAAATATGATAATTTTTAGCTTAACCTTAATATTTATTGGAATGATGAAGTTTATTGCTTAGAAGCCATTGATTTGAAAATTTGTATATTGTAGCAAATCTTATGGAGTAAAACGGTTTAATTTTGAACTTTATTGATTATGCACTCTGTCGTGACTACTCATCTTTTATATAATAATAGCTTAATTTTATGCGCGTTACAAGGTAATATCGATATATGATATCTATGCAAGTTAAATATAATAACTAGAGATTATTGCTCTATCAAGTGTGTAAATCAATGATGTAATATTGCGGTATGATAAACCATGACAAGGTAAGAAAAATAAATAATTGACTCATATTGTGCACATACTGTACACTATTTTGCTTCAAACATCCATAACTTAGCTTGAACTTAACCGGTTCCACAATAAGGTAATTAAAAAAAACTGATAAATAATAAAAAACAAGTAACTAACCAAATTGAATGCACTGATCTCTTTAATAAACCCACTGAGAGAAGCCTTTTGAAATGTTTACTGACATTGTAAATGGACAAGCTTAAAAATTTTTTCAAATAAAATTTTTAAAATGCAGTTAGTAATTCCGAAATCTCGGATTTTTTTGTAGACCTCTAAAATCCAAGTTTACTCGAGTGAATTTAGTGTAATCATAAAATGCAATATATTCTCTGATCTTCTACATTGGAGTCGCATCAATGAAATGGGAAGGGGGGCGGGGTGGTTCGGTCGTAAAAACGGACAAAAGCGTGGAAGCAGGGGGATTGAGACTTTTTCGACCGTTTTTTGTTTATTCATAAAAAAGTTTGGGTAGCATAATCCTTTGTAGACGTCCTTTAGGGGGGGGGGGGAAAGGTAGCAAAATCGGTCAAAGTGGACATCCAAGTGACAGGAGATTACAATTCCAACATTTTTGCAGACGTCTTATATGGACGTCCCCATTTAGTAGATATGTTGTGTGTGTCTTTTGTCACATCATAATTTTGATTGCGTTAGATATATAGTCCCGCTCAATTTTTGTTCAGTACTTTAATGAAAACTTTAAACTTTTTTACGAAAACGTTTCAAATATCCTCCCAAAAATCGTCTTTTTGCGTTGGGTGTGATTTTAGACTGTTGGTGTATTTGTTAAAATTCTGAAACCCAAATAAAGGGTGATCCAATACGAGGTCCCTTTTCCAACTGGGCAGTTTTGACAGCTGTCATATGTCAAATGGCTGGTCCATATGACGTTTGTGTTCAGTATTCAATACGACACAATCATGAATAGACTTACTCCTGAACAACGTTTATTAATTGTGGAAACTTACAACCAAAACCAATCATCAGTTAGAGAATGTTATAATTGGGTGATCCAATAAGAGCTTCCTACTTTGTTTTCTAAATAAAATACATAAAAATCAATGTATTGATGCAAATCTTTATTTGGAAAGATAGTTCGGTTCCTACAACTCAATGTTTAAAAATTATTTCGTTCAAATGTTGCCCACGACTAGTTCTTAAATGGTCCATTCTGTGGGTCCAATATTCGACAACTCTTTCGAGCATATCGGCCGGTATTCCTTGAATAACACGAGTTATGTTGGTTTCCAAATCGTCAATAGTTTCGGGTTTGTCGACATAAACAAGTGATTTAACATATCCCCAAAGAAAGTAATCCAATGGCGTCAAATCAAATGATCTAGGTGGTAGGAAGCTCTTATTGGATCACCCTTTGTTAACTCCATACAAAATTTAAGCTATGTATCTAATGTACATAGAACTATTTGTCACTTATACTTTATGTTCCAACCAGGATAGTACATACTTCATTAACAGCATCATTAGGTACAACTGACAGTAGTACATATTAACATAAATTAAAATTATTTAGTTTTTGTTGTTTTTATTATGATGCGGTAGGCTCTGCTCTCACATGTAATGGCAAGTAGTGAAGGCGAGTGCAATAATTTTTTACTATGCAATACACTTGTAATTGTATAGCTACAAACCAACAACAACAACAGCATAAAGACCTTGAGCACTTCTTGTTGTACTTAAAGTTACAATTGTGAATTACTATTGTTGTTGTTATTATCATATGTAGTAATATGTGGTTTAAGTTGATATTTAAACCATATGAGTATTGTGCTATGTACCTATGTAGTAGTGACTGCTAATAATGACAACCTCAAAAAGCAACGACAACAATAACATCAGCCATAAAATGAGCTTTTGATGCATTCTCATATGTCAACAAATAAATGATTTTGATGAGGAAGGAAAAGTTAGAGTGAGAGACAAAAAAAAAATCTGTGATTCATAGCAACATGTAGACGAGAAGTGCAGTTGAGAAGACAACGAACAGTATGCGCGCACAAACGCTGATTCAGAAAAAGTGAATAAAATAAAAAAAAAACATTAAGTTATTTAAATGTTTAATTGTTATGCATTTAAATGCATGCGGAAGTTTTATTTAAAAAGTTCAATGAAGCCTACCAGCCTACTGATTGGGTTGGGTTAACTTATTAAACGCGTACTTACGGAAAATTTTATTGCGAATGACAATGATTTCAACAAAAACTTCTTGTTGGTAAACATAACATTTTGCACGCAATTTCGTTGATTTGGTTCAAGTGTTGCCTAAGTAGTGTTGGAAAGGAAAAATTGAGTATCACTTTTTGATTTCATTAACTATTCGAAACTTAGAATGTTTGTTGAAATTATAAAATTACGGCATGCGAAACAAATTACTTATTAAGTAAACTGTCACGTTTTAAACACTTTATATGTCATTGTTATGATATCATATCGCTTAATGTTTCATAAACATTTAAATAAAATGGGTCAACTAAGCCACTCTGGTAATTTTAATTTAAAACACATTATAAGCATTTAGTCGATTTAGTATAACCACAATTGAAATTAATAAGTAACAATGAGTATTTAGTTACTTAAATTTGAAAAAAAGATGATGAAAACATTTATGTTGCAAAATATGTAACGCGGGCTTACTAAAAAATAACGAAAAATGCTCGAAAAATTTGACTACCATTAAGAATTGAAATTGGACTGACACAAAATTTACGCTTGAAATACTGTGGATAACTATAAGCAAATGTCATAATTTTTTTTGAAATCACCGATAAAAATAGTAACAAACAAATGAGGTTATCATATACTGAGGAAAGAATGTGCTTCCTTCAAAAATTTTTATTTTTGTTGAAAGATTTAAAAAATATTTATAGTAATAATTAGATATTTAGCTACTACAGCTATTAGCCTTCTTAGCTATCTATCGAGATTTTATAAATGGAGCAAGGAGTTCTAAGTAAGATTTGTTTTTTTTTAAATATTTTCTTTAGGTACATATATCTTAATAAAGTTATATGTATACATTCACAAAGTCCAAGGCATAAATGTTGGAAAACATTCACCCTGCATGCTGTAGGACTCGGACAACATAAACATAGAAAAAAACCAAAAAATCCTAAGGCCACTAAATGACCTCATTCGGCTGTAATTGTATTGTTTCTTTGAGTCGATTTTAGAGATGTTGTTGGATCAAATATTTGTTGGGGCGGAAAAGTTTCGTCAAATGTAGTGTTACTCACACATTTACACGTTTGACTAATTCAGTCAACATTATAGCACTAGTATTTCAAGAAGCTAACATTTAAGTCAATCAACAACGAATTTTTAAACAGCACTACGTCAATTTTTATTTATTCTCACCAAAATTGTGTCCTAGCTTATCATCGGATGTCGTTCATCGTACATACATAATATACGTAAACAACAGTTTTATTTAGCTGTGATATAAAATGTTTATTAAATTATAAAGATCGCACAAAAATACAAAACGCAAGTGTTGATCATGTGCCAAATTTTTGTGTTTTTTTAAAATGTCTGTTTATTCAAACACACAACCCCATATACAGATAAAGAAGATACGAATACAACAACAAACATAAAATAAACAAAAAATATTTGCAATACAAAAAAAAAAACAAAACCTATAGTTGATCAACTGTGTAAATTGGCATTTGTTGCTGTTTTTCGCAAACATTGCAGTTAGGAAGCTACATACATACATACATATGTACATACATATGTAGTTACATATGTTTTTGGAATTATAATTAGTTTTTTTTTTTTTTAATTTCATTACCATTGTATGACAACGTTGTATGTTAATTTTAGTTCATTTTATTCCAATTTATATACATATTTCTGTGGATTCACGTTCAGTTTATTGGATAGTAAAAATAAAAAAGGCGAAAGTTTTTTACATTTAAGTTGATAAACTTATGCAAGGTTAAAACGCATAAATGTATAAACAAATAGTATCTATTAGAGCGTTAATTCATTAGGGAATGCTTCAGTTTATGCTATATGACGCCTCTAAGATGTCATTGCATTTCTTTATCATTGAAATTGTGCAGTACTGAAATATACTGTTGAACAACAGCCACAGATGTTTGTGCAAGTGATCACATGCACACATAATTCGTGGTAATAACAACTCCTCGTGGTAGCTTTATATTATTAAAGCAGAAGCAAAGTATATTTATCAAAATTTCAGCTCATACGCTCATATTCACTTTGTTCTTCCTTTTTTAACGCATAGAAAGAGGCATGACAGGTATCATCACTGGACAAACAAAGAACTTAAAATGCTACTTTTAGTAAATTATTTAAATAAATGTTACAAAAAACTAAACTCAAAGATAATACCCTTACTAATTGCATGTGGTCACATGCATATACATTAAAATATGGTTTATTACACTAAAGGAAGAAAATTTATTGCTCAGACTTGAATGATTCATACTTCTATTAAAATCAAGTTGTAAAAGAGACAACAGCACTAAGACGTCATCGTTTCATTCCACAAGTTTGCGCTAGTTGCTTGTGAAGTAATTTACAATTTTTTAGAACATAAAAATTTGGTTAACATATAACTATACCTACATGCCTTATCTATTTGATTTGTAAACACTGAACATAGCAAACGTGTGATTCATACCTAAAAGAATATTTGTATTTAATACAATAAATGAGTTTTTAATCTTATTTAGTCATAAATAAAATTTATTTTTTAAGTTTTTCTTGAGTGTTTTTCCCCAATCCTTTGCCCAAATATTGAATTTTGCATACACTAAAAAAATGGGTATGGTTTCATCGTATTTAGACACGGCGTGCTACTCTTACGCATGTTTGACAAAAATGTCGGCAAAATCAAAGACCCTGTTACGAGTATCTGTTCCGCAACTCTGTCTATCGTCCATTACTCGGCTTCATACAGAATAAAAGGCAAAATTTGTGTCTTATACAGTAATACTTTGATACTTCCAGAGAGTAGTGTCGAGCTATAAAATCCGGAATTCGTAAACTAACACTAATGCCTGATAGTAACTTTTTCGAATTTGTACCAAAATATATGTATTTAAAGGAGTAAGCGTTGCCTCCAAAATATGCAAACTTATTGACTACCTCAAAATTGAGGTTATCGGTGGCAACATATTGATCCATATGGTAGACGGTTGTTGGTTATTTACTAGAAAACATATACTGGGTTTTGACCTCGTTGCTCACCGATCCCACCTGTTTCGCCATATCTTCAAGGTTAACAAAGGTTTCACTGATAGACAGTGATAATGACAATACTATCATCATATTCTAGCGGCTGAACAAATTTGTAAAAAATAGTGCATTATCGTACTATGTGCTACAGCATGAGCATCTGTTGCAGTCTCTTAATAGCACAGATGAATCATTACCACGATTACTTGGAAACCAAGAATGTCATAAGTTCGTTAAATAGTGATTAATTGCATCTATTATAAACTTGGCTATTTGTTTACTATAATAGAATCTTGTTAAATTCAACAAATTATATTGGGTTTTTCATTATAGGTATGTATATACCTATTTACTATATACAATACAGAGTATAAAAGTTTTAACTTAATACTTCTAGCAGATTATATATTAAAAAAACCCAAGTAGTCAATTATTTTATTATCAGTCTTATGATTTGACAAAAAATATATTATGAAAATCTACTTACTTATATTCCTTAATCGATCAAATCGTGTTGCAACTTTGCTTTTGTCTTTTTTTTTCTGTAGTCTTACTGGCTCTAAAATATAACGTCGAAATTATTACTTTGACAAAATGACTCATAACATTTATGAGCTAAGTACTCAACAAATGCATAAATAGTAATATATTCTGTACGTACTATGTATGTATTTGGTTGCAAATTTATTGTTTGTTCTTTTTATCTTGAGTTTAATTGTTTGATCAGTGGATAAAATTTTTGCAATCTTAGTCTTGACAATTTGTTTTATTTGCAAGTTTTAAAGATGATGAGATAACTAGACTTCGGTTCATAGAAGTATTGCTCAGAGATAAAATTATTTCAGTTGAAAGAATTTATATGACATGACATGATACATATATGCGTATTACTATTTTGATGTATGATATATTTTTATGAATAACGAAAAGGTGGAAAAAAAATATTTACAAAAACTTCAAGCTATTTCCTGGAGAGCCGTTTTTTTGAAAGTGGTATAAAATCCTCTTTGTTTGGAAGAAAAAATAAAATAAATTTAAACAGTTCATTTCAAGTTTCTTAATTTTTTCTTCGCAGCAAAGAGTGACCTAAAACACTTTCAAAAAAACGGTTCGTATACTAAAAACTATATAAATTCGTATAAGAAAAACACCCTAATGTTTAAGAAATAATAGTGGTATTCACACCGGCCTCGTTAGTTTGGCAAATCGTTAGTTACTAATTCGCTAGAGCTTTTAACTGTGAAGACCGTAGACTTGTTTTGTTTCTTTCGTTGACCTCCGTTGTAGTAACAACTGACTTAGGGGCTGTCTATACATTAGGTGAGGTGTTTTTTTGAAAATTCGGACCCCCCCCCTCCTCTTGGTGAGATCTGGCGGGACCCTTCCCCTCCCTCCCATGAGATTTAAATTATAATTTTTAAATAATTGATATGATACAATCTATTATCTGCTATAATAATGTAAATTCTTTGCATTAAAAAGTAGACGTGAGGTTTTCCTGGACCCCCTCCCCCCTTGGAGAGATTTGGCGAGATTTTGCCGGACGCCCCATTTTGACTCGCGCAATTAATGGATGGCCCCTTAGGGCTTGCAATCTAAAAAGTATTCCAAATCGAACTTATAATAAAAACACAAAAAGGTGCAAAATCTAAACTTATTCAACAGCTGTAGATCGATCAGCCGATCGCTATATTACCACCTAACAGAGAACTAAGTATTAGGCATGCCATCTACAATTACAGAAATCCCATTTTTTTTCCTATCCAGCCCTTCTTCAAAAAATTTTACAAACTCGAATTGAGTAATTAAAATTATAGCTTTTGAGAACTCTTAAATTTTCTCTTTACCGAATAAATCAGCATCAAGTTGACATATTCTTTTGATGATGCAAGCCTTCGAGGAATTATGCCAAATACTCATATATTAATTAAAAACCTAACAAATTGCGTACACATGTGACATTAAAATAATTGACGTAATAGTCAAATTATTTTTATAGAGCATATATTTAACAAATAAATTAATTCGAAGAAACATAAGCGCTAGTGACCGCTGATAAAAGTACGAAATTTGTAAAAAAAAAATGTCTATGTATGATGTCTAGTAACGAGTAAAATTCATCGAGATTTTCTATTCCATAATATACTGGCATCATTTTAGTGTCAAATGCGCTTATTTTTTTTCTCATTGTAAAGTTATGTTTTTCAAATACATTTTTTTCACTGTTTTTTTCAATTCAAAACACAAAAGAAACATTAAAAATTTGAAAGAAAAAATCAACTTAAGTCAAAAAATAAAACAAAGTATAATTATGTTAATCAGCTATAAATTGGCATTCAGTACAAAACATCAAAATTTGTCTGTGGTAATAGTGAAAAAGCTATGAACAAAAATCATAACATAGACAGATGAAAAGCGTGAAGAGATGGTTCATTGTTTGCATATTCGTACATCATTACCTATCAAATAATTTCGAGCAATGACCGGTAATAAGTTTAAAACTTAACCGTGTCGCTCGAATAGCAAACTTATGCAGTATGTATTATGAAGTTTCAACATTAATTCTCACGATGTGTTGAAAAAATACTGTGTTTTTAGCATTGAAATTTTGTTGTAATAAAAATTCGCTTTGCAAACTTTCCTGCGCAAGCGATAAAACCAAATTTGCTGGCTTACATCTTGTTATCAAATTTGATAAATTTATTTTATTTTTTTTAATTCTTAAAAATACGTGTATAAAGTTTATTATTTATATAGGCAGACCTTAAAATGACTTTGAGTAACAATAGCAACAAAAAAAATTGAGGAAAACTCCTCTAAAATTGTGTATTTATCAAATCTGTGACCACGTTTACTCAAAGAATCGCTTCACTTTTTGTTCAACTGGTATTCACAATGGCCTCATCAATTCGTTAGTCGTTATTCGTTACTTTTTTATGTGCATTTTGTTTTTGTAAAATTATCGAACTACCGAGTAACGAAGTAACTAGCTAACTGATAGTTCTGTGTTACTTGGTTACGAGATCAGCTGTTCAAATTAATTCGGTCGAAACAAAACAAGAGCTGAGTCTTCAGAGTTAAAAGCTTTTTCCGAATTGCCAACTAACGAAATATCAAACTAACGAAGCTGATGTAAATACCACTATTGAAAAAAATCACAGTATGAGTAACGAAAACAGCAACAGTAGACAGACACTGAGTGACAGATCGCGCTCGAATCTTGAAATCGTTGAAATCTTCAACTTGATCGCTTCAAAGAGCCATTTTAGTTGAACTTTTCCCGGACTTTGAGTTTCGGCATGGTATTAATCATATTGAAGAGGCAGCTTGTTATATCCAATGCCAATACTGTGGCAGCAAGTTTATCACAATTCCTACAAATAGATGCCATTCTTGGACTTTGTGGTTGGGAAACTTTTGCTAGAAAAACTTTTTAAAATATTTCACGGACACCTCGTCGTCAAGGCTTTTCACGTTGAAACCTCAGTGCAGACTAGCGTAGGCATAGCGAAAAATTGCTCAATGTTTTAAAAATCTATCAACTGCAAACAAATGACAGCGTGATTTTGTAGAACGAAAATAACGCATTAAAAAAAAAAAAAGTGGCGCTTATCACGTTTTCCACGCGCGTTCTTTCTTCATTTCTTCTACTGCATGACAAGGCGTAACCCCTTAAATATGAATGATATGTAACTACGCCATTTAAAAAACTAAAAATTTTTATCGGAATTCAAAGTAATTACTACTTACAAAAAAAAAAATTACACAAATTTTTTTTTAAATTATTAATTGGTCTTATTGTAAGCTGAAAACCAATATCGTCAAGTGAATTATATAATAAAAAAATGTAGTACATATGTGTACAATAATATTTACCTTATTTAAAAAAAAAAATATGTGACTTAATATATAAACAATACAACTTACGCTCACAATAAACAAACGAAATAGCAAAAACTTAAGTAAACGATCGGAGTTTATATTACAAACGAACGGCATGCGGTTATACCTTTGTCGAACTAAAGTCACGGTATATTTTGCAACCCATAACTGCATATTTTACTATCAATAATTTTTTTATTAAGTACTGTGCTATAGTTGTTGCTATTGTTTTTTATTTTTCTATTTTTTTATTGTATTCATAAATGCAACACCCATATTAAGCACGAGTTGATGAAAGACCTCCACATACTGAAAAAAAAACAAAATTCGCTAACAAAAAAAAATAAATTGAGTCTGCATTTCCCTTGTCTTGAATTTTAAGCAGATGCCGCCGCATCTTCGAATTGTTTGCATTTTAAACACTTAATATAAAGTAGTACACTGAGAGAAAAATCTTTTCATATTTTTAGCAATTTTCTTAAAGCAATTTCTCAGAAAACTTATATTGCGGCTACTTTTCATTCCTAAAGCAGCTGACTACATAATATGACTTTGCATTATGTACTTGTATACAGTGTGCGCTTAAACAATCGCTTCGACTTTTAAAGCCACCTAGCGTAGTGGGAGGAGTTAGAAATTTTAATAGGTTTCATTTTTGCTGTTTTTTTTTTCTTCTTCTATTTATTCGCACGTGTCTTTCCATTTATTTGCCTTTTGTTTTTATGGTGTTGCACCTTTATTTGTCATTTTTATTTACTCTACTTTTTATATCCATTTACAATATGCAAAATCATTGGAAAAAAGTAAAGGAAATTTAAAACAATTAATTTTTGCATCATATGCGTTAATGTATTGCTTCCTGTTAGGTTGCGCGACACTCCCAAGGGTACATTAACGGAAATTGTTACCTTTTGATGACGTGATTAGGTTTTGCTACCTTTTTGCCTTGATTTCAAATTAAATATTGTTTATGTTATGTTAGTTAGTTGTACCTTTTATCTTTTGTTTCACATAAATATACCTTGTATGTAAAGTTCTATTCGATAAATAAAGTTGTCTATTAATCCATCGCTAATTTTTGTTATGAGCTTGTTCTATAGATGAGTAATTTATCAGTCAGATATTTTTGGGAATGTTTGGAATTTTATAATGAAGCAGTAGCTGGAACTTTATAATGAAGCAGTAGCTCTATTTTGTTTATTTATTTCGCTATAAAAAAAAATTTACAAGGCCCTGATTTTTATAGACTTTCGATTTAAGTTTTTTTTTTCTAAACCTTGATGTAAGTTTATACTGAACATATTCTCTCAATTTAATTTAACTTTATTTAATTAAAAAAAAAGGAAAAACTAAAATGCTAGCTGATGGTTGGCAAACCCTTGAAATCTGTAAGATTTTCTCCTAAGTTTTTTATGACAAAAGGTAGGAAATCTGTTAACGATAAAAAAGCTAAGGGAAAAACACCTTTCAGATATCAATTGTTCGCTAGAATCGTTTTTGATTTTCCTCTTTTAAATTAAAATAATTAAATTAAAAAAATAATTAAAATGGAAAATAAAATGAAGATAAAGAAAAATGTAAATAAAGTAAGAACAGTAATGCAGCAGGCATTAATTACACTATTTTAACGACAGTCTCATCCATGAAAAATGCAGTAAGAAATTCAATATAAACTTCTATAACGTTTCTGTTAATAAATATCCTTGCATGTTGCTGACAACGCATCACAACGATGCAGTTTGGGCTAGCACTGACATGACAATTGATCCATAAACATTTAATTTCGTTAGAAAAATAAACGATATTTTGAAACTTGGGGTTCTTATGGCAAATATAAATGTAGTCTTTGTTTTAAAAATATTTTTAAACAAGTTTAAAGTGTCGAACTTTGAGAAAAATGTACTCTTGAGGAAACCCCCATAAGAAGAAATCCAATGGTGTTAGGTTAGGTTAGGTTTGAGTGGCAATCAGTTACGAACCGACTGACTTAGACCAAATGTGATCCATTGTGATACCACAGGGTGTCTGACTGTACTCTCTCATTGAACAAACCATTTTCGTAATCACTTCACAAATCTTTTAAATTAAATTAAAAAGTGGTAATTACTTTGTAATTAGGATAAACAATACATTAGCACACAATAAAATATTAAAATATTTACAATTCAATTCAAATTCGATAACTTTTATCTTTTTTTACACTCGCGAAACCATCGAACCGCACCGCTGCGTAGTTTAGACTCAACTGACAAAAAATCCGTTGAAGCTTTAAAATAATTTTTTGACAGTTGACGTATCGATATGGAAAGAATGAAATGCGTTCACTTTCGTAAACTTTGCGCGGGAAATTGATTGACTTTTATAGAGTTTTTTAAAGCGGTCGGATATATGAACTCGGTCGGCGACCGGTGCCGTTGCGTTTATTTTATACCTAGAAAAACATCGGTGTAATCTAGTACCTTAATAAAAAATTTATGCCAAATTTTAAAAAATAAGTCAAATTTGAATACGCTTTAAAAACTTATCATGTAAGCTTCCAAAAAAAAAGTTTCCAAAAACGCCATCCTAATAGATATGTATCGATTGTACCAAGCAGTTTTTGACAACGAGGAGTGGCACCTCCCAATCACTTAGAGCGTTATATCTTGGTACTTTTTGAATATATATAATGTGCCTACCCTATATAGTATGGATTAAACACTGAAAAAATATAGGCGTTATTGAACAACAGAGTGAGCGCGGGCTAAAGCTTAACTTTATTTTTCCTTTATTCATCTCTCTTACTAAAACCAAACTTGAATTACTTCTTTAAAAAAAAACATCATTATCAACATTATTATTGACTTTGTGATTTTTTTTTTATTTTCTTGTAAAGCCTTTGCTTAATCGGTCGATTAGTCATTTCGCACCAATGACAAAAACAACATTAACAACAAAAACTATCATCACATCACCTCACCACCACCACCAGCGTGTATAATCTCAGACGCTTTAGGAGATTCCAGTTTCTCATTTTAATCTTTTGTTTACACGCTCCCAACTAACCTGTAATGTATTAAGTTTTGCCGTCAGGTTTCTTGGTATATCTGTCTGTCTGTCTGTCTATCTTTTTGTCTCCATTCATTTGCCGGTCAGTCTGTCACTCTTAAAAAATTTAAAACGTAATGTTTTGCGTTTGTTTCTTTTAAGTTTTTTGCGTCATTAATATTTTCTTTACATTTCAAAAACTTTGCGTTTTTTCTCTTTTTCTTGGAATTTATAATGACTAAGCTATTCAACCAATGTTCCAGACTCGGTCAGTCCAGTTTGCTGATGTTTTATAAAAATCGCACATGTTTTTTTTTAATAACTACAAAACTTACAAAAAATTTAAAATTTTTTTTGTTTGTTTTTACTGTTGCAATGTCTTATAGTCGCCATTGTTTTACTAAGCAATTACTAATTGTTCGTCTTTTTACCAGACTGGATTGTCTTGATAAATAAGTCTTTAAATTATATAATAAATATAATAGAGATACTTATTATGTATATAACTGCACATGAGTATAATTACTTTTCATATGTGTCACCATATGTGTGTAACAGTTTACTATTGCGGAACATTCTCAGATTTGTTTCAAGAGCCAATGTTGGCTTAAATCTTAACCGGCAGTTTGGCATAAAATCTCATGCGTAATCTGATGCAGTCAATCATTTTGACCAAATCTAACACAATTTTTAGGGAATGCACGGTTTTAGTGTATATTGTAGCACTTTTCTTTAAGTAGCTCTTCCTTAAAAGATTGAATTTCTTTATCGATATTGTGCCATTAAGTACAAGCAGCTAAATATGCATGTGCTTAGATAAAGTGAACGATAAAAGACAATACCCCAACTAGCCAGCTGCTTTTCGTTTCAGAGATCAGGTAATCACCAACAGCAGGGGCCCTACTATGTAAAGCGATGCGATTCGAAAGCCAATGCGATTGAATGCCTTTTGGAGTGCAATTTATTCAGTTCCGTATCGCGTATCGCTACTTACAGAGTAGGACTCCTGATCCTTGATCTAAAAAGCTGTAAGAAACTTGAACGTTCGAGTAATTAATCACTTTACAAGTAAAAAAACAGACAACATTTTGGTGATCTAAGCAGTACCGTGGAAAAATGCTGTTGACTTTTTTTGTACTGAGTCATATGAATAAGCTGACTAATACTATGTAGTACATTTCCAAAAAGCTTAGTCCCAAGTAAGGGTGGTCGCTATTTCTCTCTCTTTCACTTTCATAATTCTCTTATTCTCTCTAGTTCTTAAAATATATGTTAATTTACTCCTGCTGAGCAATACAAATGTTTATGATCGCGATCTTACATCACTCACAGACAGAAATTGTCGCTTTTCGTTTATGTGATGCATTACAACTGTTTAGTTAAATTTATACAAGCAACGCTAAATCAGCGTTTTCAGCGCGTGCGCAACAACGTTATCATCAATTTTTGTCGTGATTTTTTGTACCGTTGGACAATTTTTCTTAAGCTCGTCGTCGCTACTGATCTTCTTTCCTGCATACGGATGCAGTTTTAAAGTAATCAACTTTAACGGTGTGCAGTGCGCGCATGCGTGCGTATATCGTGTTGAGTGATAATTGAGATATTATCATAATTAAAGAAATACAAATAGTTTTCTCAAAATAATTAGCGCAAAAATTTTTAAAAAGAAATTTATAAATTCTTTAATAAAATCAAAAAACTTTCCGAGTGAAAAACCAGTGATTGTGATCGTGATCGTTGTTTATATATTGTATTTCTTTGTGCACATTAAATTATTTTCTCAAAATATTTAATTAAATAATTTAAAAATCAAAAAACGCTTAAAGGTATTTTCATTTTTTATTTTTCACTTACTCCAAACGCAAAAATTCGTGCATGTTTCTTAACTTAACATATGTATGTAGATATGTATTAGTCATTTTATTATTTATTTATTTGTTTATTTGTTTTTCTCAATGATTTTATCGACTGACTCATGCGCACACTATTTGCATTTATAATTAATTTTAATTTTAACCATTGAACAAGTTCGCTAAAATTTCAATTCAATAACTGCGACGTGTTTGAATTTTGTAAACATTTGTAAATATTTCTGTTACCGCTTCTTGAATCGTTAAACATTTATTTTTCAAAAAAATGATTGTGGATTGATATTATCATTTTTACCTGTGCTCGCGACATAAAGGTCTTAAGCTTCATGATCAAGGATAATGACATTTTTAAGGAAGTGTTGTCATTGCCAATTGCATGAAGTCAACGCAAAATTATCAATTAAATCTTTAAGAATCGGCTTAAGTGCAGAAGAATGTTTTTGTTTTCTTTTAGCAACTTAGCATTGATTTTGAATGCGAGTGTTGATTGGCGCACGAATTTTCTTTCTTATAATTTCATTGAGATTCTTATAATGCAGGCCTCTCAATATTCAATACTGGGACTGTCCAGCTTTGGAAAAAGGAGTCAGAAACCTTGGATACTTTACAACGAAATGTGGCGCAGTCTCCTCCTCTTCGCATTCACAAAGCTCGTCGGACTTAACGCTTATGCTCTTCAGTTGTTAAAACGCCCCGTCAAATTTTACTGATTCTGTTCAGAACTTATTTCTTAATCATCATGCACAGGGTTATCAAGTAACCGGAATTGATCTGACCGGGAATTTCCATTCAAAGCCGGGGGCTTGTTAGGAATTGAAAAATTTCTGATTTTTGTGATATGAACTTAATATTTTAATTTAGGTCATCAAGTTGTTCCCACACAAAAATTTAAGTTTTTAGCATTTTATGAATAGTATTATTAATATTGGTTTCCCAAAAAAACATTTTTGTTTATCATATTACGAAAAAAAATTATTTTCTTTTTACAAGGCCGCTTCTGCTTATGTAGGATTTGGTAACCCTGAACCAAATCTGATCGTCAGTCCCAAAAAAACCAATATACATACTTCCCATAAGGATAAAGCTTCCTTATGTCATCTTCTAAAGATCATTGTCGCAATGCCACTGCTTGATAGAGTTAAGAACTGAACTGATCCTGCAGTAACTAATTCGGTAACTGCTACGTTACCTGCTGAATGTTCCAGAACCGAAATAAACTCCAATTTGTTAGTAACTATGCTTTAGTTTCTCTAGCTGAGTTCTGCATTCCAGCATAAGTTCCGTTCAAATTCTGTGTGGGAAGTGTTATTAGGGTTGCCTTGCTGTCTGAATAGAAGTCTTACTAAGGATATTGCAAATGCTTCTGTAAAATATACAACTATGTACTTCCTTCCCAGTGGAATGGTCTCTCTTTTGTAGAGGCGTAGCGAGGATTTTTGGCGCCTGGTGTGAAGACTTCGAATGCTGCCCCCTAAAAAAAGGTCCTCACTTTCCAAATTCAAAAACTCTAGCAAAATGACATATTTTTTATTAATGCTTCTAAAATTTCCATCTACACATTCAAATTTACTACATCGATTTAATTTCATTCACTAAAAAAAATATACTCATTTTAGAATTTCAAAAACCCTACCAAATTGAAATATATTTCATGACCATTTTGCCGCCCCCTCAAGCCTTGCGCCCGACACGACCGCACCCTCTGCACCACCCTAGCTACGCTACTGCTCTTTTGTACTTCAAGTAAAATATTTTCTAAATCATTCACTTTCTAACAAATCAATTTTTTTTTAGTTGAATTAAAGTTTCAAGCCTAATAGCTAAGAAAGCTAATAGTTGTAGTAGCTAAACTCTATTATTATTACTTGTCAATTAAATTTTTTACACAAATCAAATCAAACTTACTACTGAGCCTCAACTTTTTACAAATCAAATTAAGCAATATGCAATTCAAATTAATTTCATTTGCTAAATTAGACACTTCTTTCAATAAAAATATTACATTTTATTGAAATAGTACCCCAATATATATTAGATTGGAACGAAAATTCACTTTTTTCTAAACTATTTTGAATAGCATTTTAATAAAAAAAACTGAAATTAACATCCTATATTACTCTCAAGCCACTTTATTAAAACGTATCGAAAAAAATCGAATAAATCAAAGAAAGTCGCAAGTAAAAAAAATCGATAATGTTCGGAAACTATGGAAAAAGTTGAAACTATTGAAAAACAACGCAAGATCCGATACATACTAGTCGAAAGCTATCGAAAAGTTTAAAGCAGCGATGGGCACTTTCCACCCTCATGGCCCGAACTGTTATTCGACACACAAGCAACCAAAAAACAATTCGCAGAATTTCAACGCTATCGACGCACAGCGTTGACTTGAGTTCAAATGAAAACAAAAACAACTCACAAAGGTATTAGCGATGGTGGCGCATTGTGTCTCGACGAATATGATTGTTTTTATTTGTAGTGCAATTTGGTTTTTTTTTTGTGTGCTGTTAGCGAATTTGGAAATGAAAGCAAAAAAACTTCAAAATCTCGTTTTTTGTTGCGCCCTTTTCTAGATTCCCATGCCCACCGCTGGTCTAAAGCCATATACAGGCGCCTCAATCTATTGTACAACGTGTTGTACGACGACTTTAACTTTTGTGCAACCATTCTCAACTCCGCTCACAAAAAATAAAGTTATTTTGATTGTCATTCAACCGTTGGAAATTCAGTTATACAACAATGCTAAAAATGTTACCATGCGCTGTACAACAAGGCTAGGTTGTACAACAGATTGAAGCATCTAATAAATAATTAGTAGCACAACATGCTTAAACTGAAAAAGTTCTGTGCACTCGAAACCTTAAAGTTTATTTGGAAAATCCTTACAATCAAAAAAGGTATTTGATTAATATGCCCTTGGCACAAGTATCAATGTGCTAAGTGTAAATGAACGAATGCGACTTAATGCGAATGACCTTTAAATAACTTGCGTATTTTATTACACACATGACAGGGTGCTCAATCGGTTTACTAAGCAAAATACAACATTTATTCTTTTCGTTTTATGTACATTTGTGGCTTAACAGCAGGTCGATTTAAGAATCACGATAGGCCACTTTGATGCAAAAAAAAAAACGTCTTTGCAATATATGGTTAAGACTCTATTTGATTTATCTGGAGCAACACAAATTTTTTGAGTAATTACTTACATACTTCTTAAAAGAAAAA
This sequence comes from Meiosimyza platycephala, assembly GCA_963662105.1. Classification (NCBI taxonomy): domain Eukaryota; kingdom Metazoa; phylum Arthropoda; class Insecta; order Diptera; family Lauxaniidae; genus Meiosimyza; species Meiosimyza platycephala. The sequence continues at coordinate 82,062,053 of OY759211.1, read as the reverse complement.
GAATTAATTAAAAATTTTTGGTAAACAATAATGTGTAGGTTTTTTTTCTTGTATTGTATTATTTTTTCGTTTCTATTTCGCAACTACTTTAACGTGTCAATCAATAATACAAAAAACAAATAAAATGCTAGTTTTTTATATTTTGCTTAATAAAATGAATTATTAAAACTTAACGCTCTTTAACTCGTAGGTTGATATCATATGGATGCATATTAAAGTTATACGCAGTTAATGAGTTACAACTACAATTGGTATCTTGTGTTGTTTAGGCTGCTCTTAGTGTTTTTCATGTAGGTGTTTAAGCTTGTCATAACACTGGGTAACAAAAAATATCTCTTTAAAATATAATTTAACATTAAAGCATAACTTTTTATACAATACAATTATTCTTGAAAGTTAACAGATAAAAATACTTACAAAAATTATACGGTAGAAGGTGCAGAAAATTGCCATGTGTTTTTTCATTCATTTATTGTAATTTATTATTTAAAACTTAAAAAAAAAAATTATAAATAAGGAATGTCTGCTACTCTCGGATATATCATGTGATATCAGAATGGTGGCATTAGACTTATAAAAAAGTTTTTTAATAAAAATTTTGTCAGACAGTGTTATTTTTTTCTTGTAGTAGTGACAAGTTTGAAACATAAAATTAACTAAAGAATAGCAAATTGAATTTTAACAACTGTTAGTGTCAAAATAAATGTTCACACAAACGCACATGATATTGTAGTCATTCATTCAGTTTTTATTAGTTTCATTTTAACTGTAATTTTTTTTTTAATAATGCGTTTAAAACGCAAAGAAAGTCGTAAAAATGTGAGCGAAATTTGTTATTGTTTAAAAGGAAGATGAAGTTATAAATGTGTCACTCATATTTCTTTGTTTTTTTTCTTTTCAATGAATATTGTTGTATTGTTGTATTTAATTTAAAATTTTTTTCTTTTTTTCCTTACAGATGGCAATACCACCGCCACCGGGACCACCACCACCACCAGGTCCACCTCCTCCACCAGCAATGGGTGGCTTAAAGCTAGGTGGCGGACCTGCACCTGATATGCGTTCAGCGCTGCTATCGTCCATACAGAAAGGCGCAAAATTAAAAAAGACCACTACAGTGGACAAAAGTGGGCCAGCATTGTCGGGCAAAGTATGTAACAAACGTTTAACCCATCATTAACTATTGTAATTCATAATTTGCTTTTCCCCTTGTCTACAACAGGTTTGTAATGATTCCAATGCATCCTCACCCTCAACATCGTTGACTGCCTCACCGAAACGCACACTGCACAATAACAATAATAACAACAACAGTGGTAACTATAACAACAACAGTATTGGCAATGGTGCACCCAAATTAGGTGGACTTTTTGAAGGCATGTCAACAATGCCAAAATTAAAACCAGTCAATGGTAGTCGAGGTACTAAGAGTTTTTTTCTTTAATTAATTAAATTACAATACTTTAATTAAATATAAATATATTTCTTAATTTTTATTTAAGCACCCACAGCAGCATCATCAGCGTCGTCTTCTTTGCGTAGCACCAACAACACAAACGATACAACTGCAATATCAAGCAATAATCGCAGCGGTAGTCCCCCACAGTCAATTACAGTAGCAGGAGCATCAAATGGTCCACTAGACTTCAGCAGCGAACTTAATAAGCATTTAACGCTAAAACGGCAAAAACAACAAATTAACGCAACCGAAGCTAATTTACGTACAAATCGTGGACCACCACCGCAACCACCTGCGGCGCCACCGAAAAATATAACAACGGTGAGTTTGTTGAAAAAAGAAAAAGAAAGAGAAAACCAGTATGTATTAATAAGATAGAAAGAGAGGGAGAGAGCGATATATAATTAAATTAGATTTTTCTATTATATCGTATGACAACGGTATTCATACCTAATAGATGAAACTTTATTCGTTTTAAATCAAAAAACCATATGCCTACCATTCGTGACTCCTGTTTTTCAACTCAACAACGAATTATTGACTCCAACTTCAGGGACTTTTTGCAAACTTTATAAGTTTTAATAATGTAGTAATGGAGGCTTTGACTGGATTTAATAAGCTTTTAGAATTAACAAATTAATAACCTTTTCAAAATAACAAGCATAATTTTTTCATTACCAAAATTTATTTTTTATAAAAACGTAATCTCTAAAACAGTATTAGATTGCTTCAACGCACTAAGTGAGTAAATAGACAGCAACGTCTGTCTCCTCAAAGTACCATAAAGCAGGCATTCTGTGGGTGCATTCATCTACAAGTAATATTGCAAAGACGTCATTGTAATATCAATAATTCAAAATACATTAATCAAAATTTAATAGTCCAATATGCATTGATAATTTTCTTATGTCATCATGTCGAGTCATGAGTTGTGGTCGGTTCTAGTCAGTCAAGCCGCAATATTCGCATTTCTCATGTTTCGGGAGTCCCATGTTACAGAGTACGATTTTTTTAGTTATTAATTTTATGAAGGCCCCACCCTAACCTTATGATATTTACTTGACATTTGAGAACTGAAAAAGAAGTGTGGCTTTCTGTAGAATCTAAATCTTCAAAAGAGAAAAGTGAACCCGAAAAAAACAAATTCTAAAGTATTTTTAAAAATTCCTCTGAAAAGGTCTTACTAAAATAATGTAGTAAACTCATATGAATTGGAACGAATAAAGTGCATAACTAAGCCTGCTTTTAGTCTCTCTTCCTATTATATAGCACGTCAGGTTAACGCTGTAAAATTCCTAAATCTAGGTAATAACGCATTTTATTGGATAATCTTACATGCTTAGAAATTTTCTATAGCTGCAAAGTGAAAGATTTAACCTCCATGTTAAGCTCTATTTAATGAATTAGACACAACACGTTTATTCTCTTCGAACTTTTAAGTGTAGGTAAAACAAATTTTTAGTTAACCCTAGCCCCTTTCTTTTAAGAACACCGTACTGTATAGAAGGTTTTCGTACAGAAAACCATCCTTTATTTTAGACAGCAAAAATAAAATCTTTTCTTCAGTAAAGTTGTCAAAAATATACTGCATATATTTTACTACACTTGGCTCACCATATATTTATGAAATTGCCTTTAGTTTTTTTCAAAAAGGGAAACATTTAATTTCAAACTCATCGTTATTTTATAAGATATTGTACATGCACATATTGTAAGCTCTTCTTTAATTACTGTATGTGTTTAGCCTGACTTTGACGTCATCTAAATTTAGAATTGCTTTTAGATTTATTTTCGTTTACCTTTTTTGTTGTGTTTATTGTGTGGATTCTATTTGCTTTAATAATGCTTGTCATGTCTCCCAAATAGGGCTACTGCCGCTACTATTTATATGTGGGAGGCTTTTTAAGGAGTGTTTCTTCTAATCAACTTTTATTTATTTATTTATTTTTATAACATTGAATATACTTTTAATTTTTAGCTTAGCTTAGCTGATATTTGAAAAGATTAATGTTACAATTGAATCGTTGATAATTTTCAATCGAATGAAATTAATTTCTAATTATTTCATTCCTTAACTGTAAGTGGACTTTGAATTGACATCATTTTTAAATAACTTTGTTTTACGTGATACGCAACAGAATGTATTTGTATTCTAGCCTGAGTAAATATTTTAATTAATGCAAAAAACTAGTTATAATGGAAGTTTTAGATCTTGCTCATTTTGTTAAACATTGTTTATTTTAAAAGTTATTTTTATTCTGTAGCTAGTTGTTTTTATGAAATTTGTCTTATAATTTATTTGGATATTCCGAAATTCTTCACAACATTTTTATTCTCTTACGTCGAGCATCAAAATTTCACATGGTGGAAATATGGCTTATAGCTCCTGGTATTAACAGTGTGACATTTATGTTGATATGGAATGAATATGATTTTTTTCTCAAGATCAATGCCTAGTTTTCTGATTATATATTATTGGAAATTTTAAAATGGTAAAAGGTGGGTCATACCTTATCGTATTAAGATTTTTCGCGCAGGAAATCCATGTGATTTTATCTCCTCAATAAACATTGATCTCAATATAGTTTTGTACTTGTACTGTGGCTTACTTTCCGAGCTATTGAGCGAAATTTTTTTTCGGTCTCACAACCAGACCCACCACTACTAAAGCAGCTTACACTTAGATCATTATATTACTACCCGAAAAGAATAATGTTAAATAGAAATCAAACGGCATGAAATGATTGTCATTTCCAACGCTCCTTTCCGGACTATTACCGAATTTGATTTACATAAAGAAAGGAACCGACTGTCCAAGTTTGTGCGAATTGCTGTCATCAACTCTTATGTATGTCTGCCATATAAATGCTGGAAACTCTTTCGCAAATAACAAGCCTGGTGTCGAAAAATTTAGTTTTGGTACGGGTTAAAATTTTCAATTTATTTACCTTTCCAATGAGCTATCAATGGCCTGAATTAAATATTGATGCTACGAATGCCCAGAAACACTATAGCAAAAATTTCAAGCAATCGTGTTTATGTGCATGTGATCGCATGCACAAACTTATGTCGTTGTCGTTCGACAGAATATTCCGTTAAAACCAGCCAAATATGGAATAAATATGTGTTTTATAATGACTTTTCTCGAATTTGTATGCATACAACCCGCAAATCTACATACGGTACGGTGTTTTATGATCCAAATTGCACTTCTAAACAAAATCAAGAACAATGTATTTTCTTAGATTTAACTGAAGGACTTTCGGATTCATTTTACATTTCGAATTCCACGATGAGGATAAAAAGAGGTTTTCCCAAAATTTTGCGTTATTATTAACCCATCCTTAGTTTAGTTAAATTATTTCTACTTTCGCTTTCTTACATACTTTGAGAAATACTCTGATTAAAATTATACATTTTTTTCTTTCAGAGTACATCTGATTCTGTTTTAGAAAAGAGTAACAACATTAATAGCGCGGCAACAGCAACATCGAAACGTGCAAGTCCGCTGGCGAGTAGCAATAATGCCAAAGCATCGTCACCTACGCTGTCCGAAAGCAGTACTGGAAGTAGCAACAGTGTGGGTCACAATAAAGTAGGAAACAATATAGGCAGCGTCAAGAACAAAGCAGCAAATTTAAGGTGAGTGTAACATTAAAACTAAATAAAATTTTTAATCGTAGTGAGGACGTTTTACATTGTAAATATTAGAGAATATATTTTTTTGTTTCATCACTTCATAAGAATTATTTTGTTATGTTTTGTATTTATACTTTCAAAAAATTTTTGTATATAATTTTATTTTTAGTTTATTCAGTATGTGTTATTTTGATTTATTTTATCTTATTTTATTTTGTATTTATTTACGTTCTTTTTCTTTTGTATTCAACAGTTTAACTTTAGGAAATAGTTCAAGTTTTGTACATAATATGTCAAATAGTCAAATAAAAACATCTTCCTCCAATTCATTCTCAACAACAACAAAACCCTCAATTAACAACAAAAACAACAATTACAACAAAAACAGCAGCATAAGTAGCACTTCTAATTCTTCCTCATACTCTGTGACAGCGACAGCAACACCAACATCGCTGAATTCATTGGCGCCAAATAGGTCAACACTTTTTGGGAGCAATAGTGCTAGCACTACCAATAACGCTATAAATAACAACAGCAGCAGCAATATCATCAGCAGTGGCGGTGGTAACAATAAAAGTAACAATTCAAAAATAGCACCAATTGTTTTAGTTGGTTTCGGTGTTGGTAATAAGTCACCATCACCTGGCATTAAACCAGCACCAAATCATGGCAAACCAAATTTTGCACCAAAGCCACCTGGACTGCAACAGATAATAGCCAATGGCCAAAGGCCAGCAGTGTCAAGACATCATAGTATGAAGTCACCAAGGTATAGCATTTTTGAAGCAAAACAGTCTAACAACCACCCTTCAATTATATGTATGGTACACATTAACAAAAAACAAAAATGCGTGCACAGTTAATCAAAAAGCAAAATTTCGTCAATGCATTTCCAAATAAAAAACAGCTTAAATAATTATTCCAGCTTCGCTTTATTTATTTTAATTCGCTTTAAAAAATTAGCTAATGAATAATGCTAATATACACATAGGTTAATTGAAGCTTTACAATTTTTTGTATATTTTTTCTTTTAAATTTTGGTTTCGGTTTTTAAAATAAGTTAAAAAGTAATTCCATAAACTTATATAAAGCTTAAAATAATGTTATTCTATTGAGACTTAAACATTTTTAATAAAATAATCTTTCCCCAGATCGCCACCCATTGCACCACCAGGTGGCCCAGTTTTTCCAACAACGCAAACATTCGGCACAATGCGTACACCGTTGCAATTATGTCAGTCTCAGGAGACTATATGCAGCATACGCACAGCGCCATGTGCACCGATTGGTAAGTTAAAAGTCTAAATGAAGTTAAAAAAAGTTTTTGACAAAACCAATAAACCAAATTATTGATCACTAGGATTTTTAACTAGTGCATAAATGGAAATAGCAAATCTCTAAACTTATTCATCTTACCTTTTTCCTATATATATATTTAAGGTCGTCCCACTGTGGCTCCACCAAAACCACCAACAGCCAAACCACCACCACCACCAACTCCAGCGCGCAGCATATCAAATACAAATCTGCAAAATCTAACACAGAATTCTTCCACATCTGCCTCTCCGCCACTTTGTAGTGCTGTCAATTCAGCGCTCATATCCGCCACTAATACAGTGTCCACACCGCCTACACAACCTCCATCAACATCTTCGTCATCTAGCAGTGTATCTACATTGCGTGATCAATTTAGAGGCGCATCAGCAGCAACACCGCCTCCACCACCCTCAGCTGCCAGTATTCAATTTGTTGGTAGTCCTGTAAGCAATAAATCATCATCGGGTGGAAACAGCAGTACGATGGGACGAGAAAAACCACCAGCGCCTATTATACTAAATGGTGGACCGATAAATGCGCCACCATTGCCACCGCATCGTACATGTCCCGCACCACCGCCACCGTTAAGGCAAACAAGCAATGTAAGTGCGAAGATAGTTGAATGAGTTATAATTTCAAAATTCTAAATCTCTACTGGAAGAGACTAGCATGGTTATATATAAAATATGCTTGTAGGCAAAATCGCTCTTAACTATTGAGCTTAATTAAAACTTAAAAATCCCTTAAAAACGAAAAGAACGTTTTGAGAAAAAACTTCTCTAAATTGTTTAAATTGAAAAAATCTCACGAAATTTATTTACTCGAGTGCTTGGGCGTTATTTCCTGAATAAAAAAAAATTCAATATTCCTTTAACATAAGTTTCCTTAATATATTGTTGCCTTTTTAAGTTTTCGCCTTTTTGGCAATGATTATACATAGTTGAAAGTTAATTTTCATTTATTGGACGAGTTTCAAATTTCTTCTTTTTTTTTACCGCGACAAAAGTTTGGCGTCCGAGTATGTCATTAACTTTCGACATATTAATTAAATGCATGTATACCAAAATTGTAAATTAAAAAAGACAAAAAAAAAATTTTTCAAGACATAGTATTTTTAAGGCCTACCTACAATGCCTACACATTTTCAATTATTACTTTCTAAAATGAGCACGTTGTCCATATAAATCATCAAAATCACAAAAGAAAACAAGTGTTAATGTGAAAAATGCATTAAGGATATTTTCCGGAATATCCTTACAACAATAAATAATCATACTTGCAAACATAACTCCTAACAGACATGGTAGACAACTTAGCGCCAGCAATCTCTGCAGTTGCTGATGTTTACTCTCTGTATGCTCTTTTCCTTCTTCCAACTTTTCAATGGTGGTTGTTTTTTTTTTTTGCTGTATGAATGTAGGCTAATAGCTATTGCATTACGAGTTTCTATTTATCTATGGAATATGAGAAATAAAATTGTCTGCCTCCTGTTGATATGCTTCAATTACACAGGGATACAAACAACAACTTTTTTGTTATAAACTCATTTTTTAGATTCTGAATCATTCACGAGAAAGATTTGCCATTTTTTGGGAAAACATTTTAGACTTAAAGCAATTGGTAATTAAGTAACCAAATTATATAATTGGTACATCATAAATTATTTTACAGACATATGTTATACCAAAAAAAAAAAAAATCAATTAAAATAATGTTGGTGAAAAAATGATAAATTTAAAATAAGTATTGTTTCATGTAACTATCGGAAGGCTTTTAGTGTCCTCGTTTTTGTAATTTTAACACTGTTCAACAAGAGCTTCTTCACATAAAAATTTCCATGTGGTAATATGGAAATAGAGTAAAATGAATCATTCTGACATTCAACGTTTCTTTAGATCTATGCGTTTTTAATGAATTTTTACTTTTACTCCAAAATATGCTCTTAAGGTATGCAACATTTTTTCCTTTACTCTGTAGAACAATTAACTTTTGTACATTAAATTTTGATTAATAATCCGTTTAGCAGCTCGTGAATTTCTTTTCCTGAATATAAGAAACGATAGCTGTTAGAAAAAAAAGCGCGCGAGGGATTTTTATTCTATGAATTTTTTGAGAGATGCAATTTGGGGGTTAAACCTTTTTTCAGTGAACCGCGAATTTGCTTTGATATGTCTAGTTCGCGAGATATATGTACATATGAAGTGCGTTAAATCAGCTTTGAGTGTTTTAAAAAATGTGACATGATAGAGATGAATGAAATTTAATAAAAAATATATAATTTTTTTTATTTTTGAAAATTATGACATTCATCTTTGCAACTTTTTCTTAATATTTTTTTAATCCAAACAAAAATCTTCACACAAATTCAGTTTCCTAAAGCTGTGTAACAAAATTAATAATATGCAATGTCTAGAAATGGACAACAAAATACACTCAGTTTTACTTTCACTTCAACAAGTAAATATACTACTATTTCATTACATAGTTTTTGACTTTTTATTTTGTACTATTTGTTATCACGCCTTACCAAAACAGTATTTTTAATTTTTCCTTTGAATCTTAAAAGTTTGCTACTATTTTTTTCTATTCTACTCAGTTGCTCTCAGTATTGATTTTTACCTCTAGTGAACTACGTAACACACCCTTTCATTGTCAACTGTTGACACGTTATACGTAAATACCTCTACGTTACTGTCATTAACAACTAGTTCACAACGAATAGTCATAACAAAACAGAAATTTAAATAAAAATAGAAAGAAAAATACCCAAAAACCAATATATTTGGCAGCGAATTATAAGCAATTTACTTATGTCAACAGTTTTTACTGCATTTTAACGAAATGTTTACCTAAACTAATTGAATAAAAGAAGTAAGAAACATAGAAGAAAACTTCGTTATTAAGGAAACAACTGTGCATGGAATAAAATAAAAGTGGCATTCTATAAATATGTGATTTTTACTATCAAAAAAAAAAAAATAAAAAGCGTATATTATATTGCAACAACTCAACGTTATGCTGCATTACAAAAGAACTGTAATTATTTGCTTTTACATAATGTTTTCTGTGTTATGTTGCATATTTATGGGGGTTCAAATACACATACATATGTAATATAATTAATTTTAACTTTAGTTAAACATTGTTAAATTACAAGTCTGAAAAAGTGCTGAAATCAAAACAAAATTTCACAACAAAGGGAAAGGCTCGCCATATGTGATTTCCCTAAAATTGTGCCCATAGGTTTGTCTTGGAAAAAAATTCGAGCTTTTTTTTAGCGAAATCTCTAAAAATCATAGCTTCTGGCTTTTTAACCGATTGTTAAGTTTAAAAACTTATTTTAAACACTTCAAAGGGATTTTTAACTGGCGGTGTTTGATATAGTGTCAGTTATGTACTATTTTTTGCATTTGATATTTTTGTTTATATAGTTTGTTTTTCAACGATTTAATATACTTTTTGCCATGCCCGAGCTTGGGCCTATGTAAAGGTAAAATTGTACTCGTTTTGAGCCAATTGAACAAAAGGTATCCACAGTTCCAAAATGGTTAGAGATAATCGCTTACAGTCCATAGCAATGTTGTTGGTCTTGGTGATATCCACGGCAGGATCTTCAAACTGACCTTTAACTTCTAAAGGTTTTTTTTTCAAATTTGAGGTTAAGGTTCCATATTGTCTTCTAAAAAAAGTGCATTTCAAAAGTTAAGACAAAAAAGTCCATAAAAAACTGGTTAAAACGGACTAAAACCACACAAATAAACATGGCTTAGTTTATAAAATAGCCAAAATTAAATTCTCTGCTAAAATTTTTTTTATATTGCATGACATACTAAAACAATGAAATATTAATACATTTTTTTTCTCTTCTTTTTTTCTAGTCTGGTGCCACTGGAGCACCTCCAGTACCACCACAGCGACATTCATCTATACGCGCTAATGCGCCAACACCACCCATTATAGCGTCTAATCCGACATTAAATAGCAGCAGCAACAGTAATCAGTCAGTCAGTCGTTTGGTCATCGATTTGGAAACAAAATTCGGCAAGCGTTTTCATAATGTCACCGAATTTCCGAAACCGCCACCATTTTTGAATATCCAAAAAATTTATCCTAGTCGAACTGTCAAAGCAACAAATGGTATGTAAATAGAAAAGAAGTACATTTAAATTAGCTAGGGCATGAAAAATAGAAAAAAAAATATAGTAGACTATATTTAGGCGCACTCAAGAGAATTAAACCTTTTTCAAAGAAAAAAGAAACAAACTAGTAATTTGAAAATTTTCTTTTGATATTAAGAAATCTAGATCTTCTAGAGTTTCTTAATAATCATTGCAAATTTACTGAAAATTTCGAAATTTATCTATGTAATTGTAGAAAAGTCTAAAACATGCAATACAAAATATGCATAGCCATTACTACACAAAAATAAACTGTGAAGCAGAAAACAAAACTAATTGTTTTGATTTTCAGGCTCTCCTATTTATTGAGTATTGTATATTCATGGAGAGTAGTAAATATTTCAAATTATTTATAAATTAATACTCCTGAGTGCAAGAAAAAAATTTACTCCTTAAAACTTTTTTTTTTAATATTAATTTAATTTTTTTGCTTTAAAGTTAACTTTATAATTTTAAAATAAATCAACTAAATTAAAATGGGAAATAATGAAATATTGTTAATATGTGAATATCTGTTTAATTATTATTATTTTAATCTAATTTTAAGTACTGAATATTGCACGAAAATTTGAAATCAATCAGTCGAATGCAATTGAAAAATACAGTATGCATTAAAAGTTTGTATTTAAACTTTTTTTTAAATTTTTTAGAAATTGCACTTTATTTAAAAAAATATATCTATTTAAAATATTTGTTTAAACTGTTGAAACATGGAAATAGTTCTTAGTTTTTTTACAATGAAATTGAGGAAGAAATATAATGAAACAGTGAGTTTTACTACTCGTATTAAAAAATGCAATAGCTACATTGCATAGAAGTTTTTATGTTAATAATTTAGAAATTTTTTAATTTACAAAAAACAAAAAAAATCAAATTAAAATTTTTATCATAGCTTTATACTCGTATTTCGTAGCTTTCGAAGAAAAGTGGAAAAATCGATTCACATAAAATTATAATTGATTTTTTACAATCTTTCTGAAACTTGTTTTATGTTTTAATAATCACATCTATGTATATTATTAAGTGTATGATAAAATCTTTATGTATTTTACATAATATTATTTAATTATTTTTTATTTAATTAAAATACTATTAATACTATTATTATTTCGTCATTTTAACATATAAACTTTTTTTTGTTAATAATTTCATACTACAGCTCATGGAATTCAATAGAGTTTTTGTTGCATGCTTTGTAATCATAAAGTAAAGTTATTTTTATTATAAAAAGTGAAAATTTATAAAATAAAAATTATTGAATTTAAAAAATAAATTTCTTTTGTTTGTTTATTTTTATTATATCTTTTTTTTCTAAAAATTTAACACCTACTACAGTTATTAAATCTTTCTGATTTAGTCAACTGACTCAGAAGGCGAAATTCAGCAGTAATTTTGTGACATTCACGTATGCAATAAATAAACTGCTCTAACTGTGGCTTTTAAAAAAATTATAGTCAGTCACCAAACACAGTTCATTTCTTTTATTCAAAATTTACTGAAATCTTTCTCTATTCTGCTTAAAACTCCACTCTTTAAATGAAAGCTGGTTTCAGTCCGAATGGAACTGCAGTCTTTAACTTCCTCCACTACTTCAGCCTGCTTAAAAATCATTTTGTTTTAACTACACATTTTTCGAAATATTCTCAGTGTTGACTTGTACTGAAAACTATAAAGTCTCTGCTGACATGTGATATTTAAGGCTTTAGTTAAATATTAATTTCTGGCAGCTTAGAATTGAGCAGTTCGAAAGTTGCATTCATTTAGTTGTCACTGTGATAACTTCAGTCACAATTTGCTGTGGTATTTTACAGCACTGCTGTGTACCATAGATTCATTGTTTTCAAACTTACATAATATAGATGAGTATATTTTTCAAACTTAAACTTTTTTTTAATATAAAAACTTGGTTTATATTTTTCAAATTGCACTTATAGTTAAAAATTTACTGTACAAAAACTTAGTACGCTGATAAAAACGCAAATTTATATCCTCTTTTAATACTTTCATGTCAGGTAAAAGCATAATTTCTTCGTAATAGATTTTGTTAGTGTTTTCGTTTGCACTCATTCAACACGTTAACCTATGTATTTGTATAAAACACAATTATAATAAATAGTTTCAAAAAGAATGCTCCTATGTAATCTTAATATTATGTATGGTATGAATCTGCATTATGATAGTTCTTAATGGGGCGACGACTTTATAATTTCTTTGGCGAAAGTAAATTAGTAATCGGTTAGTTTTAGAACAATTAGTCAACGATATACGATGCTGGATAAATATGTATTGGAGATTTTTTTTTATTTTTCTTAAAGCTGTGAATTCGTGAAAAATCAAGACATTTCATTGGGGATGCATTCTAATTTCTTAAAAATAAATAATTTTTCTAAAATTTTGCACACTATACTTGAAATTGGCTTGAAAAATCGAAAAAATAATTGCAAGATTTAGTACGGTCACTAACGAAAACTTATTATTCATAATAATTTTTAGTTTTTCACTGTCATGCAGTACGAAAATGTTTAAATGGGTTATACATCAAAAAATTGTTTATGGATTTTTAGCTCCTACCCTCCCCCTCTCGTAAGAAATTATAATATAAAAAATATACTCGGTATATGATGCAGTAAGTGAATGATTAAACACCTTAAGTAACTTATGTACAGCCTCTTATAGGTGCAATCAATTCAATTTTAAAAACCGCGCTTTTACAACTATGCACCCAATTTTGCAGCGCCAACAAATGAAGACAACAACAATGTCAGCACAACCAGCACTGTGACGACAGCAGCAATAACAACACCAAATGCAAACATAGCAATAGTGCCGCTACAACCTGCTTATCAACCATTTAAAAAACATCGTGCTCCAGCACCGCCACCACAGGCCGGTGTAGCTGCTGCAACGGTATCTGTGATAAGGCAATCAAGTTTTTTGTATGGAGGACAAAAACAACAAACTGGAGTTGGTCAACCAAGAAACTCAACAATTTATTAAATGTTAAGCAAAATTATATTTGCAGCATTTTATGGAATTTAAATATAGTTGTTATATAAATAGAGTCAAGTGGAAGTTTTGTATGAAAGTAAACTGCGGCCATAAATGAAATATACATACTTTATTCTTCTAGCGCAGCAAAATGATTATGCATTGATATTGAGATAGAAGTAAAAATTCTGAAAACTGAAAAGGTTTTCATTGACATGACCAGACAGACGTGGGTTACAGATATGACACTCATACGACATGATTTGTGAAATGTATTAAATCCCTAATCTGCTAATATCACAGCTTCGATGTTATTAATACCTCATATGGTTTGATCGTTAAAGTTAGCATTTTGTGCTTCGGAATAATATACATATGTATTTAATAAATGGCCGCATAATCGTTTGTTAGTTATTCAAATATATTATAATTTTTAAGTGTTAAGAAATGCATTTGTATGTGTTTCAAAAGTAGCTCTTCAATTTTAATTATATTTGTTTTTATGTATACATATAACTTTCTTTGTAATTGTATGCTTATATGCATATATGTTTGTACTATAAATGTATGTGCGTGTCTGTATTTATATGAAATAATCTAAAATGAAAGACTTTCTCCACATTGCCTTCTCATTATTAACAATAACCAGAAAAGAAACAAATCGCAACAGTATATTTATTGTGATTTTTATTAAATTATGAATTATATGTACGTATATAATAAAAGAGATCTATTAAATTCAAAATACATATGTTTATCATATAAATGTGAAATTAACTCATTAGTGTTTAGTTATTGCATAGCTTAAATATTTTCGCGGATTCTGAAAACTTTTATTCCACATTTTAAGAATTTAAATTTCAAAACATTTTATTTCGCATATTTTTAGGCTTGTAATGTCATTTCATCAGAATTGTACGTACTCTCAAACAAAGAGTCAGTAAGAAAAAAAATATTTATTATAACCTATGGTAGAAGTAGGAAGTTCTAATAAAAAAATATTAAGGCAGAACAGCCTATAAATGGGGTTGGCCTAGCTTATATTTCAATGTCATTTTGTTATCTCAATTTCAATTATACAAAATGTCGGTGACCAACAATTTAATGCCGGATCTGAACGGCGATAATTGAGGAAAGATTTTCAAGGCAAATGTTGCCCGAAAGCATTGCCTTAACTTGCAAGACAGGGGCGTACAATTTTAAAAAAAGTTTTTATATTACTACTGCTGTATTCAAATTGTATGTTTTAATGCTAACTTCTTTTTAATCATGCATTTTAATCACTTCGAAAAACCAGCGTTTCGAATTTTTAATACAATGGTTACTTTAGCATTTTTAAAAATTTTAAAGTAATCCAAAAGCAATCTACTACATATTACAGTATATACTTTGCTTTACTCCAATAAATTGTAAGTGCTTACACTTATGAAGGCACCATACAAATAATTAAAAAGTTAGTTATTGTACTATGTAACATATAAATACCGCACAAAACTTTAATGCAGAAAAACACAACATAGTCAATCGCACAAGTTACAAGAAATACATTAAATAAAATATAGTAAAATATTGACAAACTATACAAATCATTTTAAATGCTTGGAAAAAGTTCGCAATAGTATGAAAACATATGTACATACATATGTATCGAATTCTATTGAAATATAGTATTAATGTATTTTTCTAAATTACATTATAACCGTCGCCATATATCTGTTATGATAGAGTAAACATTATTAATACAATAAATGAATTGAATTGTGGAAAAAATTTGAGTACTTAAAAATTAAATCCAAGGAGGAAGGCACGGTATTCTCGGTTATGGCTATAGAAATGAGATAGAGAATTTTGCGCACTCATTTACTTTTTTCATAATTCTTCACGACTGGTTTGACTAGAGCGCTCTATCCAATAGTTGCTTATACAAAAAGTTCCATAGAACATTTTTGGTGTTCAAAGCTCAACTTTTTTTTTCCTTCCCTAAGTATTATCTGACGATTGTCTTAAAAAAATTTTAAAATCTTTAGCACTTGAATTTTTTTGTATTTATACGATCTTCCACTGTGCGCCGTCAGTTTTTCGTTAAGCATCAAAGGATTTTGAGTCGCATTTTATATCAATGGTGGCGTTCGTTAATATTTCGACAGCTAAATGAAGCATTGCAAAGTGGTCAATTTGGTTTCTAGCTTACTACCAAGAAAGATCAATATTGAAAGGTCTATAGTTCTTTTTTTAAAAAAAAAATTGTGAGCATTTAAATACACATTATTAGAAACATACATATATCAAATGAAAGTACTCAAAGTAACCGATTTATTGCTTCAAGTATTAAAACTTGAGTTCGATGCACATGCATGCACATGAGTTTAAAATAGTCCTTAACATATTAACTCAAACGAAGGATTATTTTATATCTGCCTACATTTTTTTGTTCAAATATTGACATGAAATTTTCATATAAATAATGCAAATATATAACATGTAAAAAACACAAACATACATTTAGCAATAATTTAAAGACTCGTTATTTTCATACATATAACAACAACTTCTAAGTGTAAACTAAGTAAAAATATTAAAGATATTTAGTAAAATTGCAAAAATAAAAAATGGTTTTGCGAAACTATACTAACATAAATAAATAAACTAATACATACATATACATATAAATATACTATAGACAAATTAAAATCTTATATCTAGGGTTATTTGAACAAACACTATTGCGTTTACGGGTATATGCTGACTAAAATTTCTGTTAATTCCCAAGTTTCTTTAATCAAGGATGACCCTAAACAAAATTTTGTTGTTACCTCATAAAGCGTGACGCTTAAAGTTATTTTCTTTGCTCGACTTACAAAAAAAAATTGCATTAAAATTTTTTTAATCAATTTCATAAGCTTCTAAGTAAAAATTATAATACACTACAATTACAATTTATTCGTGCAACATACATAATTTTAATACTGAAAGACATTAATATAATACAGACCACCTCGATTAAAGAAACTTGGAAAATAATTAACGGTCTAATACAGACGTATGGTATAACGCAAGTACATCATCCTCAAATTCTCCATTTATCTTAAGTAAATTAAATAAATTGTATTATTCAAAATGTGATAGTCACGTAACATAAAATGTTAAGTTGTTTGAGTGTTTTTTTTTTAAATATAATCTTAACATTTATATTAAAAAGATTTTATATAATTGGCTAGAAAATTATGAATTTAATATGTAGACAACAAAATTGGTAAACTTTGTTAAATTTTATTCAGTGTATAATAAAATATCTTGGTAAATTTTCATCAAAAAATAAGTGCTTAGGCACAATTAATAAAAATATTTACTTAAAATTCAAATTATGATGTTTACTTTGGTGTTAAATATTTTGTTTTTAAAAATCGGATCTACCTATAAAAAGCTTTTTAAGTTTAATACGAAATAAATCGTGTTCTTTGGAGTCTAACAAATCTTCTGAAGATGGTAAGTAGACCTCTTATGCCGAAGTCTGTCCCTTGCCAAAAATATCGTATAATTCCTGCTTCAGCACCTACATTTTTTTGTTTATTTTTTATTGAAAATCAATGGACGAATTTTTTTTTTTTGTTATTTTTCAACACTTAATTTTATGCAAAATTGTTGTCCATTGTGTACTTTTTCAAATTTGCCGCCATTTTCTTATACAGGTACTAGATTAAATAGATGTTTCTCAGGTATGAAGTAAATACATTCTGGTTGGATAAAATGGATAGCTACATGATTTTCATTATTAAAATATTGGCAATTCGTTAATTGAACTATTAGAAAACAAGAAGAAAATGAGAATTTTTTCAAGAAAATTATTTTAATTGTACTTGTCCTTTTTAAGCAAGGCAAGCCCCGAATTTCATATCAAAGTCTGAGGCCTGATAGGAACCAGAAAAATTTCTGAAAAATCCGGTTCTGTTACATGTACTTAATTTTTTTTCTTAATGAGCAATAAAAAAAGGTCATCAAATTTACAACTACTCTTCACACTTAAAAAATTATTGATTGACAGCAAAATTATGTTTCCCTGTTATCGATAACAAAATCATATTCCCTTGTGTTATCGATAACTAAATCATGTTCTCCTGAGTTATCGACAACTAAATCATATTACCCCGTGTTATAAAAATGATTAAATTACAATTGATTTAGTTGTCCTAACTTTATGATTTGTTCTACCGCCTGCTTCGCATATATCTGCTGCCGCTGTGTTATCTTCCTGAAGTTGCAGGCCCAGGCCGCACCATATATGTACAGCTTGTTTGAACTTAATTGAACTATGAGCAATGTCCTCATGTACCTGAGTCTGGCACAGATTCATACCCAAGTTCCAGCTACAATCTGAAACCAAACCCTGATTTGGTACGAATTCCTAATCAAGATGCTTACACCCAATTAAAGTTCTAATGAAGGTCCTTATGCGATTTTGAACCGAGATTCAAAAATTTGTCCAGATGTAAGCTTATATCTAGGTCATGAAGTATACCCAAATCCAATGCAACTCCTTATGTAGACATAAACGTTGATCCTTATTAATTTTAACTAAATAAAGATTTAATTTCATCAAAACCTGTTAAGATTTTATTTATAATGAATCTATTTCTAATTGAATCTAATTGAGAATTGTGGAATGGCTTACCCGGATTAAAGAAAGTTTTTAATAACAATATTTTATGAATTAATTTTTTGTACTTGATAATTTATGTTAATATTAATTAATTAATTTTTTGTACTTTGATGTGAATTGAACGAAGATTAAAGATGGATGAAATACGGAAATACGGCCATGAATAACGGGTTTTTCAAAATTTGGGAAGTGTTTTTAAAGCTACTTAAAACCTTGCTAGTCGGCGCTTTGGGCGACGGCGCTAGAAGCGCAACAATCAATTGTTTAAGCGTTGTGCTAAGTTCACACATGTTGTGGCACATGCAACGTTAATGAAACTAACTTTCGACGCACCGTCGAACGAAGAAAATTTTTTGTGTGTGTGAAAAAAAGTAAAAAGCAAAGTTTTCAATTCAATTTTTCACGGTTTTCAATTGCTTTATTCTTTTTCAAAATATGGTAATTTGATGCAGCACTATAGAAGAATTTGCGCGTCTGAATGCTAAGTTTCAACGCGTACTTACGTCCAAATACTACTATTACTATCGCGCTCTAGTGTTCAATAGCGAACGTAGGCATATTACAATTGGAACGTCAAAAGCAGCTGATAGGATTTTTTATTGTATACAAAACTTTTGTTTTCGCAGTTTGGAAATAAAATCTTTAATAAATAAATAAAATGTTGGGTTCTATGGTTAAAGAGCATCAAGCAAAGCAAGTTAAACGTAAACAAGAACAGGGTGAGTAGCATAAAGCATCCAAGATAAACTATTTGCTAAAACCTGCATTTCATATTGTAGAAGTTCGACGTAAAGAAGCGATAGAATCATCAAACGAACTGACCCAAGCTCTTGTGGATCATCTCAATGTTGGGTATGTGAAAATAAAATTCAAAAGCATTTACAGAAATTAAAAAAAAAATCATTCTATTTGTCTATGTACCCACCGAGATAATTCGGCCCTCAAATCCAATAACTTTCGAAGCCTTATATGAGTTGTGTATGTTTTCGTGCAAAAATTAGAAAATTGTTTTGCTAAAGATTCAACAAAAACTTAACTACAAAAGGAAACATACAAGCAAATGAGACTGTGAATAAATGGCGTTTATTGAATGGCACACTTAAAAATTAACTATAAATTAAATTCGTGTAAACTCATGTTAGTCGAGGTCGATACCAGTGCTAACAAGACAGATATTTTCTGTTGCTTGTTGTTTTTTTATAATTGATTTTTTCCCCATCCCATACTATGGCTTCCAAAGATATGTAGTTTATGCCTCAGAACCTAGTTATACTGAATGCATTTTAATAAATATTATTTAAAAAAAATTAATCATTTGCTTTTTTTTACAAATAATAAACTCTTTTACAGCGTTGCACAGGCTTACCTTAATCAAAAGCGTTTAGACGCTGAGGCCAAACAATTACATGTCGGTGCAACAAATTTTGCAAAACAGACTCAGCAGTGGATACAGTTAATCGATAACTTTAGCAGCGCCTTAAAGGTTCTATTAAATTTCTTTTATTATTTCTTATTAAAACTTAGAGGATTTTACCTTCATTTCTAGGAGCTTGGTGATGTAGAAAATTGGGCACGCAGTATTGAGGCGGATATGCAAGTTGTACAAGGAACGCTAGAAATAGCTTACAAAACATCAAGACAATTAAAAGGTACAACGCCATCTACTACAGCAGCAGCGGCAACATCTTAATTAAAAATAAAATTAAAATAAATAAATAAATTATTAAAATTTAAGTGTCTAAGATGCCATTCAAATTTTCTCATATGTAGTTTTTTGCACCGTTGCTATACGTAAGCTTAGAAATATGAAAAGTATACTGAATGGTGAAGGGGTGGAGTAAAAAAAAATAAAATAAAACTATAAGACATTGTTTTTTAATTCTCTTAGAGTAGAATAGTCCATCAAAAACACCATACTAAACCAGATGTCTGCAACAAGACACTAGAACAATGCCTTTGTTACTTTATAGAAAGCTTCATTACATTCTGTGGAAAATACCACAAGAAATAACTTTAAGTT
This sequence comes from Meiosimyza platycephala, assembly GCA_963662105.1. NCBI lineage: Eukaryota > Metazoa > Arthropoda > Insecta > Diptera > Lauxaniidae > Meiosimyza > Meiosimyza platycephala. Next base: position 82,041,795 of record OY759211.1, on the reverse strand, counting down.
TATGCTACTATGGAAGTTGCCATCCCCATTAATTCATCAAGCCCATTATTTGTTCAGCGGATGTTTATATTACCGTTGACTACGTACCAAGTTTTAGCGGATGGCCTTTGAAAAAGTGCTCCGTTCGCGAACCGATGACTTTCGTTGAGGGATATACTAAGTGATTATTTGGCCACCGATTATACCATAAAATTTTCCGCTGAGATGGATTTTCCAGCTTGATAATGGCCCAAAGCATTGATCTCCACTTGTCAAATCTTGGCTGGGCACACAATCCACCAAGGAAGTGGCATAAAATTACTCAAGACCAATGTGCACGCCTGGTAGGCAGCATGCCAACGTTGACGTTTTTGCATTTTTCGGGATAAAATCAAGACATTTATGTTGATTTTTTTGCTGTAAATTTATGCTTGCATAGCAGGATTATAGAATCTAATAATATAAGAATCAGAAAATTAAAAATAAATTTTAACAAAAATGGTACGTAGCATACGAATGACTTAATCATGTGAGCACAAGAGTACAAAAAATGAGAAAATTTGTAAAATATACCTTTTATTTTAGTTACAGGCCAAAATTTACAGCAAATAGTATGAAAGGCTGGTGGAGGCAAAGAGACCAAACATAGCGTAATGATTCAGCAACAACAAGAAGTAAATTTTTTGGATGGATATTTCCAGTTGGCTTAATATCCCTAGAGCACCTCGAAAAAATTACACTAGCTGCGGAAAAATAAGCAACTCTTTCTGACATAGTTTTCGCTTGAACATAGCTTTGTCATTCTCAATACTATGCTGGTAAACCACTAAGCGAAAACCCTAAAATGTGAATTTTCATTTTGCTTACACAAAACTGAAAAATAGCGAGAACACATCAAATCTGACTAGTGTAAAAACAAAAATAAACTGTTTTACATATTTCAAAATTCATTGTATTTTTATTATAAATACTAAACAAAAACAAAATTTAATTAATAAGTTACGACTATAATTATCACTAGATACAGTGCAACTCTGCTTAAATGAGATCCGCTTTATTGGGAAGGGATTTATCAGTAAAAAGTAATTGAGCCTCACTTTCTTGCTAAAGTGAAGAGCCCATAAGTATAAACGAGCCAGTTAAGCAGAGCTAACTGCATAATTTAAAAAAAAAATTCGAAACGCATTATCGTTGAGTTTTTACATGTGGATATATGATAACACTAATGTGTTAAACTCTTACATCATAGTGAAAGGCCAATGCACATTTACATATTCATATCAATCAAAGGCCAGTGAGCGAGTGTCAAGCAAACGTCTGCAAAGCAGTAGTCCTATTCTAAATAATTATTGTTGGTAAAATTAATTGGGGAAAACCGTTCCCTTATTGCCACTGTGCATATATCCGCCGCACTAGCACGTGTTTTCGTACTAGTGCGATATCAAAAACAGTTACGTTTTCCGGTAATAATTATTTATAATTGCATTTGCATTCCACTATCATGTTTTTATTGGTTTTAAATCTATATTAGTAATTAAAGGATTTAAGGCTAAAATTTACTGCACTGCGCTCCGTATAATTATAAAGTTAATTTTAAAATGTATTAATGAGAAGTTAAATTAAAAAAAATAAAACATAAAATTGTAAAGCTAAGAACGGAAATTGTTTTTCTTTTCTTCTCGTGAAACAGTTTTCATTCATATATAACTCCAAATTGTATAATTAAACATTAAAATAAATTTTTTCATTTGCCTTTTGCGCAGACAATGTAGTATTTATAGTATTCACATTAAAAAACAAACTAAAGTTTTGGGTGGGTTACTTAATTATTTTTCTTGCTGTTGCTACATCTTCTATGATACTTTAGGAGAATTAAAATTTGTTTTTTCTTTCTTTCTTTTAATTCACCTATATTATTTGTTATTTCGAAACAGCATTTCTTTTTAGGTCGGTCTCTAATATATAAATATAGCAAGTTTACATGTTTTTCTTCTCCATGGTTCAATCGATAGTTTCTTTTTTTGTTGTTTTTAATTTTAGGCTTCAGGCAAATTTTAAAAATGCATTTTAGTAACGCGTTCGTCCTGTAAATAAAACAAAAATTTAGTAAGAATAATAAACAAAAATATTTTGAGCATATTTCAATAAAATTTTAATACATAACAGATAAGTTTTTGAATTTCAACACTTTTTTCCGAGTACAACCCATAGGTTAGGTTACGTTAAAAGGGTTGTTTGCGTAGCAAGAGACACTCGGCGGCAGTTTGCTATTGATACCCAACATATATATAAAAATATTCCCCTCCTCCTTTAATAGTCCTATTGAATGGGGCGCGAACCACCCAGGAGCTTTGGTGAAGTTGAGGGTGCTGGTGAGTTCCAACTCAGCTAGCTTCTCAAGACCAACAAAGAATGCAGAACCAAAATATTTGATTCGTCTCCTAAATAACCCTGGGCATTCGCAGAGCAGGTGTTTAATCGTCTCATCCACTTCTTCATCTCCGCAGCTCTTGCAGAAATCTCTGAAAGGAGCACCATATCTGGCGGACATAGGGCCAATAACATGATGCGCCGTCAGTACTCCTACAACAGTCTCTCCTCTTCTGAATCTTAAGAGTTTGCGTCCTTCCCAGATTCAGTTTAGGCCACATGATTCGAGAGGTTCTGCATCCGGTGATAAGGTTCCACCTTCTGTTCGTTTGTTTCTTAATTATCTATCAGATAGTGTACACTTGTTGATTCTCCGGTTGTTCTGACCCTATTCTGGGACATTCGTCAGCTTTCTCACAGAGGTGAGAGCGTTTTAGATTTCCCTCTTTTTTGAGAATAAGGAAAAACGTGAGTTTTGCTCTTTGCCGATCACTGATCTAAATAGACGGGCACCCGCCAGCAGGTTACCAGTCGTACGCCGCAATTCTGTTCAATTTCATACCATAAAGTATGTTATAATTTTTGAGAGCGAGTAATCGTTGCCGCTTTCCCGACTACGTCCCAATTCTGTTCAACGCATAAGGCATTCTGTCGACCACGGGCAACTGCGGCATAGCTCAAGCAGAGGCAGCGTGTCAAAGATGTGTGGTAAATAGATTCCGGACTAAAGGAAATGTCAATTTTTAAATCGTCTCATTTGCAATTGGTTTTGTCTTTAAATTGTACATGGAATACCACGCCATTTAGCTTTTTATAATAAAAACTTTTGGTTATATGCTAGTTTTTTTTTTAAGCCCCCCCTCAACTCTTTTAAAACGTCATCTTTGTTACATCCAACTGAGTAAAAGTACAAGTATTAGGTCTGTGCATGAGCCTCTTAATAAAATCTGATCAATTTTAAAAAAAAATATACTTACGTGGCGAATACGAGCGACTTCTACTTCGTTCGTCATAACGACGACGACGATCGTTGCTGCGATAAGTAGTGCGATTGTATGGCGAGGGTGATTGGCGACGTGGTCGATGTTCATCACGATAACGTTCGTGATGTTCTCGTTCACGCTCACGGTATGATCTTAAAAAGATAAACACAATAAATTAAGTATTATAAATTTGAAAATTAAATTTAACACTAACCTAGTTGGACGTCCCATATAAACGCCAGGTGTTGGTGTGTGTGGACGCTGTGTTATTGAATAATCGACACGTATGCGGCGTTCATCAATTTCTAAACCAGAACAGGCATCTTTTGCAGCCTTAGCATCACTCATATCTTCATAGTAGATAAAGCAAAAACCTCGCGAACGACCAGTCTAAACGAAATAAAATCGTATGTGTAATGATTACAACTAAAAAAACTTTGTTGGCTTTTCGTGCGTATATGTACAAAAAAGCCTTTAGTGCAACCACATTTACACTCTAGTGGTACACTCATAATTCTTCACTTTTTATTTTATAGCCCTTATACTTTATAATTTGAACAATACTTTTTAAACAAATTATAATTAAAAACGGCAATTAACTGTACGAGCGGTTTTCACTGTCCAATTAAAACTGAACCGAAACTGCCAGGTAAAGCCCAGATTAAGACATAACCGCACATTGTGCATTTAAAGTTTGACTCACCTGAGCATCGATAACTACTTGTATTCTTTCGATTGGACCAAACTTTGAAAATATTTCACGTATTTTTTGTTGTGTTGTATAAACGCTTAGTCCAAAAACTCCAATACAACGGCTTTGCATTGGTTTTTCCTAATAAAAAATAAAGTTTTAGTAAAAAAAAAACAAAATTTTAAATAAATCAACTTACTCTGGTGCCACGTCTTTTATCATAGGGACTGCGTGAACGTGTGCGTGACCGTGTTACTCGACGCCGATGCCGATGTGGTGAGAGTGACCTTTTGCAACAATTGAAAGGAGGGAGTGGATCGGAAGGGAAAGGGAAGTAAAAGGTGAAAAAGAGTTTTAATTTGATTCGCATTAGACATTTACAAAAAATTTACATAAAGAATTTTTAATTGTTTCGATTTTTCATTGATAAAAAATTAATTGTTTGTTGTATATCTGTAGAATGGTTTTCTAGGTTTTGCAAATTGCTTTAAAATGGCTTTTGATTTGCTAGTACTTTCTTTTGAAAATTTTGAATTTTCTTGCTTGATTTTGATTAAGTTTTGAACGAAGTTCAAGTTTTGAAGTTTTGACGAATTGCGAATTCATGTATTTATTTGAATCAGAAATCATTTTGAGCTTTGTTAAGAAATGTTTTGATCGCTACAACTTTTTGTACATTCATTCGGATTTCTTTTTTTTTGCGTTTCATTTCGGTTTATTTTGGTTTTTTATTAAGAATTCTGCTGAAATAAGAAATAACAACCTAAACGTTAGAAGATTTTATAGTAAATTTTGACAATTAAATAAGAAACATCGATCTCGTTGCAGTTGTGTAAAATTAGAGATTAAGCTTAATTTATAAAATAAAAATGGTAAGGTCTTAAAAATGACGCAAAAGAAAACAACATGCTTAAAAATTTCAATTTATATTTGATTATAAAAAAATAACTCAGAAATTAATTAATCCTTGTTTTACATATGAGACAAGATATACCGTTTTAATTTTTTTGTTTGTATGGGAGGTACCATGCCCTGTTTACAAACTAGCTTATGTGCTAATCTAGAACATAGGCTATCTTTCCACAAAGTTTAATCCAAACCCATTCAACCATTAAATGATTGAGTACAAACATCTAAACATCCAAATTTTCGAATTTATAACTGTGGCAAAAATTTTAAAAAAAACTGCTTAAGTCCTGTTAAAAGCAACCTTTTTGCCACAGATGTTTGTAAGATAGAATTTTGCATAAGAAATATTGAAAAATGTTTTGGTAACTTCAACATATTTCTGCAATACAATTTCAAAGTGGATTAGTTTAAGAAAGCCTGCATCTCGAAAAATAACGAATTGCTAGGAAACGTTGTTTATGTATGATGTATGTTAGATGGTACAAAGATGCACCAGAAAAATAGGAGAGGTTTTACAAGTAGGCGTTTCACATCTAACGCATGCGAAATACTTAAAAGGACTCTTATGATCCATTTTTCTTGGGCTGTTGCTCGAATTGCAATATGATTAGAAATTAAATTCTGCACAAAAAATTTACTGTATATTTTCAAATTTTCTGCACTTAAAAGTTTAAAAAATCGATTCCAGATGGCGTTGTGTTCGTACCACGATATTTTAAATATGTGCTACTGTTAAAATGTAGATTGTGCCACCTAGGGTCACGTTACGTTTATTGCTGTACTATGTTTGAAATGACTTATTTTTTTCTCATCAATATTAAAAATTAGTATTCACTTACAAAATTTTTATTGCGTCTTTTTTTTTTTTTTTTTGAATAATAAAAAAAGTGTTCGTACTGTTTAGCTCGATTTTGACAACTTAAGAAAAATTTATAGAAAAAAAGGCAACATCGGACTTTATGCTATTTTTGTATGGAGTGTTACTGTGTATCCAATTGTGTTCTTCGGCAACACTGCGACACCACCACCCGGTAACGTCGCACATTTTCACCTACAATTTTCAGTTAATTAATTGCATTACAAGAAAAGTTAAATTAAATAAATTCTTGAATATTTAATTTAACAAAAATTAGTTCGTAAGTTTCCCCAAATGCGACGAAAAACGAATTTTGTTTTCATGACATTTATTTGCTTATTTAATGGATATCTAGAGAAATTACAGTGCCCAATTTTTTGCTAAAAAGTATAAACAATTTACATGGAGTAACAATGAAAGGGTAAAAGTACAAATACATATTTGTGCAGAGAATTTTTATTTAACATGGGAATTGACCACCAAATGGAGTTAAAAACGAAAATCAAATCATTATCAATCTTCGTCAGAGAGTAATTACCCAAAATAAACAATAAAAATATTAATATTTTGTTTAGCAACGAGCATTTATTTTCACAACAAATTTTACTAAAGTAAAAGAATCAACTTTCGTAGCTAAATGATTTACTTTTTTTTTCATCGCAAATCTCTTTTGACATTTATATACGGAACAAGCAATTTCTTTGGAACAAAACTTAAAGAATGCAATAATCGCACATGCACAATAAAAGGACCGAAAAAGTACAAAAAAAAAAGCAGTTCTTCGGGGATCTGGATCAAACAAAATAAGGAGTATTCGCACTGTTCAACTATTGATGAACAACTGGTTTCTTAACAATATAAAACTATATATGTATGTATATGTATGTGAAAAATTTAACCCTTTAAACCTTAATTTTGATGACACAATGATTGGTTCATCTAAATATTTTGACTAAAAAATGCTATTTCGAATAAGAAATTTATGCCATTTTTCACGAGAAAAAAAAAGTTTTAGGAATTATGTTGGATGATTATTTAGAGGAGCTTCAGCCCTAATCGGCTTCAAAATTTGTTTAACCACCAAATTATAGAAATTTTTTTGAAATTTCTATTAAGGTAAATTTTATGAAATTTAAATGCAAAAGTGTGACTAGGATGTAAGTCCCTAACTTTTATGTAGAATTACTGTGGGTAGCGAATAGTATGTCCAACACCGGCTTCGTTAGCTACACTGTTTTTGCAATTGCTTTTGAGACATTTAAGAAAAATGTTAATAAAATTGTATTTTAAATATTTTCCATTATCATGATTTTACTATTTTTAGGTACCAGATGGTTTAAAAAAAATTGTAAGAGCCGATTAGGACTGAAACTATACTTCTAAATAATTTCCAAATATTGAATTAATCATTAAACTTTTTTGAAAATTAAAAATGTTCATTTATTTAGATACCGTTCAACTATTGGTGCTTCTCTCCCTAGTCATAAATTCTTCATACTCATTTATTTATAATTTAGATTTTCGAATTCGGTCAGGCATATGTACAATGTACATTGTACATTGTTTCATCTTCGTAACCAGTGGATTGTTTGAGAAACCTAAATCATGCAGTAGGTGAGATTACTGTCGAATTTTTCATGAATTTTTTTTTTTTTTAATTTACAGAGGTAAAAAAAAGAAACATTTAAATGTACACAGCAATTAATTCACTTACCTCGACGAACTTTTGCTGCCACCGGAATAACGTCCATTTCTACCCAATGGCAAAGGAGGTGGCGGCGGTGACGGCGGATGCCGCGGTGAAACTGAACGACTACGCGAACTGTATGCATGTTCTTTGGAATGACGGCTTCGTGATTTTCTAAATGAATTTTTGGAGAAAACAGCTTATAAAATACAAATTAATCGTATATTGAGTAAAAACCTGCGTCCATTGCGGCGTCCTGGCGACTTAGAATAACTACGCCGGGCACTTACGCTACGGCTACGTGATCTGGGACTCTGCAAATGCATTGAAGTTTTTTTATAAATACTTTTCAATTAAATTTTATTTTAATTGTAAAAATAAAGTTTCTCGTAAGCTATTGGCGTTTTTACAAAAGTCAGGTTATGTTCCCAGGACAGTGGACACAAATTTTAACGCAATTTTTTTTTAGGTAAAAATCATTTACACTATTTTGATATGTATTTATAACAAATTGCCTAGCAACTCAATTTTCTCATGTTGCTATGTATATTTTACTTTAAAACATTAGAAAAGCACTTATTTTCCGATGCACAATGCATCGTCCGTAGCGAAGCCGCTGTACTGGGTAGACGGTTGCCTTAATTTATTACTAAAAATGCACATAACTTTAATTTCTTTTAATATTTTCTTACCATTACGTTTGATATTATCAATTGCTTAAAATATTTTCCGTATTTTGTTTTATTTTAATTACGAAACTATTTGCAATAAAATTTAATATTTATTTTCTATTCCACGAAAGCCTTTCAGTGAGAATATATTTTTTTTCCTTAATGCGCTTTGTAACAAAGACCGCAGAATCAACGATTACTAAAACAAACGAAAAAATTAGAGCGAGATAAAATTCGAGTTTTCCGATTCACTCGTATGGTCAAAATATTACATTTTGTCCCGATTTACACACAGCAATATTTCCTTGAAGACTTTTTTATGTTTCCCCTTACTCTTTTCTAACGCATTTATACATATGCAGTAAAATAACTATGTCCAATTCTTTCTCTTTGTAAATGACGTACACTAAAAAGTTTTCTTTAATATGGATACATATGTATGCAGTTTCTGATATCCAATTTTTTCAATTTTGTACAGATTCACTTTATGCCGAACTATGAAATGGCACTGTTTATAAGGAATAAAAAAAAAGATATGTCAAAATATTTGTGAGAACATAAAGACAGCAGGAAACTTACCAGTGCGAACGTTATTCATATATAAAGGTTAATGCGTAAGTATCGTTGACTATATTAACTTTCATTCTCGTGAAATGTGATAGTTTATTATCAACTATCGCACTTTTGTCTTATGTGATAGCTATTTAGGTGTCGCTTTCTAAAACGATAATCAAACTATCAACCATCTATCACCTTACAGAATACTACTCCAGGTTAAAGCCTCAAACAAAAGGTTTCTGATATATAACGTCTCTGTGCTATGTCACTTAAATATAGCATCTCTGATATCTAGTTTTTCAAGCACTTTCGTTGCAAAATTTCGTTTTCAATAACGAGTGACGAGAAAAAGTAACGAGAACAAACTCGGGTTTCAGCTTTCAGTGCTGTTTAGTTTGAAATAGTTCACAGAAACTTCACTCTCATTTCTCATCAAATGTTCAAAAATATTATCATATGAGAATTTAATTCAAAGAGCTGTTCAATGACACCCACCAGAGAGCATTCGCTTCAGTTATTATATGAGCCCCATATTTATAGTCTTTCTTCGTTGAAAAGATATGATATATTTAGATAAGTTATATTTTGATATTAAACTTTTTTTATTTTATTCTGGCTGCAGATTTGATATGAAATAAATTTTATACAGTTGAATTCTTTTAGTTTCAGTTAATGTGATATCTCTCTCGCCTGAACTCATGAAGAAATATATCTTATCTTTTGAAGATGACTTTAGCTCCAGACCCGATGGTATTCCAGCAACAACAACTTTGTTTTATTCGTTTTTTTTAAACCAAAATTCCATACATGTCGTGAACCAGCTTTGCTAAATTTGAAGGATAGATGTCGCACGTAGCAAGTAGTTCTGAACACAAACCTAAAATAATCAATAGTGTTTGGCAGCATTGCTTGAATTTGCTTGTAACTGTTATAAGTTACACGAGGCCCTATGCATGCAGCAGGTGTGGGGCCCAAACATCAAAATAAAGCCGCATAGTAAAAACAAAAACAGTGATCAAGCAACAGTCATAAATCGCTGCTTGGTTCTGCTTTCATTTTTCCTTTTAAATATTACGTCAAATAGTTTTGTTTTCTCATCTTCTATAGTCGATTTTTTTTATTCTCGGAAAACGAAAGAATACTCGTTGGTGTAAGCGTCTATGCTGTCAAAATCAGATAAGAGAAATCACCGACATTTCCAAATTACATACTCATAGCTAAAAGCGCACGTTGTCAGATTTTTTATCTTCTTTGTTTTGTTTCTTAACAGCGGTGGTGCAACTTTTCTCGGTTGCATAATTTAAGTTTGAGAAGATAATTCTACATTGGTAATTGTACCATTAGTACCACTAATTGGAAGTGGCCACAATACCTTGACCACATCATTATCAACATTTCGTAACATCCGGCAGCAGTGAAAAATTACCATCGAGCAACAAAGTCTTATGTGGATGTGTTAAATACCCCATCCATAACTTAGCGAATTTTGCGATTTTCAAATACTCATTATTGATTATTTTATGAACAAAGTAGAAAAAAATAAAATCGAGTCTATTCTACGTTTTTTTGCTATTAATATAACAACTATATGACATCGTTTTATCAGAGTTGCTCATCAGAGCACTCAGCTATAAGGACATTGATAAAGACTGTGCTGCCAGATTAACATGCTTGCTAAATGTATGGATATTGTATTGTCTTCACATCTCAACTTTTTTTAAAAAGGAACCTAAGCAACTTGAAAACTAAAAAGAATCATTTATATTTCAACATAATAAAATATTAACAAAAGGCTGCAGGATATCTTTACTTAATGTCACATATTATGGTAACATTTTTGGTTTCATTAATCTGGCAGCACTAAACACTGTCAAACGCTATGTAGGCATTTATGAAAAATCGGCATTGATGCAAAGTTTTATTGGGAGCAACGCGCGTTTCGCTTATAAATAAGGAGGTATTTCAATGAAAAGAAACCAATAAAATAGTGGAAAAAAGTTATGAATTGTTAAAATAATTGTAAAGTGTTATTATGAAAATATTTTAACACTGAAAAGTAGACAATTTTCTATTGAAATTTGATTTAAAAAAAAAGTAGTGGTACTTATAAAGTAGCACCAGTTCATTGAAGTCAGAAAAACGAAATTCTGCGGCTTCTACTGACGGCAAGTAGTTTTTTATTTTAAGCCATTTTCTATACGAATTGCGTTGAATTTCACAAATTTAAACTGAAAATGTTAAAGTTAGAATCATTTGCAAAGCAAATTACCCTTTAAAAAATGGAAGATATTGAATATTTAGAGGAATACGAAGATCTAATTTTGCCAAGTAAGTTGATGAAATTCATTTTCTACAGTAAAGAAAACTATTTAACTAAATTGTTCTGCATTAGCAATTAAATCTAACTCCGGACAAGTTAATTTTCCTGCAAGAGGTGGCAATACCACCAACAACATGATGCAAGACGAGGATTCTTCTTCGATTGATCAGGATATTTTTGAGAGTTTATTTGATGATAATTCAGACGATGAAAGTAATATTCTACAAAAAAAAGGTAATTTTTTACTGACCAGGGCTGACAATCGAAAATTTTGGAACAAATCTAGTTACCGCTCAATGAGATTTTTTCTTTAATTTTTCCCGCAATAGGGGTGTTTTGTATGTTACCGAAAATCTAATTAGAAAATCGGATATGGCTTCCGAGATATAGCAAATCGGAGTTTTGGATATGTTTTTTGTACCCGCGGAATAAATTATATGTACATACATATAAGGAGGCAGTGTGTCAAAAAGGCCACCATCTCTGTCCAATAATTAGAGCAACCTAGGAAATTCAAAATTTGAGTTTCCCAGCTCAAACCTTTGTACGGCGCGGGCAAAGTCTGTGTCCGATTTCGTTGAAATTTAACGAAAAACCCAACTTACCAACACGAAAACTATGTAAGCCTAAGGTGCCAAGGTATAGCGTTTTAGGCATTTTATTTATATGGGAGGTGCCACACACTGTTGTCAAACCTAGATCATATGGAACGTAGAAAACATCTGCCATTCGTTTTTCTGCTTGCGCCGTTCGCATGTGATAATTTTTGTGAGACTTTCATTTTAGTTGTTGGAAAATTGTTATTTTTTCCATGTTTGAGGATAGTTCTCAAAAAAAAATACTGACGTTACTAACATAATAAAAACAATAACCTCCTTCTTCTATTATCTTGGAAATTGTCACCAATTTCTGTTCGCGTATTATTTTGCTTTTCGTAAGCGAACATTTTCTTAATCTCTGGAAATGCAATGATTGCTAATTCTTACTGGAAAAGTACCATAACAAGCCTTATAACAGATACAACACCTCCGATTACGCGATATGTTTTAAAATATTTTATAGCACATTAATAACGCATTTCTACCTAAAATTGTCTGTAGGACAAAAAGGCACCCACGCAACTGAAATTAACCATCGTGTTCTTAACTTGTGATGTTCAGGCTTTAGGAAATGTTTATTTAAAAAAAAAACAACTGAAATATCGCTGCATGAGTGCTTGTTTGAATAACAGACACTGTTGCTTTTAATCCTAGTCACGCTAAAAAATCAAATAATAACAATCCCCACAATGTAGAATCAACACTATTAAGTATATATGAGCAATACATGACGTTGGATAGCACAATCTGAGATTATTTGATGACGTGTATAGTTGATAACATGCATCCTCAAACATGATAAGGCGCACTTATATTCGTCCTCGAAAAATGTCAACTCGATAAACACGTATAATAAGCGTAAGAATAACGTATTAAGTATAAATTTATGTTTCTCTTTGTTTAAATAATATATGTACATACATACATATTAATATATATGAGCAATTGGTCATTATAACTATACAAACTTTTGATTAAACACTCCAAGAATACTTGGATGTGTCGATGATTAGTTTCCGACTTAAAATAAGTTTAATAATTTAATCAAAGATCTATTTAAAAAGATGTAATCAGTCTTGTAGTGCTTATACTAGCAGATACAAGAAAGCACAAACTGACATACGAAAATATTAAATTATGTTATTTTTTAAAAATAAAATTTGAATACAGCGAGTTTTGTCGAAAAAAGCGCCTTGAGTTGATTCAGGACTGCACCTCTTTGTTATGGGTCTAAAATTTGGTCGATGAGCTGCAATCTATTTTTGGTTTGCTTCCATTATAAACCTTTCTAAGATTACATTTATGGCAAATTCCTGACCTAATAGAAAAGAAAATAATTATCCATACACTATTTTCAAGAAAATGTGATAAAAGAGTCACTGCTTCCTTTTCCTGGGGGCTCGAGTACTTAGGAATGATAAAAACATTACCAAATCTTTATCACAAAAATGTCGAAAATTACTATTATTATTGATGTTTAACTTGCTTTGTTGCAGTGGATCCCAAATTAAGTCAACGTCGTTTAGATGATCGTGCATCACTAGATTCATTGGACATGCTTGTCAAAGACTTAGGTATTTACTTAACATATTTTGTTGTATAAATGAAAACATATTTAAAAAACTAATATTTTTAAAAGTTGGTGAACAATCTAAAACGCAGACCCAGAATAATGCATCCACATCAGGTTCTGGCTCAAAAGCTTGTATGCAACTTTCGAAAAAGATGACGAGCACACCAAATGCACTGACTGCTGCTAAACGCGGTTTGCAGAAAGGTTAAAAAAATAAATATTTGAAACATAATTTTATTATATGTGTCCCCCCTTCTGTATACAGCATCAACTTCAAAACCGTCACCACTTTTGAAAGGACGTACTGGACCACCAACCAAAATATTAAATTCAAAAGCACCAACAGGCAGCAGGCCACTCATCCATCACAAATTTTCGAAACGCACACCTACAGTTGAAACTACATCAATGGCGAACACACCGAAAGCTAAACCAGTCCCTACAAAAAGCTCAACCCGACCGGATACAAATAAAAACGATAAATCAAAGTCGGTTGCAACGGTTAGACCCACAGTACAGCAACAACAGCAAAACCGTTTACCATCTGATGTGAGTAGACCTTTATTTTCCTAAAGCTGAACTTCTGCTTTATTGACATTACCATATTATTTTATAGAATGCAAATCGTAGTGTAAGCTCTTCGTCTAGTCCGAGACCCAGCAGCAGCAGTTTAGTAAATTTGACAGCACGAAAACAAATGGCTGCAGCATTACAAAAAAATAAAAACTTATCACTACCACTTGCTAGAAGACCTGTACAACGGCCACCAACTACCATTGTCAAACCAGAAAAAAGAGAAATGAAAGATCCATCCGAAGATCCATTAAGTAAATAACTAATTTAAATTTTTGTTGTAATTTAAACAAATTAAACTTTCAGGCTTAGATGATATTGCTGAGGCTTTATTAGACTCGGATTCGGATTCGTTTTCACTTTCTGACATTTCTGATAATACCTTAGATTCACTTAGTGATTTTGACGAGGATCCCCATAATGTAATCGATATTTCTAATGACTCGAGCATAGATGGTAAAATTAATCACAAGGACTTAGGTACGTTTTCATAGAAAAAATTTTAAATATTTGTCGTCAATATTATCACATTATATTTATTAGATAACGTACGCGCTGAAACGCCTTCACCTACAGTTTCAGAAGATAGAGAGGATATAACATTGTCTCCTTCACCACCACAAATTAAAACAAATGTTGGTAAATTCCAATTACTAAAGCGACCGGATGAAGCCAACGTAACAAAACAGAATGCTGCTCGCTTGCAGGTTGATATACCATCGACATCAATCAAAAAAGTACCCGAAAAACTAACCATCATAAGCGATACACTTTTGTCGCGTATAGATACCGCACTTTTAGCTACAGCTATAGTTGATGGTAAAAATTCACCTAAAAATGAAACTTGCAATCATTCAAATGAAGATGTTGCTGCTTTGGAACGTGAGTTGATGCCTTTCTTAAGAAAGAAACTATCAACGGAATTTTTGAAAGAAGGTAGCTCGTATTCACACAACGTATTTCATTTGAACAATATTGCAGTGATAACTTTTATTTCAACCTAAATCTGAATAAAATAAACATTAAATATTTTTATGTTAAATAATATCTTTGTAGATCCTCAAATCAAAACTATGGAAAAAACAAATTCGCCAGCTCTGTCTGTAGGAGAAATTTCAAGTGCTGCAGAAATTTGTACAAATGAAATATTTTCTATAACGCAAACCACTACAAACGAAGTTGCTAGTTCAAACGCAGATATTCTTGATGAATTCCATGAAGCGGCTGACTTTATAGAAGAAAACATCGAGCATGAGGAAAAAGTAGAAGAAGAAATAAAAGAATCTATTAAAGAGGACTTGCAAACAACTTCACTGGTTACTGAGGAAGTTGTGGTTGCTAATAAGGACAAAAATGATTCAAATATATTTCTGGATGACCATGTTGATGATGAGACAATGACCGATCAACAGAAAGAAAATATTGAAGTTGCTATGGAAGTCGAAATTGAAACAAATGTAGAAACAGAAAATCCTACCGAGTTCCATGACGCTATCGACAATACAATTTTCGAAGAAACAGTTGCAGAAGAAGAGAACATTGAGGAATGTGAAGATATTGCAGGTGTTCATGAACTCATTGAAGAATGCGAGGGAGAAGTAATTGAAGCTATAGAAGAAACCAAAATAACTGGAAATACTGAAACTCAAGCAGAGGCAAATAAAATAGAAAATCCAGAAGACCAAGTGAAGTTGGATTGTTTGGGAAGTAAACATGAAGCTGATTCAGTTATTTCAACATCATTATTAGAATCGATAGGTGATTTCATATTATTAAATGTTGATTTTATATAGATATATCTAAACAAATAACTTTTAACTATTTTAGAAGCGAACGAAAAAGCTTTTAAAGAACCATTAAATCCACGTGACAATATAAAATCAAAGGAAGAATCAACTGCAATAGATCTTTCTACATTGAGCAAGCGTAGCATAAAATTACCCTTAGTTGAAGAATCAGGTAAGATTTTATTGAAAACTTTGTGTAAATTTTTCGCTTATACATATATTATTTTAAAGAAGAAACAACCCATAACGTGCCTGCGAAGAAAGCTAAATTGGCAGGCAGAATAAGAACAAGTAAGTAACTTTCTAATTTGACATTCAACATGCATTTCTGAATTGAATTTGTTATAATTATTTTATTTTTGCTACAAAATTTAGAAAATAAAATCTTAAAATCATGTCCATGTTCCAATTACAAACTACTTTTAAATCCTTATATTATTTGTTGCAGGATTTAGAAATCTTGGAGACTCTGACCAGGCAACGGATACTAGCGAAAGCGAGTTTGAAATATTGCCTGCACCGCGACGTCGTAGACGACAGAGGGCTGAAATGTCTGAAGTAGTTGAATCCAATGTTGACAGTAAAAATACTGAAAAACATACACAAGAAATATTAAGAGAGAATCAAAACGAATCAGAAACAGAAACTGAGACTGAAACATATCAAATACTTAATGCTGGTGTTAGTGGAAATACAAATGAATCAAAACAAAAAAATCATTTAGAAAAAAGCCTCAACAATGCTCAAAGCGATAAATCAACAAAGGAAACCGCAAAAATAGAGAAACAAAACCAAAATGAAGAACATGATAATACAAAACCGAAATCAACGCCTAAAAAAACTGAGAAAGTCGTAACAAGTAACGAGAAAGATATTGTATTAGCTGATAAATCTTTGAATTCAGAAAATGGAGAGCGGAAAAATAAAGAACCTAAAGAGTTACAACACCGTGCCGAGGATACAGATATTTGTTTTCTAGAAACTGAAACTAAGAAAGAAGACGCCAAGACACCAACAAAAATGCGTGTTAGACTAAAAAGAGTTGAAGAGAAATATTTCAATAAAATGATAGAAGAAACAGAAGAGTCAATTGTTCCTTCAACAATGCCAGAAGATAATTTAGTTGATGCAATCGAAAAATCAGCCGAATCAACTTCTTCAAATAAAATTGAAACAAACGAAGAAATCCCTCAAATAAAAGTACTAACTAAACTAAATAAAGAGAATAACGCAAACAATTCTTTGGAAACAGACACAATCGCTGAAAGTAATTTGAAGGTTATAGAAAAAATAGAAAAGGAATCAAATGAAAACGAAGAAGTGGATATAGCTAGAAAAACGTTAAAATTGAAGGACGCAGAAGACACGTTGCAATCGGAAAATAACAGTAATGACAAACACAGTAACACCGCTGGTTCAAAAACTAGAGGTACTTTAAAAACAGACGATGCAGATAAAGTTGGAAATAAAATGGACGACAAAGAGTTTAAGGAAAGTAAGGTCGTTAATGAAATAATTGAACATACAACTCGCAGCGATAACAAGAGTTCTGAAGAAAGTAACGTAACCCCTAAGGATAATGAACGTGCTAGAAGAAAACCTGGGAGACCAAAAGGGTCTAAGGAAAGAAGCTTTACAAATCAGCAAAGTCAACATGTGACAAGAAGTGCATATAAAATCAAAGATGCGGATGCAGTTGCTACAAATGACGATAATAAAACCTATATGGATAAAAACTCAAATGATTGGAAAAACGAACATACTAAAAGTAGTGCTGTTACTTCAAAGGAATCAAATCAAGGTGGCAGTACTGACGATAAAAAGAAATCTAGGGAGGCTAACGTCAGCGATAGCAAAATTGAGCTCATGACAAAAAGTGTTGTAGAAACTAAAGCAACGGATAAAGTTGCTAGTAATGATAAAAAGAGTTCACAAAGAACTAATGTTGGCGGCCAGAACAGCGAGCGGGCGCAAAGAAACATTTGTCTTGCAACTAGGAATGCAAGAAATATTAAGAAAGAAGAAATCAATATAAAGCCGTTGGCATCAGAAAGCTTGAAGCTTAGCGAGAAAACTGCTGTTGATACCAAAACGCATCGCAAAGAAACTCCTTCAAAATCCACCAGAGCGGAAGAGGAAAAATCACCCGAAAAAAATACAAATATAACTGAAGATGAAGCTGGTAAATCGAATATAAAATCACCATCTAGAACTAATTTCATAGTTAGAAGAAATTATAAAAACCAGGCAATTAGTCAACGACCAGAACAATACGCTAACGCAATACTAACTAAAAGTGGAATGAGCTTTAAAGAATGGCAAGAATCTCAAAAATCAAAAGGTGTTGAGAAAACATCATCTGCGGAAAATGAATCATTTGGTACTCCAAAGCCCAACTCAAGCCATGACAATAAAGAGGTAGTCTCATCAGCAAAACCACCAGTAAAGAAAGTAATTGAAACTGACAAAATGGTAGTAAAAGTTAATGTAAAAGAAATAACCTCAGTAAGTCCACAAACTTTGTCTAGTACTTCCAAGGAGAAATTGACAAATGTAAATGTAACAAAGGAAGCTGTTATTAAGAAATCGGATAAACACATTGCAAAAACGAGTAGTGAAAGCAAATCACAATCGATGGACTTACCAAAAGAAACTTCAAACATAAAATCCGACAAGCCCATTGATAAAACGCATGATATAAGCGAATCTTTTCCGACTAACTTATCAATAGAAACTTCTATTAAAAAATCAGATGAACTCATTGTAAATACACATAATACAAGCAAATCATTGTTAATTGATTTATCAAAAGAAACTTCTAATACAAAATCAGATAAGTCTATTAAAATAATACAAAGTATGTTGCCATCCACCACTACCTTGAAAACACGAAGCTCAAAGGATTTAACAAAGGATAAGAGGGAAATTATGAGCGATAAGAAAGAAACTTTAATCGATAAGAAGAATACTGGCGATAAGAATGAAAATTCAAAAGATAAGAAGGGAACTTCAAGCGATAAGGAAACTTTAAGCGAAAAGAAGGAAACTCAAATTGATAAAAAAATAGCGACTCCAACTAAAGTGAAAGAGAGTTCAGTCGAAAAGAAAACAATTGCAAAACCTGCAATAGTGAGGATTAATAAGTCTATCACTAAAAGCACTAATGAAAATTCACCAAAGACTACTAAGATTGAAAAAAATAGTGAAGAAATAAAACTAAACAAAAACACTGAAGAAATTAAATCTAATATAACCAATTCCCTAGAAAACCTTAATCAAGTTAAGAATGACTCTTTAAGCAATAAGAAGGAAATTTTGAGCGATAAGAAGGGTACTTCAAGCGATAAAGTAACTATAAACGAAAATAAGGAAATTCTTATTGATAAGAAGGAAGTAACCAAAGTTAATTTAAAAGAGAGTTTTGTCGAAAAGGAAAAAACAAATGAAAACCCTGTAATAACAAGGATAAATACACCCAACTCTAAAAACGACAAAGAAAAAGCACCAAAGGATATTGAGATTGAAAAAATTACCGATACAGGGGAAGAAATAAAAAGTAATACAAGCAATGAAGAAATAGTACCTAATACCATAAATTCGTTTGACAAGACCTTGCCTAGTGCAGAAAATGATAGTAAAAATTCCCCAAATGTTATACCATCTCAACCAGATGTAGAATCAGCAATCAAGAACAATACTAAAGATTCTTTAGCTGTTACCGTGGTTGAATATTTACATAAGAAGCCAGAAAATGCATCCGTTAGCGAATATACACATAAATCTAAGAAGCAGCATGGCACCGATTCTGTTAGAGAGAATACTGAATCTACAGGATACGCACAAAATAAGGAAGCCTGTTCCGAATCAGTACTGTCAAAAAAGCCAACGCAACAGCTTGAGATAAATACTATCTCGATCTGTAGCAAAGAAGAACTGGACAATTCAAAAGCTGACAGAAATATAACCTCTGCTACAGTGGAAACTAGACTTCCAGACGAACCGAAAGGAAAGTTGATAATTACTCAAGAAATGGAACTCAAGCATGTAGAAATACATACAAATACAAGCTCTTCAAAGAATAATATCGTTGAGTCCGAAAAGGATTTAAATGAATCTTCAACTAAAAATAAACAGTCAGAAGAATCAAACACAAAATGTGAAGAATATCAAAAGACCGATATTATTGGAAAAATTACAAGCACCTTAAAGACCAACGAGCAGTCATGTATTGAAAGTGCTATTCAGACTGGCAAGAAAACAGTAAATATACCAACAGACAAGTTGAACGCAATAGACTGTGAAACAACTCCTGATAAAATAACAAAAACAAACGAATCTGTAACAGATAAAAACGTAAATAAAACAACCGCACCTCTAGATGATTCGAATAATGCCAATGAGATTACATCTCCATCTCCTAAGCGTAAAGTAGCTAAGCGAATGAAATCTGAAATTGAAGTTCTAATGGAATCTTTGCCAAAGGGACTTGCACTTTTCAATGATGACTCAAAGAGAAGAAGACGTGAGCTTCCATGTGGAAGAAAACATTCAAATTTGATAAGTGAAACAAAAACACCATTAACTTTTAAAACACCACCAGAGCCTGTAAAAGCTTTAAGCATGATAACTACACCCATGAAAAATCCGTTTGCCACTGATATCGGATTGCATCGTATTACACGAAGTATCGTTAGTGCTGACAAATCCATTAAATTAGCCCCATGGAAATCCAGAATAATCCGGAGAAACTCTATAACGAGATCTTCCAGAGGAACTTCAGACAAATCCAGAAAAATCCGGAGAAACTCTATAACGAAATCTTCCAGAGGAGCTCCGGAGAAATCCAGAATAATTCAGGGCAACTCTAGAACGAGAACTTCTAGACGAGCTCCGGAGAAATCTACAAAAGCAACTGCTGAAAAATCTACAAAAGCAAGTTCAGAAAAATCTACAAATGCAATGCCAGAAAAATCTGAAGTAACTTCGTACAAAATTCATAAAGATATTCCGGATAGTACCGCTAAAATAACTCATGACAAAGTGTTTAAAAAAATATTAGAAATTTCTAACACTCCAACTTTAGAAAAAACTAAAGAACATACTGAAGATCATCTTAAAAAATCCGGTACAGAAATTTGTGAAAAATCCAGGAAACCAGCTGCGGATGAGGCTTATATAGGCAAGACAGATGTGATTGTAGGCATTGCGGAAAATACCGTTCGCACGGTGAATGTATGTATTAAATATATTTATATTGCTGTAAGTTTGACAAAATTATTTTGGCGCCTTTACAGAAATCTCATTCGGTTGTACCTGAACATGGTTTCAAAAAGCTACGTGTGCGACTTAATCGTAGCTTTGTTAGAAAATATTGGATGAATTTGCAAAAGTCAAAAACGACAGGTATAGTTTAAAAATATATATATATTTAATATACATATATAATATTAAATCAACCTCATAATTGTAGCCATGCTTCCGACCACACAATCAAAATCATCATCGGAAAGTCTTAGATCCGGTTCTAAGTCGAGGACACCTATTGAGCACGCCAATAGCTTAGCATCTTTATTATTAAAAGCTTTGAATTCTCCGTCAATTCCACCCCCACCTCCTTCATTTGTCAAGCCGTTTTCCATGCCAAATTTTGCTGATATCTCGAAAACTTGGAACACGCACCAATCATACTCAAATGTAGCAACACGAGCCAAGGTCTCATCGTTATCGCCACAAAAATTACATCCTTCGGTATCGTTAGCTTCAACAGTACAACAGCAGCAAGTACAACCCGATGCTTTCAACATAACTGGTAAGGAAGATAGTAAAATCATGAGATTTTTTTTTAAGTTTATTCAAACGGGTGATTTGACGTATTTTGTAGAATCGGAAGGAGTGTTGTCGAGCCCCAAGCTGGTCCTTAATATAGTATAATTTGTGCAGAGTCGTATGTTTTTGATTATAATGTACATATATTATAATTTCTAACTCTAAATGGTGCTTATGAATTCTCTTTTGGGGTACCTCTTTTGGCTGCTATTCGCAACAAAAAAAAAATGCTATAATAACACTTGTAAAATATTTTTAAATGAATTGTAATCTTGATATATTTCAGACAACACAAATTATGAGGAAGCAACGGCAGCCACAATCGCTGATTTACATTGTGATGAATCTTTTTTGCTTACACCATTAAAAACTGTTAGTCCTGCGCCATCAGTGGTACGTCAACAAACTCAACAGCAACCACTGCTACAAAAGCGTAGCGCTCGTTTGCAACAATTAATACAAAAACAAACTCCACAAGAATCGATTCCTGCTATACCAACACAATCGACAAAAGAACAGTTAGCACCAACATCGATTTTACAACAGCAACAAGCTTTCTTTTCACCTGTTGAACCAAAAAAAGAGATTGAAGATGAACAAACAACTGCAACAGTACCTTTACAATCCTTATCAACACTCATAAGTGGTGGCTTGCCAGCTGAAGTTGTAGATAATAGTGGAACACGTTTATATTCCTTCTTACATCCTGCGAAATATAATCGCGGTCATGGCGCGGTACTTTTGGATTATTGTTGCCCAAATCTTGATGGACCAATGCCAGCGATTGATTCTACACGTGATCATTCTCAAGTACAATCACTTGTTCGTGAACTACCTGCTTATATAGTTATGACAACTAAAGTTGTAACACGTGCAGATCTTGAAGCGAAAAACAATTCTATACCAGCATCTATAAGAAAGAAAATGGAAAAGCTCACTTCAGCTAGTATTACTGCATCTGCTGTACGTCTACCAGTGATAACAACGACTACTGCAACATCGACGGTAACAACTGCGGTGCCACCTGTTGCATCGACAGGATCATTACCGACTTACACGCCATCTATTACCGCGCTGCAGAAGCAGCTTCCATCTACCACAACACTTACACCAAAAATGCTACCATTCTCGTTGCCAGTTCCAACTCCATCAGAAAGCTTACCGCCACTAACACCATTTAGTGCTATGATTGCATCAAATGCAGTTTCAGCGGAAACTGTTGCTAGCACACCCCCAACTCTGTGGCAAAAACCAGATTATCAACGCTACAATAACTTGCGCAACAGTATGCGCCGCTTTGACACTACCATTAAAAAATATAGTCCACGTATATGTGTTCTCACATATTCAGAGCGTCAGCGCATTTTGGAATCTGTAATAAGTCATACACAGCTTTCACCGAGAGATATAGATATTGCGACACATTTACTAGATGATTATTGTCAACAAATTGCTAATATTGTGCCACCAAAACCCATTAGTAATGTAGCAACACCTACAAGTAATACAGCCACACATACAACAGCGCCAACAGGATCTAACATCGGCAATAATTTTTCGCCTCCAGTCACTGCGGTCGTTCAACCTGTTCCTCATCCTGGTAATAGCAC
Organism: Meiosimyza platycephala; assembly: GCA_963662105.1. Lineage (NCBI taxonomy): Eukaryota > Metazoa > Arthropoda > Insecta > Diptera > Lauxaniidae > Meiosimyza > Meiosimyza platycephala. The sequence goes on along the minus strand of OY759211.1, from coordinate 82,018,803 downwards.
AACTGCAGCTGCGCAGAAGCTTGAGCAAATACACGCCTCGGCTGTACAAAAAGTTAAAAGTTCTGGCTCTAGTATGGTGCAACGTCAAGTACCGATTTTTGATAAAGACCGAAATGTAATTGGTTATCAAATGCAAGTTGCACCGGGTACCACCAATTCAGTAATGTCAGCACGTACGGGTATAATGTCGTCAAAACAAACATCAGCACCACCACAGAGCAGTGCTGTAAAACGTCCATTGACTGGTGGCACACCAGCGGTTACATTGAAGCAACCTGCTCAGGAATCACCACGTATATTTTATACAAAACCTATACAAACATCTACACCTATTGCAGCAGCAAATACAACAACATCGTCAACTGCATTAGAAGCGGCAGTAAGATTGGGGCGTAATGTCACCATCCGACATGTAAATATTGATACACAATAAATTTCTTCTACTCGCATCTTTTTTAAGTTTTGTAACATTAATTAAAAAGACTCAATTATAGTAAAACCCAAGTGGTGATGATGCAGATCCACTGGTTTTTCTTATACCGCTATGTGAATTACTGCCACTGTTATCTGTCCATAGAGTTCATTACTTATATAGGGTTTTCGAATTTTATGCTGAATCGTCAACGAAATTTTGATATCAACGGAGATCGCGTAATCTCATGCCATTGAAATTCTTTTGTAGCCCTATAAGGTACAGAGCCTACACGAAATCTCAAAATTTGGTTCAAGAGCTATGTAAATGATATCATTAGAGCGAAAGCGATATACACGCACATTTATGCGATGTCATTGAATTTCCCTATAATGAAGATCATCTGCACGTTTAATTTAAATTACAAAGATCAAATATGTATATATTTAAAAAAAAATTAGTTGAGAGTCCAGTCAAATAAGTTTTAAAACCTATGAAAAGTACCAGTCAAAAAAAGATAAGTTTCTATAATTTGTGTGTGTAAACGCCGAGTAAGCAACGAAAAATCAAACGACAATTTTTGTGTGACGTTTTGCAAAAACTTAATTCTAAAAAAAGGGATATTTAACAAAACAAAATAGGTATACAATAACCTTCTTTATCACAAATATATTGATTTAAAAATAAAATTATTAAAATCGGCTCAGTATATTTTGCGCCAAAGCGTTACAAACCATTTCCATATCCGCAATTTTATATAAATAGTATAGATAACAAACGTTTATATAAAAATTCAGCTTATCAGAAATTTTGCACGGGCTTATGAGCAGTGGTGTCCACAAGCAGCGATAAGCATGTATTGAAGATTCTGTATACGTGCACCTGCTCGTTCTTAGTTTTACGCTCTTTGAGCGCCTGCTCGTTCTCATGGCACCACTGCTTATGAGAAATCATAGCCATTCTTAATATAGATATTTATAATAATCAAAGCGTCTTTAAAAAATAAAAAAAACCTTGTAGTTGCCTGACAAATTTTAATCTATTTGGAAAATTTTTGGCCGACTTTAGTGGAAAATCGCTCGTATCTTACTGTATCAGATTTGTGGAGGTCACCTTTTTTATGGATTTTTAAAGGATATGGCCACATTTTATTAGGAATTTTAATAAGTAATCCTGCAAACATTCATAAGGAAGTCTCTGTTTCGAAATAGTTATGAATAGGGAAAGAAGTAGTTGCGCAATTAATGTTGGATTAAATCACACTGCTTCAGCTGGGATGTTGTCGTAAATTAGTAATCTGTTTAGTTTTAGGTGCTTGATTAGGGTTACCAGATGTCATACTTTAGAAGTACGTTGATTACTTTTGCGTGTTAGAAATACTTGGCATGTGGTCGGGGGCGTTACTGTTTATATACTCGATGAAAAAAACTTCTATTGGTTTACTTTTTATAATCACTTTTTCTGTAAATAAAATTTGCCAACTAAATAGTAAATTTAGGACGTTACTAGGAGTGTTGACATTTTGTGAGATGGGGAGGGTGGAGCCAAAAAGTCCGCAAATCGCCTTAAGTAATATATGAGTGTACTCTTACGCTCAATATGTGTTTACAAAAATATTTATGGCTAAAATATTTAGCACAAATGTTTTTCTTGTTTTAAATAGAAATTATGCAAATACAAATTTTCATTTACAGATTGCTGCCAAAAATTTAACACCGCCGCGTGTGCCAACGAGGCCACAGATGCCCTCAATAAATGTTTCTGGTGGAATCATTTCCAAAAACTTACCAAAGGCTACTTTAGGAACCATAACAACAACCTCAACTTCATTCATGCAATCACCAACAGCAGTAACAACGTCTCAACGTGTGACTCGTCATACTGCCACAAATAAATCTGAAGAAATTGTGATTATAACTAAGGACAAAGATGGTTCCTTACAAACCTCTGGTAATCCCGATGAAAGCATTTTACCAGATGACGAACGCAGTTCAGCAGAACTTAAAGAAATAAAACGGGAACGTGATGACGAATTGTTGACTGGCAGAAGTTAGATACTTTAAAAGGTTCTTCATGTAAGTTATGGTTTATTAGTTTGATAGCTTGATCAAAGTAAATTTTTAGCAATAATTATTTAATTTCCATGTCTGAAGCTGTTAAGTTTTTTTCTTATTATTATTAATTTTATAACTAACTTCGTATCTTAACGATAAATTTCTTAATCCTTAATTATGATTTATCAAACGTAATTTTTACACATCTTAAGCTTAATTGTATACATTTTGAATACATATAGTATTTAGAAAACTTAAGCAGGTAATAATTTTGTTTTGGAATTATAAAAACAACATATTTTTATATGGATGGATGAAAAAATGTTCATTTAATTTTTGCCTTTAGTTTAACAATATTACATTATAACCGAGAGACGTCTGTAGAAAAGTGGCGTGTGCAAGATTTTTGTATATCAATGTCAATGGTTACAAAAATCGACTTTTCTCTTTTATCTAGCTTCCCATTGAGCGGCCACAAATTCAATCTTAACAAAATTCATAGCTTACAAAAGGTTTTTGTGCATTTTCATTATACTATTCAAGTTCAAAAGTAAAAAGTTTGATAAAAGATTTGGTTTATATCTTGTTTCATCCGACATTTATGTAAGATAAAAGTTGTAAATTAGTTTTCCGTTAACTTTTATCCATGAATCACCAGTTTTCTACAGGCGCCTCTTAGACTATAATAAAAAATTTCCTTTTAGAACGAAATGCTATTATGATGTAAAAATAATGAAAAAAAAAATAGATAATTAAGTTTAGCTGTATATAAACATTTATGTATATCAAAAGATCTTGAATTGTAGTTTTTTAAGGTCTTCTAAGTTCTGTTTTTAAATAAATAATTAATACCGTGATTTTGTTTGACTAAAAATTATAAGGAAGCTTATACCAATAATTAGCATAACTATCTAAAGCCATTAACTACAAGCTCTGCAAATGCTCTTGAAATGTACGAACAGTTCGCCCATTGAGGCATCACGGAAACGCGCTAGAAAGAAACGCCATGGAAAGGTCAATATTTAAGAACATTTTTATTCATATTTACAAATGAATTCAAAATAATTTCCTGACCAAGCAGCAACACAAATTACGAAATTATATTATCGAAACTTAGAAACAATAATTCTATGTCTATTATTTAAACAAACGAACTGAACATGAGTTGAATTAGTTTATGATGAGTTGAGTCGAACGAATCGAGTTATTCGAGTTTGACTTGTTGCGTATATCAAAAGTTTGAAAATGTTCGATCAGCTCGTTGTACAGCTTTAGTGCTGGTTGAAACTTGGAAATATTTTTCAAAGGTAAGACGGGAAAAATGAAAGGGACGAGGTACAGAACTTGTCGTTTGTCGCAAACGCAATGAAATGAAATATTCAGATTTTCCAAAGACATGGTGGGAGCTTCTATTCGAAAGCAGATACATTCTTAGGATTGATTGAAGAATCACAAAATAAATAAAAATAGAGGTTATATCGAAGAAATTTCGATAAATATTTTTATAAATAAAAAAAATAAATGTTTAAGCAAATTTATTTAAAGTATTATATATATTCTTTTTTTTAACTATAGCATTTTTAAACAATAATAAGTTTTATTCTGTTCTCCATTATTTTTACCTATGTCCTAAAAAATGTTTAAGACAAACTTTAATAAACTCTTTTGAAATAACATTTTTGAAGTTTAAATATGTTCAAAATACACCTTAAGATAAGCACTAAGCAATATATAAAAATCAAAAATATTGGAGTAAAATGTGCAGTTATTTATGAAATGAACGGCATACGGATGGACATATAAAATGACATATGTATAAACAACGCTCAGACTAAACTGCTGGACCTAAAATGCAGAAATTTTTAAAGTGAATTCTATAATAACAAGAATCTCCGCTAAGACTAGGCTTACACGCTTTTTAAACGCGCGTTTCAGCATAACACAAAATTATATGCAATGAGCCACACCAGCGCCAGCGCTCGTTTTTCCAACGCACGTTGGGTTTATTGACGCTGGAGCTATGCTTAAACGCGCATTGTGGAAATTGCTCACATGAACTTAGCCTAATCCTGCATCGTTCATACAATAAATACACTTACCACTCGCCGCGCGCTGCGCTGTGTTCAACTCGCTCGTAACCGCAGGGAAGTGGCTATAAAATAATTGACCAATTTAGATTTGCTCTTTCCGATGGAATCAGTTTTTGCTCAAAACTCTTTTTCTCGTTATGAAGAATGAGTTTAAAGATCGGGACGGTACTCTGAATTCCAATTATAGTTCTAAATTTAAGTTTTAGTATTTGATTTACTGCAGCCCTGATAAAAAATGTAGAATCGAACAGAACTTTTTTTAAATTTGTTAAAAGGCGGTAGCCAGTTACTAGCTAAAATAATTTTATTTTAAGCAAACAATATTGTAAAGTAGCGAAGTTTTTGAAACAAATTTTCCACCCGAAATGACAAAAAAAACTTGTCAGTATTTTGTTGCTACGGCACATTCAATACCATGCACATTCATTTAATTATTATAGGTATTTGCCTTATATATTTTTTACCCATCTTCCAACGTCAAACATCTAAAAAAAGTATGTTTTGCTGTTTTTATTTATCGGCTACAAACATTTCGTATCTCACTCACACCCATTGCAATCAAAAGCCAAGTTGAGTCATGCGCAGCGCTTTCAAAATATCACGCCACCAGCCAGAATGACGGTTCACTTGTAAAAAAAATAAACGAGTTTTTTTTTACAGTTTCCTTTTATATCCACGTGAGAGCAGCGATTGTCTAATTGAAATAGCTCTCCCGCTATCAGAGATGGAGATTGAGATAAAAATGGGCACAGATGAAAAAAAAAGCTAATGTACCTCAATTGTCAGAAATCTTTTGTGATGTTGGGTGTTTGCGAATAGTTGAAATGTGCCTATGAAAAGCCTTAAATTTTAAGGGCTACAAATTTTGATTTATTAACATTTCTCAAAGTTTTTAAGCAAGCTTTAATGACATGAAAATGGCGATAAAACACGTCAAAATAAATCGAAAATGTTAAATAAAAAAAATGCCTGTCTCGTTTAGTTTTGGAGTTATCGAAACTTAAAAATCGATAACTCGAAAACTAAACGAGATATGCATTTTTTTATTTAACATTTTCGATTTATTTTAACGTGTTTTATCGGAAAATATCGAAAAATCGTGCCCTAAGCCGGCGATATATCCTTTGGCATCACCTAATGAGAGTACGAAATATAAAAAGTCGAGCTTTATTACTTATGTGATATTTCGCCACTGTGCAAAATTTTCATACCAATTGACCTCACACCATGTGCACAGAATGAGTTACATGTGAGAGGAAAAAGCAGTTAAACTCAATGGAGAGAACGCATGAGAAAAATTTTTAATACGATAATCTCATTGCTTTCTCGCATTTGACAGTGAGTTGGTTTTTTCACAGTCGTCATTTGACAGAAAAGAGTAAAAAAAGAAAATAAAAATGCGAATAAGCGAAAGCAATTGATGAAGTTGAGCCGCAACGTCCACAGTTGAATTTGAAGCATCAGAGAAAATCTGACGTGATATCGAAGCGCACCTCTAAAATAAATTGAAAAATATCAGACTGCGTTTTAAATCGGTGTGAAAGAAAAAAAAGTTAAAATTACAATCAAGTTTTAAAGGTTGCAAAGAAAAATTCATAGTAAATTGTGAATTTGCAAACATAAAGCAAGGGGAAAGAAAAAGGTATGGTTTTCTAAATTGGATAAAAATAAAAAAAGTGCAATTAAAATTGAGAAAAACAAAGCTTTTTAATTTTCTTGTGGTGCGGAAAAGCAAATGTCAAAAATTGACACGGAATTTTTTTATATATGAGTTGTGTTTGCGCCCGGGTGTGAAAGAGAAGAAAAATAAAGAAAATTGTGGGTATGTCGTGGTTGCTGAAATAAAATTGTTCGCTTTTTTTTCCTGTACGATATAATTCAGTCAGAAACTGGAAAATTGTACAATATAAAATAAAAAAGAAAGTTCAAATCAAGTGCATGAAGTTTTTTTGTATTTAAAACGGTAAAAACGTGTCTTCGCAATTTGTTTAAATCTTTTTAATATTCGCCGAGTAAAAATTTACAAAAATTGTTACAAAACCTAAAAGAACTTAACCTCAATTTGTTCGAAAAGTTTAATTTTCTCTTTTATTTCATTTTATCTACCACCTCCGCGTTGCTGCTACGTTTACAACAAAAAATTTAATTTGGATAACAACGTCATAATAACAACAACAAATATTTGCACATTAACAGGTATTTAATATCAAAAATTTATTTCCTAAGCTTAATTTTCTAAGTTTATTTTAGTAAAAGCAATTTATTATTATTAGTTTTCTCTTTTTTTGTTTACGGTAGAATGCAATTGAAAAAATGTTTTTTTTTCTTCCATGTGAAAAATGACGTCTGACTTGTTTTTCTTTCTCTTTTGCTTTACTTCCCCTGCCTTTTGTGCTACATATTCGGTTATATTTACATATGCGTTTGTATATAACTTTATATGGTGTGTTCTCTGCAGAGACTCTTGGGCAATCTAGTAAATCATCTGTTCCTTGAAATTAACAATAATTTATACTTGCTCTTGTTCTTTCTAATTTTCCTGAAAATACTGAGTCTGTAAAGATTAGTATCCTTGTATCTTGTAACGCAAAGTGGCACTTGGTCCAAGGGCTACTAAGTAACCGAGATTGACCCATCCAGACCCGGAAATTCTTGTCAAAACCATGAGCCTGGTAGGAATTCAAAAATTTCTGAAAGAGCCGGGAATTGAACGTTTTTTTGTTAGATGGACTTAAAATTTGTGTGTATTATGAAGTTTTTATCACACAAAAAATTAATTTTTGTTTTCTGTAACATTTCGCCTTCCAGTTAAGAGTCTTACGGGATGTCCATTAATTACGTGAGGTGTTTTTTTGAAAATTTGAACTCCCACTCCCCTTGGTGAGATCTGTCGTGACCCCTCCCCTCCCTCTCGTGAGATTTAAATTATAATTTTTAGTGTAAATTCTATGCATTAAGAAGTTCTCGTGAGGTTTTCCTTGGCCACCTTCTTCCTTGGTGAGATTTTGCTGGACCCCCTGCCCTCTATTTTCACGCAATTGATGGACGTCCCCTTACTTCAGTAACTACTTGTTTCTTGTCGAAAAATTGAATAGTTTAGAAGTGAGGACCTTTTTTTTTTTGCTCATCAAATTGAATAGGGAATAAAAACAGGTTCTCGGAATGTAAAAAAAAATATTTCTACTGATAAGAAGGGACCGTCCATGCAGTTTAGACAGGAACAATTTTTTTTTTCAGTCCTGCTATGTAAATGTGTATGTGATTTAACAGAGGGAAATTTGAGAAAATAATTGTCATTTTTTTTAATTCCAGCTCAAACCTTTTTTAAATCGATTTTAAAAAAGTAAAACATTTTTCTAAGACTTTTCGAAAAAGCATTAGCTTTTTATATTCAATCCAAGCGATAAATGTATGTATCCAATTAACATGTACAGCTGCATTATAAAAATAATTATTCCGCAACAGTATAAACGGATGGAAAACATTTTGCGTAAAGGTCATCTTCATTCATGTATTCTTACTTTAAATGGGGACGTACTGCCGCTACAATGTTTTGTTGTTTATTTGTGCTATTTCTGCTTTCTTTAATCCTATTCACAATTTATTTCTTCTTCGTCTTGGATATTAATTCGTATGACTGTGATGAGACAAAGGGATATCTATTTGTTAGTTTTTCTCTTCCGACCCGACACACCTTTTAGCGCAAAAAATCGATACTTTATCAGCAATTTTGATTAATGTTCTTACTGTTTGGCTTTGATTATATTGTTCTATATACCTATATGTTGATACTAATGTTTTGTTTTGATTTTGCCATTAAATTCATAATTCTACGATAAACAAGAATAAGTTATATATCCTACAATCTTAATAGATACTACATCTGGATATGCAAAAAGTTGAAAATTTCGACTATCATAAATTTCTAAAAGCATTTAAACACAAGACAATAAATTCGCAAAAAGGCGAAATATGTTGAAAAGTCTGTATAAGCTGTAAAAGTTCAGAAATGTTGAGAAAGTAAAATAACTCAAAATTTTGAAAAGTCGATAAATGTGGAAAAAGTTGAAAAGTGTTGAGAAATCTGAAAAATTTTTAAAAGAAAAATTTTGAATAGGTAGTAAAATATTGTCCGTGTGAGCGTTTAGCTTACCGTGACATTTAGGCCAATAGATAGATTTTCTTGTATACCCGCCAGTAAAGATGATCGTTCACACATAAATAAATCTTTTATTTGGATTATCGGCAATTATTTAATTAAATATAAATACTCAACCTAAATTGAAAAGTTTAAAGAAATCTGTACCTCATTTTACTATTTTGTTTATCAATAGGGGAAACTTGCAACCATTGGTAATAAAAATATTTTGGTACATACCTACTATGAATTTTATTATATACAATAAGTAAGAGCAATATTTTAAGTAAGCATATTAAGCAATTAAAACACACAATATTTTCACATAAACAGTTTCTCGTGTACCAGACACGAAAATTACTTCCATTGTCGAATATGTATTAAATAACCATGAACTAAAGAAACATCAACAGACTTTCCTATTGTTTGTTTACATTTCTGAACGCAGCTATAGCCAGATTATTGGTACATAATATGTTGTTTGTATACAAATTATCTATTTTTTCCTATATAATTTCATATTAGAAAAAATGTGAAAATAAAGAACGGTATTCCGAGTTTGGAACGTATTGGGTCGCAAAGCTTCCTGTAATAAAAGGTAAAACCCACGGTTAAACGAATGAGTAAAGTCGTTTTTTTTTGGTTGTGGTACGTTTTATACTCTTTGGGCTAGATATTAAATAAATAAAATTCATACGCGGTTTTACATTTTAACCCTCCGCAGAACACCTGCTTACTAGGGACATCTATGATGAGTTCGTTCTCGATAATATAGTTTTTAAAAATAACCCACTGGCGTTGTCTCCGGCTCCAAAAACCCCAATTATAGAGAGAATTTTAGTATGTTTCAATAATATTACATTATTTTTCAGATAATAAACTTTTTAGAAAATATTATTCACCTGTTTTTTTTTATAATAAGTCACTGCAAATGATAATTTTTTTTTCAAACTGAATGAATAAAATGTAATAATAAATGTCCATCTGAATGAGAAAACGCGATTTTTGAAAAAAAAATTTTATCCATGAACACGCTTTGGTGTGAGGAACTATGGTACGATAAATTTTGTTTTTGGGGTTGGGTCTCACGCCTCGCCCATATGCCATTTCTATGATACAGAGATATTGTAAGTACGCATGGACAAATTCGTCATAGGTGTCTCGGGGAGGGTTAAATAACTATATGCATGTTTAAAATTTTATTTTTGTCTATGAAAAAATTTTGTAAAAAATACCATAGCTATAATAATAAACAGCACACGTCAGCTGGTGCCAACACCCACGTGAAGCCCTTAGCCAGTGCTGCCAACACTTTTTTTTACCGTGTTCCATTTAATGTAAAAGCGCCCATGCTACCACGTGTTTTTAATGCAACAACACAAGTTTACAACATACATATTACACCAACAACTTTCTTGTATTATACCAGCACAAAATCACGCGACTTGAAAATTTTCATTTACTCCTTTTGCTGCTGCTTCTTCTGCTTTTTGGTGTGGTGTTGTGTTGCTGCTTCCATTGCCAACAACTTGTTTTGTATTTTCTTTATTATGCTCTCTTATGTACATATGTATGGATGCATGTATGTCTCGCTCCACTTTTTTTTTATTATTTCAAATGTTTCGCAGTTTCCCATTTTAGATTTTGCCGGTCTCTGTTGTAGACACAACAGCAGCACAAACATTAGCGGCTCGTCGACAGCACCAACAATATTTTTTTTCTTATTTGCTGCTATTTTTTTTTAATATCACTTGAGACGAGGCAATAATAGCTATCAAGTCTGCCACCGTCGAATTTTCTTCTCTCTTTTGCCTGACAGAAATCGTCAGACTTGCTGGCAATTATTGCTTCCTCTAGATTTGGGCCATATCATTTCACATCTTTTGTTTCTCTCTTTACACTGAATAACATTTTTAAAAGAATAGCAAACATTTCCCCTTAAACTCGTACGATGTACCAGACATTCCTCTCATCGTTTTCATTTTATCTCTTTTTGTACTTGTTTTTGTCATCTCGTTGTTATGCCGTGCTCTCTGTCTTTTGCTTCTGTTTGGTTTTGTTGTTTTTGTCTGACATCAGTCCACTCTTATTTTGTTTGCCTATGCTCTGCGCTGTGTGCTAAAATGCAAAAATAGACACACGTCAATTGCTGCACAGTAGGAAAAATTGGAATTCTGAATTTAATTCGCTTCAGCTTAAAGTTTTTCCTACTACAAATATAACTGACTATTGCTTCTAAATTTTTGACTATGTTATGGATTAGGGATGCTCAACTGCGGTGCCCAAAAGTCGTCAACGCGCTGACGTTTACAACAAAAATTTCTCGCTAGTATGTGTATAAATGTGTTTAGAAATTCAAAGGAAACAAAACATTACCAAGTAGAAATTCGTGCATAACTGATGTAAATAAATAAATACATATAAATGTTTGCATAAAAAAATGCGAAAGCATCGCATGGCTATACAAACAAATTTTTAAGCTCAAAATTCATCAATAAAAACGAGCAAAACAACAAAAAGTATTTTTCCGACAATTAAAACTATTTTTCCATGAATATGAGTTTTTTTTTTACAACAATGATGCGCACAAGAGCAGTTTTTTAGTCTCTCATTTTTTTACAAGTCAATAATACATGCGAAAAAAATTGACTTCAGCAGAAATAAAGTCTTTGACGTGCATTTTTCTCAACTGGCCATTGTGCACATTTGTTTTGTTTTTGTACGTTTGATTCCGACTGGGTCTCTTGCATATTTATTTGACAAACGAACCAGCGCATAGAGATCAGCAACCGCACAGCGGGACGAATGATTGCACTTTTCATTGCTCGCGCCCGCGGGAGGCCAAATGGTCAACCCTATTATAGATCATATGCCTAAGTTGTATGCTTAATAAAATCACTCGATTATGTTTTGAAATGTTAATGAGAGCATCTGATGTGTCATTTACGCTTCATCACAACTCAGCTGACTATTCTTTTTCGGCTTGAATTTACCAGTTATGTACAAACATACTTACATACATTCATATGTTAAACACTAAATAATTTTGGTGTTTCAAATTTTGGTCGCTCATTTCAGCCTTACGCACTTATTTATGAGGCTTCTAACTAACAGCCTCTTCGATTCCGAGTGAAAGTTGTTGATCTCCGAAACCAAAATTTTTTCTCACTTTTCTCGAAACGGATGACTCTTTATTGAAGATTCTTCTTCTAACCGGAATGTTCTCGTACCCTTCATTCGTTGCGTCCCAGCTTGTATAGGAGGTTGACAATTTTTTTTTTTAAACTAATTCAACATCACTAGTATCGTATCGACCGTACACACCAAGTTTTACCGACCTATGACGAACAAACCTTTTTTGTCCATGGACTTCATTTCACCTCACCTTGCCTCTGCCTCTTGCAGCCATGAACGCGATCAAAATGCGTGTATGGGGGAATCATGCGCTTATGTTTTCTTTATTTTACCTGTCTTAACGGCACATATTACAAATTATTTTTTCTTTGTGCACATCTACAAAACAGTACCTTTCAAATGATATAATTTTCATTTCCCTCTCACTAAAAAAGTGTACCATAAGTTTCGATGTTCACGTAAAAATATATAGATTCTACTGCTCCCAGATTTCTTGATTGAATTTTCTTCTCCACATACCGTTCTTACATACAAAACCTAATATTCGACGCAAGATTTTATTCCATGTAGCCTTCTTAAAAACTAACAGCCATAAGTATATGTAAATGTCTTACAGAGCTATTTATACTTTTACCTTCAGAACGAAATTTCGATAACCCGATATAACATATGTACATATATTATCTTTTATAATCCTCTTTCGATCGATTTTTTTTACTTTTAAATCTTTGTTTTACTCTCAATGATCGTCAGTGCTATTTGTTTGAGATATAACTCAAAAGTACGCCGCGTTTCTTAAACCGTTGGACTGCATAAAATTATGTCAGGTTCCCAGATCTTGATATTTTCTTCAGGATTTATTTATATGGTGAAAATATTTTAGTTTGATAATTTGTTTCACATCCGATCAGTGTGATTCATAACTTATATTACGATCTAGACAAGAATTACAGGTGACTTGCATCTGATTTTAATAAACATCCAAGAGCACACTTAATTAGTAAACAAATCTACTATAACTATACGAACAAATTACAAAGAAACATTTTTTTAAAGTGTTAAGCCCGTAAATGAAACGCCTATTTATAACGTAGTCAGTACTTTTGTAAAATTTTCTCTTAAAAAATATATATTTAACACCACAGTGCTTTACTTATCGTGCTCAAAATAAAATGAAGCACGAATCGTACCACATTCGAACATGCTGCCAAACATTTGATTTTCTACTGTATCTCTAACAGGTCACGTTATATCCGTATGAGCTGTATCGCGTGTTAAATTCACATACGAATTTCTCTTTATTTTTTTTTTTTTAAATATTTGTTGTTTTTTTACATTAAATGAAAAAATACGTGCCAATTTTATTTGTATAATTTTGTACTACTTCGCTCATAAAATGAAGGTAAAATAACAAAAAAAAAAAATAGCGAAGAAAAATATAAAAAGTTCAATTAGCACATGAAACAAAAAACATTTCATTCAAATTGTTGCTCATACCATTTAAAGACAACATTCAAGTATCATATACCCATGTTTCATAATCCGTGCCCATCACACATTCCTTACGTTCATCCACCAAAAGTTCACATCGTTAGTATAATCCAAGTACATTTTCAGTGTTTTCTGTTAGTTTTAAGCTAACAGCTGCCGCTCTAACAGTTTTAAAATCCAACGTCCGTTACAACTGTCAATTTGCAATTATCAAATATTTATACTTGGTTTTGTGTACTTATTTTACTGCTAGTTAGTACAGTTAGCTTTAACGGTTTTTCACATTACACAAAATTTTATTGTTTTTTTTAACCCCGAACATACAAATTATGTTAGTTTCTAATAAGAATTCCTTCATTGGCCTGTAAGAATAACTTGGATTATGGGTGCCAAATATGAAAAAATAAATCAAAATAAATTTTCCAAAATTTGCAAAAAATAAAAGAATTGATTGCTGCAATAATGTTAAAAAGACATAGGCAACGAACTTTTTTATGTTAATCTCTACATGTTACTATATTCAATGTATTTTTATCTTCCTATAGGAAGGCTTATGTCATTATTTGAAAAATAAAAATATCTTCACGTGAGTGCTTATTTCTCATATGCAACATATGAAAGTATAGTATGTAGAATAAATATTCAGTCACGTGAGGATAAAATGAAGTTACATTTGGTAATTGCTTATACATATTGTATGTCCTGCAAAAAACAGACCGAAAAAAAAAATATTAAATTGTTAAGTTATTAAAGCAGTTAGTTTACTTAGTATATAAATATGAAAAGACTCAAGCAAGTAGCTTTTCTCTGTTAATCTAACAGATATAAGTTCGTGACTTAAGTCTTTTAGTAAAAAATTACTATAAACTAAATATATATCATTATAGAATGCATAAAATAACAAATTAGTTGGAACTTTATTATTTACAATGTCCTATAAAATCAATAAACGTTAATTAATTGAAAAAATTCTACGCAAAAGAGGAACTACAACCGTTCTGACGGTTAAAAATAACGTAGTGTGTTCAAGGTTATTCAAAAAAACCCTGTTGCTTTAATATAATTATGTAGCACATCTCCGTATACATATTTATAAATTAACTTGTAGTAATTCGAATTCTATAGAATTCTAAACCGCAAAATTAGCAAGTTTTGCAAAAAAAACCGGTTGAACTAATGCTTGTGCGTTGTTTACTATAATGGCGGTAAATAGATACATTTCTAACTGTATTGGAAACGTTGGCGCTACAACGACTGCTAAGTAACTGTTATATAAATAAGTGTAACCAGCATTACAATACATTTTTTAGGATGGCTTAAAAATGTTAACATCTTTTTTTTTTTTGTCAAAATCTAAGAGATAAAGTTGATTGATACAGCAGATGTTGTTATTCCACACAGAGAAAATAATTTATTTGTATGTATCGAGATTTGGTAATAATTAACAATTTGATTTAAGCGAAATAAATATTTGATATGCATATGTTAAAATGTAACACATTCCGCCATATCGAATAATATTTTTGGATTAATCATATATGTATTTGAAAATAACTAATTATATTTGAATAATTATACTATTGTCAATCATATATTTGGTAAGAGTTATCAAATAATATTTTGGTTGAAACAAATATTTTTTTGTGGCAATTAATATCCCTAAAAGAAAACAATATTCTTAAAAAAAATACCTCTGTGATATGATATTTGGAAATTTTTAAAAAAACCTTATTGAAACACCCTAACGTAATACTAATGCAATAACACACTGTACAGCTAGCTTATTTACAACAGATTCAGCAATACTCGTGGTGTGCTTAAGGTTAAAATTTCACTAGTCAAGTTCATAAAAAACTCGTTTTCCTTCTCTTTTCTTCAATGTTAATTGCAAATGTTTATAATCAAACGTGATATTTTTATATTTTAGATTTTATCACTTTTTTACTTTCTTATGCTTTGCTGTTTTTTTAAACTTTAATTGTTTAAAGTCTTAAAAGCTTGGGTTGTTTTCAGAAAGCGAGAGAAAGAGTTGTGCCAGAAAGAAATAACATACATACTTATGTACTTATGGGTTCAATAACCAGATATTTTTTATTTATTTTTTTATTTAACGTTCGCATATTTGACATTTTTGTTTACAAAATTTTAAAATTCAGTCTGAAGTTATTACTGATAAAAACAAGCAGTTGCTGCAAATTATCAAATATCTGTAATATGTAACAAAACATTTTGCTTAAGTGGTACGAAATGTAACATGCTAGTTTCGAAAAATGTTATGTTACTTGTGTCTTTGAAAACTCTTTCTTCTAATATTTTGGCTATATTTTTTTGAATGTTTTAGCGTAAACAATTGCAGCTACTCCTATGTTAAGCTAACATGCTAATTTTAATAATGTAATATAAAACTAACATGTTATTTTTAAAAATGTCATGATAGTTACTTAGGATTTTGAAAATTTTTGCCTACGTTTAATTTTACATTTTGTTGTTATTTTTTTTGTTGTTTTTATTTAAATTCTCATAGTAAACAAATCGCACTATGAATCACAATACCATGGGAAAGTTTCATATTCATTAATTTTTTTCCTGCCACACGATGAAATTAACCTCCAATCAAAAGCCACTTACCCTCAACACTAGAATATAAATAAATGCCAAAACGCAAATTCAAAAGTTAACATTAATACGCAAAAGAACAGACAGTCCGGTGGCGGCGGCGCTTACATACTTACGCGTAATACATACTTACGTATGTACCTATAATTTAACATAATATACCGACAAATATAGTTACGGGCTATTAAAACTGTACACGTCATAAGTATAAACTTCCTTTTGTGCAAGAAATATGTATCCATAAAAACGTGTATATTTCTTCAGGTTTGACGTATGCGTCATGGCGCTATATTCTCCTTTCTTTGCCATTCAAAAGAATTTGATATTGAATTCAAATTTTATACTAAAAGTATTACACAATACGTTTTGTACTTTGCTTTGCACATATAGTAAATAAAATCAGCTGTTTTGATGGCGTCAAGTTATGCAATACTTTGTAAACAGCTCAACGTATTTATTGTAATCTAATTTTGTTCAATAATTGCGTTACACTAATTTCGTTACAGTAATTAGTAGAAACTAAACTTTAAATTACTTGCAATAAATAAAATTATATTCTAAGTACAAGTCTTACACCAAATGATTATCAGACTTTCTGCTTCCTATTTTTCTCTTGTTTTTTTTATATTTTCTTACGAGTTCTTAAATGAAATTATTTTTCTTTGACAATTACAATCGCTACGCAAATTCGATTATAAAAATATCTCATATGTAAAAATAAAAATTAAGTAAACCAGATCATTTTAAAATCGTATGACTCTTTCAAAGTCCACAAAAATTGTACTCATGAAATACTAAAATAAATAAGTGAAAATTAAACAAATTGTTTGCGCCCGCATTGCTCGCTTTTTTTCTGATACTCTCAGTTGCGGTTTCTATCTGTAATTTTTATTTTTTTGTTAAATTTTATTACGGTTTGTCTTAATGCAGAGATCGTGCTGGTGATTGTAATGATTATATGTGGGGAAAAATAATCAAAAGTAATTGCAAATTTAAGCAAATATTATTTTTTCGAACAAGAATTGAAATCACTTGGAAGATGATTGTGAATTTTATATTTTGTTTAGCTAACTAATAGAAATATAAAATTCAGTGCTAATTTATTCTAAAAACTTACAACAAAATACTATATTTTCTTTTTGCACTACGGTACCCAATAAATTGCTGCCCCTCCAATTTTTTTTGCTGCTCCATATCTACTGTTTTTTTTTGCTGTTCCACATAATTTACTTTTTTTTGGAACGGTTCTTCGAATGAAAAGAAAGCGATGAATGTTATATACATTTGTAAGCGGATGTTTGGAATAAAGTTAAATGTGAAGTTTTTTCAATCTAATCGTAAACTACAATAACTGCAGAGATATACCTAGTAGCAAAAAAGGTTTTATATTTATTAACATGCAGAGACCTTCGAGCCTTCAAAATGTGTCAAAGCTTGAAAAATATGCAATAAGATTTGGTTTAAATCCTTCAAAAATTGATTTTTTTGTTTCAGAAATTGGTTTTTTTTTTTCAATTACCTCAAAACTTAAATTTTCTTTGACATTCTCATAATGTTTCAGTGAATATCGTTCGTATTAGCAATGAACATTCCCAAAATCATAAAAACATTATTTTTTGCTTAATTGTTTTCTAAACAGGTAAGCCAAAAAGTGTGCATGTGGCCACATGCACAAAACACAATTCTTATTATAATTTGATTTCCACGATGAGTGTTTGAAGCAATATCTCTATTGAGTAGATTGACTAATCTACTTAACCCTGAAACGGTATACTTATTTTACATACGTTAACATTATACTTAGTCGGATCGACGAACTGTTTTTTCAAAAAAATTATTACGGGTAAACTTTTTAAATTAAAAATTCACAAAAATCATTTTTCACTTAACTCATTTATTTAGAAACAAACAAAAAAATAAAACTTAAAAATAATTTTTTTTTTGCTTAAAATCAATAGTATTTTTACTAACGTTTTTTAGTTATTTTATTGTTGAGTGAGAGCGCGTCGTCGATTCGACGAAGTATAACGTTCCAGGGTTAAAATCTCACAAAGATCACTTCTGTTTCTAGTACAATTTTTTTTCTAAATGCTGCATTTTCTGAGCTTAAGGGAATATTTACTTTAATTAGGAAAATGTGCTCAAAAAGTTGTTTTACCAAAAACGTTTAACCAATGAGCTTTAACTTGATTGATATCAAACATTTTTGCAAGTGAGTAAATTGATTAATTATTTCGCTGATTAACCATTTTTTTTTTGTCACTCAATCAATTGTTTAGTTTATCATTATTTTACTGCCTAGTCAATTTTTTGTGCGTTGTATATTTTTTGTCATCCAATAAATCTTTGTGTAGTTTAACATTTACATTTAAAATATGTAAAAAAAGAAATGTTGCTATTAAAAAATATTTTGTTTTTTGGTGGGCAGTCTTTTGCGAAAGCGAAAGTTTAAACATAGAAATGTTGCTGCAAGTTACGCTGCTGTTTTTGTTGCTGTTGTATTTGATTTCATAAATCAAATGCCTACGATACTGCAATTTTAGTTTTATTGTCTCAACTATTTTATATTGAATGTAAACGAAAATAGTAATGTTACTGAAGGTCCATTTCATAGTATGCGTGCAATTTCAGTTTCAACGAGTTAGTTTTCTTTTTGGATTTAACTAACTCTTGTTTTGTGAAGCAATCTTTGCAAAAATGATTTAATTCATACATTTTTGCTATAAAATAACTGTTGCAATTCGACTACAATGAAGTATATAGAGAGAGAGAGAGAGAAAGAGAGAGCAAGTTTTCACTTACAAGCTGCATCAGCAAATTTCATTGTTGTCACAACTCTGTTGCTGTTGCTATTGTTGTCGATATTTTCGACCTCGAACTTGAAATTTTATATCTTTAAATATATTTATGCATATAAATGAAGCATTGTATTGCATACAGTTAAGCAGTAAGCGGCAAAATTAACGCCAGATTTGAGTTGCTATGAATTTTAATTTAAATGTTTATTTTTTTTTTTTGCTTTTACTGGCAATGAATTCGAGCGTAATGCTTAATACGAGCGAAAAATAAGAAATGAAAGTTGCCTAAGATACACGACTGCAACACAATTAAAAATATGAAGATTTAATTTGTAGAAAGTGTTTGTTGATAAAATGATTTTATTTGAAAGAGTGACCAGATGTGATTTTTAGACATGAGTAATTTCAAGTATAATAACACACAATGAGAATAAAACGATAATATTTATTATTAATTTATTTACTCAGTGTTTTCGTATGTTAAACGATTTTATGGCCAAAATAAATACATAGTTGGCTAAAGTCGATCCAAAAAAGTGAAAGTTCTATGAATAAGTATAGGCGTTATGCTGATTTGCCTTGTGATATACAGATCCATGTAGGCTGTTATTCCTTGTGTTCATAGAATTTTTGTCACAAAACATTTGTAAAGTTTTGCTTGCATATTTTTGTAAAGTAATTACATTTATTTAGTGAAAGCCTAAGAGACAAACTTCTCTCGTTATTTTTGCTTTAGATCAGCGATGGGCACATCACTACGTCCTCATGGCCCGAACCGTTATTCGACGCACAAGCAATCAAAAAACAATTCGTAGAATTTCAACGCTATCGACGCACAGCGTTGATTTGAGTTCAAATAAAAACAAAAACAACAAACAAAGGCATTAGCAACGGTGCCGCATTGTGTCTCGACGAATGTAGCAATTGTTTTTGTATGTAGTGCAATTAGATTTTTTTGTGCTATTGGTGCATTTGGAAATGAAAGCAAAAATATTTTAAAATTTCGTTTTTTGTTGCTTAATTTTGTTGCTGCGCCCTTTTGCTAGATTTCCATGCCCACCGCTGCTTTAGATGTTGATTTTTCTATTTCATACTTTTTGGGTGGTGCGTATTTTTGGTTTGCGAAATTGTATGCATGTGCGTCCTCTTGTTTTGTACTGCTTTCTATGGACGTACCTTATGAGAATGTCTCCCGCCGTATTGTTTGCGTGCGTACATTTTCGATGATTGCGTACTCTTGGGATGCGTTTTCTTTGAATGCGTATATTTTGAATGCATACTTTTAAGACCCGTAATCTTTGGATGTGTAATACTCACTCCTTGGATGCGTACTCTTTGAATGCGTGTTATTTGGATGCGTGTTATTTGTATGCGTGTAATTTGAATGCGTGCTATTTGGACGCGTACTCTTTGGATGCATACTCTTCGAGTGCGTATACTTTATAATCGTTTCTTAAGGATGTGTGTTCTTTGGATGTGTGTTCTCTAGATGTGTGTCCTTTGGATATGTGTTCTTTGGATGTGTATTCTTTATGCTTCCAACCACTAAAAAAATAGATCTTAGCCATTACAGCTTTTAGTCTTTTTAGCTATTTCGATGTTAAATCATGTTGAAAAATGATTAGCTACTTACCTAATAAAAATCAATGATAGAATTATTGCTTTTTAAATAACGTAAACGAGGAAACGCCAAAACAAATAAAAGTGTTTTTTTTTTTTCAAACAAACAAATTCCAATTGTTTACTTTGACAGGTTTGAATTCAATGAATGCGTTCACTACTAAATTTCTCTGTTGTGTTTTTTGTTTGTTTTTTAAATAATTTCATTGCAGAATTTAAACTGTTATGAATAAAAACATTTGCATAGAACATAATACATAGTCCATAATACATAGACGATAAGCGTGATATATTTACATTTGCATAGACCATAATACATAGACAATAAGCGTGATTTGTTTGTTAATCAATTAATTGTTTACATTTACATATGAATGAACAAGGTAAATAAACGTTAAAATATTTTGTTGAGAGTCAATAAACTGTTAAAGCAGAGTTAAAAATTTAATTAAAATTTTAGTAACATTAACATAACATTAGTTATTAAATATTTCTCATGCTTAAGATGAACTTAAAACTTAATATTTTTAGGAAAATTTACTCAACGTTTAATACATTTGCTCAAATAATGTTAGCAGTAATTATATGTAATTTACATATGGTGTAATTTCTAAATTTTGTTCAATTAGCCTTGATAAATAAAAATTCAGTCATCTCATTTTTTAATTAGCCTTGATATTGAACTTATCCATATGTGTGCATTTACACATACACATTTACATTGCAGTGTCGAAATTAAATAAACCTGTTCAATGCTACAATCAATTAAACCTGCCTCACCGACTGTGTATAAAATCAACAAGTCATTTAAACATCGAAAACCATCATCATCATTTTGCTGTCTAATAGAAAAATCTTTATTATTTTTTGCATTGCTTTCATTACTATGGTGTGATAGAAATATATCATGCGAAATCAGCACACATTCAGAAATTCCATTATGTAGACAAAAAAGGTCAGAATTGAAAATTAAATGCTATTTGTTTAAATTGTTAAGGAAAAACTAAAGGCTAACGTCAGCAAAATCACGATAATGCTAGTGTGAAAGCAAATTTAAAAACGCGATACAAGATCAATAAAAATACTGCTGATTTCGATGCCAGTGTGAATTGCTTATTGAAGCAAATTTTTGCTAGTGTAGTATTTATATAACACCGTCAATTTTCTACAGCAAAACGTAAGATGCCAAAGAGTTTATAATGGCAATATATGATATCCACAAAATCACTTAAAAGTCAAAAACTTGAAACTCGACTTGAATTTATCATATTAACATCGGCTTACATTTTAATATCTTTATATTTTCGATTAAATTCGCTAAGCGAAAAATCTCTCTGATGCTGTTTTTTTTTTTTGTTTTATTTCATTAGCAATGTCTGGTATGAATAGCGTGATTGTTTTGAAACGCGTACTAAAAACAAGTTAGGCTACATTTTTTTTTGTTGCTTTATTTTGGCTGCGAAATATGTTTCAATTATTTTTACTTTAAATTAAATTACGTGCTACGGTTTTATTTCTAACTAGCTTACGGCTTTTCCGTGTTTAGCACAATGTTCACTTTGAACACCATCAAAACAAAAAAAAAAAAGAAGGAAAAACCAGAGATCTCAATTTTTCACTTGACGACGTGTTTCAATTTTTGTGTTAGTCAGGAATTAAATTAAACTTTGAATCTACTTTAATAGGAATATAAATTTATGCGCGATAGAGAATATTAAAACAAGTGCAAAATTACGCGCGCTGTAATTTTATCAATTTGACAATGAAATATTTAGAATTGTTAGATTTATTTGATGTCTGTTAGAAGACAGAAAAACAAAACGAAGATTTACGAGTGCGACTACTTTGAATGGTAACAAAGTTCATGTACGTATATGATAGACAGCAAATTAGAGACTTAAAAAGTTCAGAGTTGTGAAAACTGTTAAGCAATAATAACGTTCTGTTTAATACCAAGCTGAATGTCATTCAACTGAAATTTGATTTTCTAAATAAAAAATGTGATGATTTATCTACAGCTTAGAAATAAAAAACCTTGCGATAGGTACCGTAATACAAAATAGTGCGATTCGCATTTGCGGCACATTTGCAGGAAAAAATAGTATTGGAAATTATTCGCAAATTTCGAATTAGACTTTCTCTAATATTCAACAACAAAGTTAAAACAAAAGATTTATTTTTGTCAATTCCTGATATTCACCATAACGCAAAATAATGAGATTCGCATTTGCGGCACATTTGCAGGAAAAAATATTATTGCAAATTTTGATTTAGAATGCGTGGTATCATTTAAATTTGCCTGAAATATTAAAAAATTGTTTTATTATTTTAAATTTTTTAAGTATCGATATATTTAAACATTGTCTTGTTAAAATATCGGTACAATTAATCTGCTTTTTAGTTAAAAACTAACCTTAGATTTGTTCCGGTGAGAAAATTTATACAAATAGTTTTATAGCATTTTGAGAGCTTTTGCTCCTTTGAACCCGGATACTTTTTGTGCAGAGTTTGCTTGCATCACTAAACCTTTCAATAACGATTTGCGTAATACATTTTTGCACTTTAATTTGTATACAATAAACTACAAAATGTAAGGCACATTATAATCATAAAAAAAATGCAAAGTTTATTCTATTGAAAAATAAAACTTTTGTTCAAAGACCAACTCAAATTTACGTTGCGTACGTATCATCACGTTACAACTTTGTGTTATGTTGTACAAAGTTCATGTTTTCTTTATTACGCTATTCAATTACAATATTTAATTTTTTCATAATGCAATATTGTTTTTATTTTAATTCGTAATTTAATCATGTCACTAGCAGCGGTAAACATTGACGCATTATTAGAAAATTCATACTGAGGTATTATTCATTGATTTTGAAAATTCATAACAAAATCCAGAATAAATCAAATTTTAGTGTCTAAGAAAATTTGTTAAAATTAATTAAATATCGTTAGTGCTGATCAGGTAATGCAAAGTAAAACTGACCTTCAGATGATACATTCCAGAAATGCTGGAAACACTTTTCAATAGGTTTTTCTTTAGTGACACATTGTAAAAAAGTGGTCAACTACATTAGAAATGGCGAATTAACGGTCAGCAGAATATCGCTTGAAATTTAGTATAATAATTATAGTTATAAATATGAAAACAGTAGTCAGCTGATTGTAAAGCGACGTTAGAACATTCCTTTGGAACAAATCAAATTTGGGATGGGCATCTTAACTAGCTAAGCTATATACATATTATTATATGTCTTTGTGACTAAAAGTGTTTTGTATCGAAATCGGATCGATTTTAGTTTATGTCGATTTTGTATCACGTTTTTAAAAATAGTTTTCACACTGGCATTATCACAATTTCGCTGATATTAGTTTTTTGTTTGAAGTTTCTTGACGCCTTTTGTTTGATATTACCTGATTTGCTGATATTTGCTTTCTGTTTGTCATTAGCTGACTTCTTTTCATTTGACATTAGCTGCGTGAAAAATGTTAATAAATTGAACACATTTCAATAACGTAAACTACTCTTTAAAAAAATAATACTTACATCGTTTTGATTGAGCTTTCCAGTACACTATGTTGGCAAAACATCAATAATCAAAGTGCAATTAAGTTCAAAGGCATAACACTTGCGCATCAGATCACTTTCATTCTCATCGTTGCGTCAAAATAATTAAAATTTCATTCATAACTGTGCCAGCGTCGATTAAATGTCAAAATTGTCTCATGATAATTGTACCATGCAATTTATATGAAGCCAAACGAAATAAGCAACGCTCAAACGCTATAATAAAAAATAATAAACGTTTTGTATGATAATACGAAAGAGGCAATATTATTATCACAAAAAAATGTTTGTCGCGTATAACAGTAAAATTATATGTATCTAGCTCTTCAACTTGCGTATTATTTAGTTTTATTGTATTTTATATTCATATGTCAGCGTACGTATAACTTGCCTGATAACAATGACAACTGCCGCAGTGGAATCACAATAACTTACATTTCAAGGTCATTGTTGAAGTTTTCTCTTTTATCTTTGAACTTTTATGTGATTTTTTTCTTTTTTTACTTTTCCTTAAATAGAACTTTGCTGATATGTACATATACTGCTTTAGGACCTGCAAGCATTATTAAAAATCTACAGGAAGTGCTCTACTTAATTGAAGAAAATAAAATGAAAGGAAATGAAGAAGATGTATTTTTCCATGACCTTGTAATACTTTTTTTGTTGTTGTTAAATCAATAAAATTTTGCTTGTAGTCGTCGAGGGCAAGTCTTTCTAAAGTGAGCTTCTTATTTTTCAAGGGTTGAAATTTTTTAAGAAAAATTTATAGTTAGTTCTACTCGAGGGTAACTAACTGCAACATTTTTATTCAAATAATTTTTGGCATGTTATTTCATGGAAGTTCAATAGTTATAGCGCTTTTTATGAAAAAAAAAACATGCTAATTTTCTCAAAAACCCAAATTTTTTTACGCTTAAAATTTTATTGTAGATTTGTATTAATATGAGAGAGAAATGACATGAGTTTAATGCTTGTTAAAACACATTTGAGGTCAGGAGATCTTTTTTTCAAAAATCGAAATGCCAATTTTTTTGTTTTTCATCATTGCCAAGTCACTCAAAAGCAACATTCCAAATTACTTTCTGCAAATCGTGCTTGCATTCAGCATATTTTTGTTTTACCGTTATTTTCGTTTTTATCATGGGAAATATGTATATAAAAACATTGTACGCACATATAGCTTTTTCGCTGACTGTACTTCTGGGGTTTTGAATGTTTTGTTTGCTTGACTTTGTCAGCGAAAAAGTTAAAAATGTGCGTACAATGTTTTCATATATTTCCTGGAACATAAAACGCACACGGAGAAACCAACTGCCAATAATTTCTATTTACATAATTCTTTGATTTCATAAAATTTTTTTTTAATACCATCAAAATTCTTTGACTTCATAAACATTCTTTGATTTCGACAAAATTCTTTGATTTCATCAAAATTTTTCGATTTCATCAAATTTTTTCTATTTTTTTCAAAATTCTTCAATTTCATCAAAATTTTTTGATTTCATCAAAATTTTTCGATTTCTTTAAAAATTTCCGATACAATCATTGAACATATATTTCGAGTAAATTAGTAAAAACCCTTTTTGGGATTTCTTTGAACGGCCACAAAACTTTTCGTTTTTTACTTCCTAACTGAATCAATCATTTCTACGAAAATTCTTTCTTGGCAGAACTTTTCCGACCTAATACATTTGATTTGGGTTATAATTAAAAAAATTGATTCATATCAATGAAATTATTTTTAACCTTTTTATGCAGTCTAAGCGGACTTTGTACATGCGATCATCATACGATTTCCTCTTTACCACAGACTTCATGTGTGATATATTGTATGTTCTCGAGTCTAAAGTTCAATGTTCCTTGTTTTTGTTGTAGTTGTAGTTGTTTGATATTTGGATTATCTCTACTATTGTTGTCTTTAGATATTTAATGCTTACCCGCATATATTTATTTATTTAGGATAAAAGTGAATATACAGACACAAAGGTTTTATTTTCTTTTTTTTTGTATCCAATGTTACTGGAAAATAATCTGACTGGACTTTGACTAGTTATGCTATTTAATATTTATTATTTTTTTCTTTTATTCTTAAGGAAGCAGTAAATAATAATTGCTATAAAAATTCTGTGTGGGATTGTTCTTTCTTTTTTTTTTACGTCTTTAAATCATTTGCCAATTATTGCATAATTCTTATGTCGGCAAAAAAAAAAACAAAATTTTTCCCCTCTCGCTGACACTTGCCAAATTGTCTGTGTTTGTATCTGTGAATTGTGTTTTTTTATATTGGTATTTGTATCTACCTGTAGGTTTTGTATTTGTATTTTAATTGTTATGTAAATATTTGATTTAAGCAAATTAATTAAGTGCCGCTGCAGCGCCATCTACGATTTAAATAATGTGTTTATTTTGATGCGAAACTGAAAATATTTATTTTTGCATTTCTTTTTATTTTTGTCCTAGGTCATGTGAACTTTTATTTTCTTTTCATTGACGATTTTATTTTAGCCAATTTACTTCGGTTATGCTAATTATTTTTTAGTTATTTATTTATATAAAAGAAAGCAATGTCGAAAGATCTTTCATTTCACGGTGTTCACGAAATATGTGCTATCCTCACGTCTTGGCGTTCAGTAATTTTTGATGGAAGGTTAGTGCTGTTATTTCTCCTGAGCATTGTAAAATATTAAAAAAATAAAAATCAAAAAGAGTGTGACTATTTTTGATAAAGAAAATCTCGGAAAAAACTTAAAAAGGTCTAAAGAGTATGAGTATTTTTGAAAAAGAAAAACCCCAAAAATACTTTAAAAAACCTTTTCTCGAAGTCTTGAGAATGGGAAAATGTAAACTTTGTTTTTGACCCTAATAATATGACCGATAATAATAAATAAAACAAGAGATTTTTAACTCGCAGCGTAACGCGTTGTTCGAAAAATCCTCCCCCCCACCCCTAAGTGCGTTACAACGGCCCCTAACAAGCTAGTTTAACTTACAGTGACTGACAAAAATCACTTGCAGGTAGCTCTAAAAATTATCTCTCAAACGAAATATCCCAAATAAAGGTTGTTTTTTAAGGTTGTTTTTATAACGGGTGTTTCTTAAGAAACAATAATAATTCAATAACTTGAATTTTGGCCTTATCCGATAAGATAGTTGAGAGATAAATGATTTCGAGCATATAAGTTCCGCGACTGGCCCCAATATAGCGCAGTCTTTAGTTAAATTTTGCACCAATTTTTTTTAGCCACAGGGACATATGTATATCTCGGTAATCATACTTTTTTTTTTAAAATTATAATATAGAGTTTAGCTACTACAGCTATTAGCCTTCTTAGCTATCTAGCAAAAAGCTTAAAACCATGTTAAAAGCTTAATTTTATAAAAGGAACCAGGAAAAATATTCTAAGTTAACTTTGTTATTTTTTAATATTTTTCATCAGCTTTATTCGAACTTCGCGACGCTTATCCGCATAGACTTAGGACGTCATTTGTTCCCAAAGAAAATACTCCAGAGGCGTCTAGGCAGTATTTTGGCGTCCAATTGATTTTGTCATTTCAAGCATCATGTGAATTTTAAGTTATTTAAAATTTGACGTTTTTATACAATGGCTATTTCTGATTGAAAATAAACAAAAACTAAAACTAATTTTTGAAAGAAAAAACATAAAAATATCGCTTATTTTTGATTAAAAAAGTAAAAATCAAAAATAACACTTATTGATAAAAAAGGTAAAAAAATATAAAAATGGTTATTTTTGTTTCAAAATCAAATTGACGCTTTTATTTGATCGAAATAATTAAATTCAATAATGAGGACTATTTTTGAGCAAAAAAAATAAAATCAAAAATAAAACTTATTACAAAAAATTTCTCATGGTAATTAATATGCAGTGATTATTTTTAAAATCATAACCGCCTACGACCGTTTTATAGTTCGCTATTATCCATTCTTGTTAATGAGCAATTCTCAAATTGTTTTTGTTTTTAAGGCGCCTTTAAAATATATATGTATGTATTTATATTGATACATGCCAGCTCGAGTTTTCGCTTAAAAAGTTATCTTAATTATGTTCAATGTATTGTTTCAAAGATATTTTGTTTTTTTCTTAGTGTGATTTTTATTTTTATACAATTGGCTTATTACATAAATTTTCATATTACATCACAAGCATAAGTTAAATTTGAATACATCATCTTTTTGCGTATGATTCCATTTAAATAGCAAAAAATATAAAATAAAATGCTTTACGTTTTAGAGCTCATTTTGTGTTATTTAACATTTGTTCACAAGTCATTATCTCGATCGCTTATTATTTTGTGTTTATCTTAATCTTCTATTTGCAGAAAAGGATATATGTCAAAAGAGTTTAAGAATCAACTTGAAGGCAAATCATTAATCATCTCATCTGTTAGAATTTGTTAAATCTACAACATACATATAAGGAGTCTTCTGTATTAAAAAAAAACAACTGCAATAACTATTTAGTTCATATTTTGTGAAGGCAAAAGTAAAGCTTAACGATGTTTATCGAAGATGATGCACAGTAAGTATTGTAAATTTGTCTTAATTTATATTCTATCTAGAAATAAGTTATTTGGTTTTAGCTGTGGTTTTTTTTTAAATCAAAATTTATTTTAATTTATATTAATTACGCAACATATTCAAGCATTTTCATATTATTTTTTGTTTGTTCAAAACTTGTTTTTTTTTTTTTTGTCAAAATTTGTTTTTATTTTTGTTCGGCTTATATTTTTATATAATGTTTTCGTTCTGCTCAAAACTAAGTCACAATTTAGACGAGGCAAATATTGCAAGCGTAAGTCTGCCGATCTTTGCCAAGCTTGTAGGCAAAAGAGAGGCGAGGAAAGAGAATCAGACGTCGACAGATTTGATAGCAATTATTAACTCGTCTGAATTGGGACATACATTTCTTTAAAGCACACCTCTGTGACCTACGTCAGTATAATTCCTGATGCTTATAGAAACAGAATTTTTCCAACTCGGCACATATCACGATCAAAATTAATATAAATCAGTTGCTTCGCTATTACCTCGTTGACTATCAGCTGTCATTAAGTTTGTACAAAAGTTTTAGATAAAGCTATTTTCAATAAAGTAAGTTGGTTATGTGCGGAAGTGAAACTTTTGTGTTTATCATTAGATTCCTTTTCATGGGATTCCTTCAGAGTACATATTGACGTTGGATCCGTAGGTGTGCTGTAAAAAAATTGTGCTTTTCTAGAATTAGGCATATTCAAAGGAAAGCAAAACATACCCAGTAGAAATTCGTGCATCACTGATGTAAATAAATATATATAAATGTTTGCATAAAAAAATGCGAATGCATCGCATGGCTACACAAACAAATTTTCAAGCTCAAATTTCATCAATAAAAACGAGCAAAACAACAAAAAGTACTTTTCCGAAAACTAAAACTATTTTTCCATGAGTTTTTTTTACAACAATGATGCACACAAGAGCAGTTGTTTTAGTCTCTCATTTTTTTTACAAGTCAATACTGCCCTCAGAAGCGAAATGGGCGTATCTCAAAAAAATTTATATTCGTGATTTTTGTGGCATCGGATAGCTTAAGATATTACGCATCTAATAAACTACGCCATATGCCGATATCTAAGTTCAAACCTATAATAAATCTCCTAAAAAAATTTCCTCTATCTCAGTTTGACATAAACAAAACATCAATTATCTCGAAACACATTTTTTTGAGATACGCCGTTTTCGCTTCTGAGGGCAGAATAATACATGCAAACAAAATTGACTTTCGCAGAAATAATGTCTTTGACCTGCGCAGTTCATTTGCGCACATTTGTTTTGTTTTTGCACGTTTGATTCCGACTGGGTCTCTGGCATATTTATTTGACAAACGAACCAGCGCATAGAGATCAGCAAAAGCACAGCGGGAAGCCAAATGGTCAATCTAGTATAAGGGAACAGCACAAACACAAATACATGACAGACTTCAAAATTTAATTTTCGACCTTTCTACCTATTCAGCTCCTTAGAATTCTACACGATATTAATAATATATAATAAAATTCCATATATCTAAAAATCTACATAGCCATGCTGTTGCTAAGAAGATTAAAAACTTAAAGCTCATACCTGATTGTATAAAAGTTGATAAGAAAAATCTGTGAGAAATTATCTACAAAAATAAAAAATTATTATATTTCTAATCTTCAACTGTTCAATTTAGCGATTTTGTCATGAAGCTTTAAATTTGAACTCAATATCTTACGCCGTATGTACACGTATGTATATCAATCAGTAACTAATTTTGCATTTCATTAATTTTATTTATTAATATGGCGTGATGTTTGCTTTGTTTACAAACAATTGGGGTGACTAACAGTCATCAGACATAAAATTAAATGTAACATTATCGCTTTTGCGAATACAGATATAAAATTGCCCACTTGGAAATCAAGGTATTATTATGCTATAACTAAGAAATCATGATAACAGAAAGCGACGTGTAACCCAGTGACTCAGTGTTTAGAGTGTTTGCTTTCTATATTGACATGCTTCGGTTCAAAACTCCCACGGTACGAGTTAACCAAACTGTGCTGATGATGTCTTTAAAACATGTATGACCATTTTCAGTTGAAATTGATTCTCTGCTGTAATTTTTGTTACAAAAAGCATTGATTGATTGATTAACGAATATCGAGCCTCAATTACAATAAAATTTATATTTCATGAACTTTTGTCAAAAAGCTTTAACCCTTTGAAAAACATTTTTCAAAAATTCTTACCCAACTGTCGATGATGATTAAAGACATGTTTTATATATTTCCTACTAGGTAGGTTTTAATTTTATTTAAAAATAAAATATCAATGAATTCATGTCTAATTTTCTTATCAGCGCAATGCGGGTCTAGATATTTAGTCTACTAACGCGTACACAAAAAGACCTGTGAATTCATATTTTTCAATGTTTACCGACAAAAACTACAAGAGCATGTTAATTTAATGTTATTAAATTTGATTTCCATATGAAAAATCAGTAGAGCATAACTAATAAATGGAATTTTCATTCATTAATAATGACAAATATAAATAGAAATAAATTGATTGATATAATCGTACCAATTTTTAATGCATTTACTTTAAATCCAATCATAAAAATTACTATGAAGCAGAAAAAATAAAAGCTTAGCCTAGGCTTTTTGTAATAAACTTTATCGATTTCCTCCTCTACTCGAATTTAACATTAATGTGAATATATTATGTATGTCTGTTAATCAGTGGCGTACCTTGAAAATTTTTTGCACGGATCGAAGAACAATCTACCGCCCCTATTTTTTTTGTGGATAGCGAATGTAGTTTTGACCTTATACACCGAAAAAATTGAAATTTTGGTACAAAAAATTGCAATGTACTAAAAATGTACTAAAAAAAATAATTTTCGAATATCGACGACCAAGCCTTTGCGCTCGGGGCGACGGCCCCCTTGACCCCCCTTAGTTATGGCACTGTTGTTAATTTACTTTTTGTTGTTGTTAATTCGTCGTCGTCAAAGTACGGTAGAGTATTTCATTCTTAATCTCTCTAATAATTACCTCACTATCTATAGAGTAGTACCTTGGATCTAAAAATCATTTTTTATTGTTGTTATTACTTAAATTATTATTTACGTTTTTTTAAATAAACATTAAGGTTTGTACACCCCTTTGTTTCGAGGGCTTAATCAATTACTTAGCTAATTATATGTATGTATGTTAATTATCATAACCAATAGTAATTACCATTACCTGTGTGTGTAGTAATTTAAATTTTCACCTTTTGTTTGTTATTGTGAACATTTTTCTTCAATTAAAATTTGATTATATGTAGTTGAGGTCAACTGACGCTGCTGTCGTATAATTTGATTATTTACCCAATGAAATTATTAAAATTTTTGTTTCTATCATCACCTTCTTATCTTATGAGTTTTTATTGATTTTGATTTCCAGACCAGTCTGTAGTATTTTTATTTTTGTGCTCTTAGAATTTTATCATATTTTATTTATAGCTACAATATAAATAAATTAATTGGCGTTTATTGATGTCGACATTTTTTAGTTCTTGAAAAGTGATAGTGCTAAAAAAGGTTTAATAATAAATTTAGTGGAAGAAAACTAATAAGGTTGCTAATTTTTGATGATTTCAGGCTGCATTACTGCTTAAATAAATACAATTAGTCAAGATGTCAAAAAAAGGTGCAAACACTGAGACACTAATGATTTTTTTTTTAATCTGCATCCTTTATGATAAATTGATTTAACTCAGGCCAACATTAAAAAGCACATTTTGCCTAGTTTCGATGGCAGAAACTTAGTGGATTAAATACAACGTGACTATGAGCTTAATAAAAGAAAAAGTTAAATTATCTCACTGTTTGCTGAAAGTACGTTCAAAGGTATAGTGCAAGGCGAACAGTGAGACATATAAATACGTTTAATAAATGGCACTGCAACGCCTTGGGTATGATAAAATAAAGCTATAAAATAAATTATTTCTTCGAAAGAAAAAAGTCTTATTTATGAATTAAAATAAAAATATAAATAAAAACAAATTCTGCTAAGCCGTTTAAATTAATTAAAATTAAGATTTTCATTAATAGTTTTATTTAATATTAAGACTCCTTTTGACAACTTTAAATAAACGGTGGTAGAACTTGCTCAATTTTCTCTTTTCCAATCGTGGCAACATCTTTAACGTCCAATGCTGTGACTTATTAGTTGCTCCATTCCTACGCAGATAATACATCCCGTATATATTATTTAGTCACTGTCCATTATTTCAAATTTTAAATCGGACGGAAATATAAAAGCCAATTTTGATTTCTTCAAACCAACTAACTTTTGAAGAATATTAAAGATTTCTCTCATCTTCACCTAACTCAGAATCAGACGTAAGTGCAGAATATGAGATGTGGGGGGAAGCCCATTAATTATGTGAGATTTGATGAGACTTTGCCGGAACCCCTCTCCCCTCCCCTCCCCTTTTTTGACTCACGTAATTAATGGACGTTCCCTAGGTGTTATGTGTGAACATAACTTTAATATAACCGCAGAGATCTGATGATTGATGCCTGACAGCATGATTTATTATTTAACGCTGCTCTAGGAAAAGCAGCATAAGCGAACTCTTTGCATTTTAAAAATATTTTTCTTTTTTTTTTCATAAAAACTATGTATGAAAAATTAATTGTCAACATATTACTAAATGAGCAACCGACATTCATCATAGGGAATGGAAAACAAACCTTGTTAACATACATTGTCTCACTGTTCGCACTTTTAATACTAACTAAAATAAACGAGTTTTAATTGCTCGAACAAAATGAAATAAACCTAGGGGTCAATGCAATACGTGTGACGAGGATCACTATTTCTTAATAATACTAATCCTAATCGTCCCTAAAACTCGTAGACTTATTTCCCTGGTTTGCGAGCAAAATCGACTAAAGTAATAATGTCAAAAAGATAGTAGATGAACATCGTTTAATCAAAAAAAAAAAATGATTGTTTTACCGAAAAATACTAAAAAAAAATGCGTAAAAAATATTCCTGATAAGCAGCGATTCACAATGACATCAAAATCATCAAATATATATATGTGTTGCGATTTCAAAATTGCTTTCCTACGGACATTATCGTGATTTTACTGGCATCAGCTATCTGTATGAAGTTACTTGACTCTTTTTATTTGACATTACCAGAGTGTCAGCAAAATCGACTGATGCTATAGTTCCCTGGCCATATTTTTTAAAATTTTTGAAAATTTTTCAAATCAGTTCTAAGGCGAATTTTTCCAATAAAAAAATTGCCCAAAATTTGAAAATTAAATTTTCGAATAAAATTGCATTTTTTTTTATGATTTTACCTACAAACATCCGATATCCATTAAAAAAAAATTTCTAAACTAAAGCTAATGAAATTTAAGTGTTTTAAGTTCAAAAAATTGAAATCAACACATTTATTGTTATTATCAATAAATGCTGACGGAATATTTCTAAGATATTCATTTTACTACGCTAACTAATGCATTAGAAGCAAAAGCTTTTTGTTATCTTTAGCTTCACTTTTTCTTTTGATAATCTTTAAGTCTGATAAGGGAAATTGATTAAATTTACTAAATTATTAATAGTTGTCATTTAATATCGTTGTTCTATCCCAGTTAGAAAAAACATTTTTTTAAAATTATATCACCAATTTAAGAAACCATCGTAGGCCCTGTGAGAAATTATGCCCTAATTTTTAAACTCTCAAAAATAAAATTTTGATTATAGTTTTGCAAAGTAAATACACAGAATGCAAATGTTGTAATTTTTCTATGGCTTTTAGTGAAAGGGGAGGTGTTCATCATCTTGTTTCTTAGAAAAATCTGATCGAGCTCAACAGAACAGCGAGTAATGTAGTGATAACATTGACCTGATGCTTCGTGCGGCAAATGTGATAATTTAGAATTGGCGATAATTTTAAAAAGTAATATGCAGAACGAATGTATGAAGTATGACAAATTAGAAACAAAAATGATGCGTCTCTCTGCTTTCGACGCTTTTATTTTAGATAATACGCTCACATACGACATTTTCGATTTGCATGATACTTCCCTTTGGCTCGGAATAGTATTGGGCAAGAGGAGTACTGAAGGTAATGAAAAAGCTGATACATTAGCAAGGTACGTTTGCTCTCTTGACGAAACTGAAGCTGTATGTACATTCCGCTAGGTATACGTAAGATACGCTTTTTCTATCCGAGGCAGCTAAGGAGTGGGGGGCCCTAAAAAACCAGTAAAACATTCAGAGCAATATTGCCAAACATAACAATTCAAAAACCACTGACTTACTGTCCAAAAGCCGAAGTAACACCGCGAGTTATCAGCGTGATTTGCACTAGACACTAGACCAGTGGTGGGCATGGAAATCTAGCAAAAGGGCACAGCAACAACATCAAGCAACAACAAACTAAATTTTAAAGTTTTTTTGCTTTCATTTCCAAATTCCCCAACAGCACAAAAAAAACAAATTGCACTATAAACAAAAACAATTGCTACATTCGTCAAAACACAATGCAGCGTCGTTGCTAACGCCTGTGTGTGTTTTTTTTGTTTCCATTAGAACTCAACTCAACGCTGTGTGCCGATAGCGTTGAAATTCTGCGAAATTTTGGTTGCTTGTTTCTGCGTCGAATAACGGAAAGGGACATGAGGGCTGAAAGTCACTGTACTTGCCCACCGCTGCACTAGACTATCGGCTACCATGTTGAGAAGTTAAGTATTCCATTCAACCCTTTCTGTCGTAGTTGGAGGACGTCCATTAATTACGTGAGTTAAAATAGGGGAGGAGGGGGTCCTGCAAAATCTCACCAAATTTCACCAAGGGGGGGGGAGGGGGTCAAGGAAAACCTCATGTCAACTTTTAAATGCATTGAATTTACATTAAAAATTATAATTTAAATTTCACGGGAGGGAGGGGAGGGGTCCCGCCAGATCTCACCAAGAAGAGGGGGGGGGGGTCCGAATTTTCAAAAAAAACCTCACGTAATTAATGGACGTCCCCTTGTCTAAATGTAAACGAGATTGTTGAGCACTTTCTCTGCATCTGTCCGGCCCTTGCCAGAATCAGGCTCAGATATCTAAAGCAAAATTTCTTCAACAACGTCAGCGAATTGGCCGAAAATGAAATCGGATCGCTGTTTAACTAACTCAACAGGACTAACTGGATATAACTGCCATACAATCGTTACCAGTTTTGTAGGATCACATACATATGTGATATTGTAATATGGCACAATTAGTGCTAGTTGGGGCTTCTAGCATGTTTGTTAAGCTACCTCTCTAACCTAAGCTCATTCCCTTTAATATGCCAAAGTATTGAGGTTTGCAAAGATAAATGAAGACAAAAAAAGCTAATCATATCGAACTCATCAGTGACTTTTAAGCCGATTAGTAAGAATTTCCAAGAACTTTCTCTTTTTGCGTAGGTCCGTTGAGGTCCCAATTTATTTTGAAAAGCATAATAATTTCATACATTAACTATCTTAAGCTACAAACGTAGTAAAAAGTTAGTCATATAAGTTTCATTCGTTGCCTAGCGGAATCATCAGCGACTTTTAAGCCGATTAGTAAGAATTTCCAAGTATTTTCCCTTTTTGCATAGGTCCGCTGATTTTTTATTTATTTTTAAAAGCTATTGCTTAAATTATAAATGTAATTAAAAATATATTTTTAATTAACAAGCAAGCTGGCCGACAATTTGTCGCCAAGAGCATAAAACTTTATTTATTTTCAAAATCAGACTGAGCTATTTTTCTAATTGGGAGGCTTTCCTTAGAAACGCGACAATTTTATCAACATTTTTAATCACGTCTGTTGTAAGCACAATAAATCAACTAAACTCTTCAATACTTACTATATGTTTTCAATTTTCTTATCACTTAAGTGACGTCATAAAAAAAAAGTCGTAAAACTTTAAAAACTAGCAGCCTGTTTAGATTGCTAACGAAATTTTAAAGTTTAATAAGTTAGTTTTCACTTTGCAGTTAACGAGTTAACTTGAGAACAAGGCAGGTGTCATTAATTTATAGACAAGAAAATTTCCACTTCATATAATATAATTTTTTTCTAGCAATTTATTGCAATTATATAAATGAAACAAGAGTGACGTTTGCAGTTTTTGTTGGATTTATAGAAAGAAGTTTGTCTCTAGATAAAGTTCAATTAATTTTTTAAAAAGAGCTAACAATAAAGACAAAAATTAACTTTTAAGCGTCACTTATGTTACATTTCTTTTTTTTTGTGAAAATAGCAACTTATAATATTTTCTATACTACTACTATATTTTATTAAGATTAGTAACTTTTTTAAAACTATACTAACTATAA
This sequence comes from Meiosimyza platycephala, assembly GCA_963662105.1. NCBI lineage: Eukaryota > Metazoa > Arthropoda > Insecta > Diptera > Lauxaniidae > Meiosimyza > Meiosimyza platycephala. Next base: position 81,981,984 of record OY759211.1, on the reverse strand, counting down.
CTCCTTTACTTTCTTTTCTTTCAGGATGGAAAGCTTCTGGGTACAGAGTGCTATCGGTGCCATCAAAGCTATTGCATTCGTTTATGATATAATCACGTTACCAGTGTATTTGGTATTGCAAAGGCCATGGAAACGAAGGCAAGAAGCACGCCGTGTTAAGGTGAGTACTTAGTAGTGAGTCATAAGACCGTAGTTGTTACAAATGACAAAACTTTATTTTTTTTTCCGTTTGCGCTTAAATTACTATTGCTGCGATTTATTAAAATTAATATTTTTCTTATCTACAATTGCTTTTATTTTTCATCATATTGTTCCAGTAAATCATTGTTTTTTTTTTTATTTTATCACCCATTTATGCAGTCAAGTTTGCACTGTAGTCGAATTTCATGTAACTGAAAATTGTATTTTATTTTATATTTAATATTTGTGCATTACGCAGTCTGCTAAAATCGCATGATCTTTTGCAACATTTTGCTGTTCGTGATATTGTGTTATTGATGCTGTTTAAAAGCTCAAAGTACCTAAAAGTTCAAAGTTTTGATTTGTAAGTATTTTTTTTTTGTCAGCTGTTGTAAGCTGAAAGTTCAGTTCATAATTGCAGTTATTTGAACCTTGTAATCTTTTATTTTATTTTATTTTATTTACTTTCAAAGAATTGTATTTTAATAAGTAGGTGGTACGTAGGTCCAATTTCAAGATCAAAATGCATTAATATTTAACACGAAAACACGTTCAACATTATATACGTAAATATAATTAGTCAGTGCTTTCTGAAGTGAGCTTTGAAATCACCAATAGTTAACTTTAGTAAGTTTTATCGAGCGTAAAAAGGTTAAAATTATAATTCTGGAAAATTTTGAGATTTGGAATTTATTTACTTAACTGCAAAATTAAGTATTAGTCACTATTATAAATAGGCTTGGCAGTAATTGCATCTATCTTGTCGTCTTATTTGTGGAATGGTTGATCTTCGGTTCAAATATCTCTGAAGTGGCATAGATTTGGATCTTTTTTTGACAAAAAGAAGCTCTTCATTCAGTGTAGACTTGTGCTTCATTGTTTCGGGGATCATGTTCAAAATGCATCTATCTCATTGCTAACCACTTGACAAGTTTGCCATCTTGATTTTATATAGTTTCAATTAACCGGCATGTGTTTGAGGTTATTTTCCATTTTGCATGTAACGTTTCAGAAATACATAGTACGTAACGTACCAAAAATTTTCCAATTGAAATATTGCAAACGGAACGTTAAGAATATTTATTTTATATTTCAAATATAATGTTTCACATGCAATCATTCTGAAGTCTTTCTGAAAGGTTACAGAATTAATGTTCACTGAATTTTTCTAATGAAATCTAAATAATGTCTTATGATTCGTTATTACTTTTTTGTTATCTACATGTAGGTACATAGTTAGTAAAGTACTGTGTAAATGTTGCCAGATAAGTTCTCCCGAGTAAAATAAAATAATAATTTAGAGTCCCGATGATGTATAAAAATAACAGCGCCGCAAGTAACGCGGATAAAAAACCGAAAAAAAGTTTGTTTTCTTTCTCCTTAATCTTGCAATCTGTAACGTTTCAAAAACGTTTCAAGTGAAATAAAATGGACATTTGCAGAGAGCTTTTTGAAATGAAAATGAAAAATTTCTAAAACGTAACTGAAACTTTGTAAGATTTCATGTGAAAAATTTTTCTAACGTTTACAAAACGTTACATGTAGAGTGAGTTGTATAACATCTAACATCTGTAGTGAGTTTTGTAACACCGAACGGCCGCGTTATTTTTGTTTTGTGAGAACATTTTCGTACAACTGATGCAATCCACCATAAATCATGGTTAACGAATCGTGCATTTGTGTATTTTGTCCATTTGTGAATTGTGCTCGTAGTTTTTCCAATGTTTTTTCTACTGCTCCTTTGTCTCCTCACAGAGCATAGGACCCCCACAAGTCTCTTCCAACGTGTACGATCAGCGTGCATGCGGTCACATGCACAAAATAAGATGCATACCAAACATGTATTTCGTCACTTTGTGTCACTTAGTAAATGAACTTTCAGAAGCTAATTTTGACAGCATTATAAATATATCAGAAAAAATTTTCAATAATTAGAACGTTATTGTTGTTTTATTTTTAAACAGTTAAAATTTTTCAAGCAATTTCAATTTAATTTTTTTTTGTCAGCACTAATTTGTAATTTATGCAGCATAGGTAACAAATTCTAATAAAATTTATGTTCTTCACATGCGTATCAGTTTAATGAATGCATAGAGGTTATTCCTTAAACTATTTGAGTCGCCTTTCTGCCCAAAAATAGTAATAATGTTTATTTTAAAGCTCTATATATGAACTTTTATTTTATGACGGCCAAAAAGGGATATAATAACTACCTGTTTTTGAAAATATCAGAAGATATGCATACAGAGCAAACCAAAAATCGAAAATAAAGTTATTCCCGATTTTTTAAGACACCAAAATTTATTTTGTCTAGGCTGCTTAGTTCGTAAAAATTTTATATTAAAATTTCGCATAACATGGCGTATGAGTTACATTTAATTATATCACATAGAAAGTTCAATTTTTAAATATTTCTTTTTCTCGCTTTTGGCCGCCATATTAGATCCAACATTTTGAAAAAAAAAGATTAATACTTAATTCCTTAATATACGCCTTATCCCATCCAGTGAGTAATATTCATAGTGGCTTTAAATTTTGGGCTGAGATCGGAAGGGGTCTTCAATAGTTTAAAGAATGTCTCATATGCATATTCTTAGTTTATACAAGTGTATTTGATTGGCTAATGTTGAGATTTTATGTTTTTTTATTTCATTTTACTTTAATTTCCCCCCTACCAGGCGATAAAAATTTCAAAGACAACGATCGAGAAATCAAAATATTCACCGGATGACATCGAGGTTTATAAAGTTTCCATTTTGAAAACATTTTTTTTTATGTATAACACTCTATGGTACTATATGGTGTTGGGAAAAATTTTTCCTCCACACTACCCGTTCTTTTAAGTATTTGGTTTTTTTATTGTTTTGTATAAAAACCCCAAAAAAAAAAAAATAATAATAAACGTTATTTGATAAATGAATAAAAATTCGTTTTAAGAACGCCTACTACTAATGCTCGTATACTTTATATTATTTCACTTTATTCGCACTCAATTTTTGTTACTTTCGATCGATGTTGGTTCAAATTTTAAATTTTCGTTTTGCTTTTGCTAAATATTTGGAAAATGTCATAGTAAATAATATATTAATATACTTTGTTTTCTTTACTTTAGGCCAAGGTCATTACAGGCGATGAAACGGCACTAACGTATCGCACAATTGAACCGCCACGTGAAGTTCATGTGCAAATGTTGCAGGCCAACATTGATACGCTCGAGAAAATGTTTAACTATGTGACGCGCACCCATTCGACCAAACGCTGTCTGGGTACACGTCAGATACTCAGTGAAGAGGATGAAGTACAACCGAATGGACGTGTTTTCAAAAAATACAATATGGGTGAATATAAATGGAAGAACTTTATAGAAGCTGAACGTACGGCCGCCTCTTTTGGGCGCGGTCTGCGTGAATGTGGTCAAGAACCACGTAAGAATATTGTCATTTTTGCGGAAACACGAGCGGAATGGATGATGGCAGCACATGGTTGTTTTAAGCAATCAATGCCAATTGTTACGGTTTATGCTACATTGGGCGATGATGGTGTGGCACATTGTAAGTAAATTGAATTTTTATAAAATAAATCTAAATTTTATATATTCATTTGTTTTTTTCTCTGCTTATCCTTATTTTAGGTATTTTTGAGACCGAAGTTACCACTGTTATTACGTCACATGATTTGCTGCCTAAGTTTAAAGAGTTGCTGGATAAGTGTCCTAATGTTACAACAATTATTTATATGGAAGATCAATTGCACAAAACTGATACTAGTGGCTTCAAAGAGGGCGTCAAGATTATTCCATTTTCTCAAGTGGTGCGCATGGGCTGTAACAGTAAATTTGGTAAGTCAAATAGAATTAAAAGTTGATTTATTTTTTTTAATAATAATAATAGAGTTTAGCTACTCCAGCTATTGGCCTTTTTAGCTATTTAGCTTGAAGCTTTAGATCAAGTAAAAAGCTTATTAAAAATAAATTGTTTAAATGAAAAAACAATGCTTGGATTACTACACATATTCCTCAGGATAAGGAAGGTGTTGGCAAGGCTCTTGCTACATACAAGTTACTGTTGAAAGAGGATATGTTAAAAAGGCCAACATCTCGCCATAGCTTTGGAAAATATGAATTTTTTATAAAAGCGCCCACTAGTTTAATACATACTATTTGGTATTGATATTTTCCAAAGCTAGGTAGAGAATATTGATTTGCAAGCAGACACACGCTTCGGATTGCTTGAAGAATAGCGTAAAAAAATAAGATGTTTTAAAAAACTAAAGCATTTTCGGTTCGGTTTTTCTATTCTAGGATACCATGATACAATGATGCACATCCTTCTAAAGCATTTTCGGTTTGGTTTTTCTATTCTATGATACCATGATACAATGATGCACATCTTTCTAATCCCAATTATTTTTGTTTAATTTCAGAGGGTGTTCCTCCTAAAGGTGATGACGTTGCTATAATTATGTTCACATCAGGCTCCACAGGAACTCCCAAAGGTGTTTTATTATCGCATAAAAATTTAATTTCCACAATGAAAGGTTTCTGCGATGTAGTGCGTATCTATCCTGATGATGTTTTAATTGGGTACGTTTAAAATAAAGAAAAAATTATTAAATTTTAATTAAAAAAAAAATCTTATAATTTCAGCTTTCTTCCTTTGGCTCACGTTTTTGAATTACTAGCAGAAAGTGTTTGTCTGTTGACTGGTGTTCCAATTGGTTATTCTACGCCACTGACACTAATTGATTCAAGCAGTAAAATAATGCGTGGTAGTAAAGGTGATGCCACTGTGCTGAAACCTACTTGCATGACATCGGTGCCGGTATGTGTTAAAGAAATTTTTTTTTTTGGAAAAGAAGTATCATTAATATAATATTAATTTTTTTTCGCAGCTTATACTTGATCGCATTTCAAAGGGTATCAATGACAAAATTAACTCAGGCTCCGCTTTTAAGAAGGCTTTATTCAAATTCGTCTATCAATACAAACTTAAATGGACACAACGAGGCTATCTATGTCCAGTGATTGACAAGTAAATGTTTAAATTAAAATAGTATTTTTTAAGCTGCTATAAATATCATACGAAACACTTTAATGTCATGCCGCATGAGTGACGTATCCTGTTGGGAGTATAGTATTTCTTTTAGGTCCATTATACTGAGTACTTCGTTGTACTTTTTTTTTACTTCTTAAAAAGTAATCAGTAGAAAAACATTTATATTTGATTTCGGAATTTTGAGAATAATGCGTGCTACTTAGAAATACACCTTGTTTATTCATAAATAATTCAAAATGTTGTTTCTATATTTTTGGATTTTAACTCTTGCCAATCATAATCCTTAAAGTTTTCCAGTGACCGGTAGCAAAAATTAGTATTTCGTCAGATGGTTAAGCTCGATGTAAGCTAAGTTCTATAACAGAAATCAAAGCTAAATCCGTGGCCTCAATTTTTAAACAAACCTTGGTCGGCGTATTTTTAATTTTTTCCTCGCTGTCAAAAAGATTTTATTGTGCAGTGTGTCTTTAATTTTTTTTTCTTCCAATTTTAAATTTTCTTTAACTACAGACTCGTATTCAAAAAAGTCGCCAAATTAATGGGTGGTCGTGTGCGCCTGATTATGTCTGGAGGTGCACCATTGTCGCCAGATACGCATGAACAAATTAAAATTTGCCTTTGCGTAGATGTCGTACAAGGTTATGGTTTAACAGAAACCACATCAGGCGCTGCTGTTATGGATTGTAAGTATAAACAATATTAATTCCATAATGTACATAATTTAATTTATGTAAATTATTATTTTTTATTTATAGATCGTGATATGAGTTATGGACGCACTGGCGCCCCTTTAACAGTGTGCGACATACGTCTCGTAAATTGGGAGGAAGGAAATTATCGTGTCACAAATAAACCATATCCACAGGTTGCTAAAATGTTTTTTTATTGTTCGCTTGCATTTTTTCTTTACTCACAATGCGTGTATTTTTAAACTAGGGTGAGGTGATTATTGGCGGCGATTGCGTGTCATTTGGGTATTATAAACTTCCCGACAAAACTGCTGAAGATTTCTTTGAAGAAGATGGCAAACGTTGGTTTAAAACTGGTGATATCGGTGAAATTCATCCAGATGGTGTACTTAAAATTATTGGTGAGTTTTGGAAGACAAGGCAATTTAGGAGAGCCTCTTATTGCAACAAAAAAAAAAATTATATTTTAAGATCGCAAAAAGGATTTGGTAAAATTGCAAGCCGGTGAATATGTTTCCTTGGGTAAAGTAGAATCAGAGCTTAAGACATGTCCTTGCGTTGAAAATATTTGCGTTTATGGTGATCCAGCTAAACAATACGTGGTTGCCATAGTGGTGCCAAATCAAAAGCACTTGGAAGAGTTGGCACAACGTCATGGCTTAGTAGGAAACACTTTTGAGGAGTTATGTGCATCGGCGGCAATGGAAAAAGCTGTTATGAAAGAAATTGAAGATCACGCTAGAAAATGTATGCACATATATAAATTATTTCTTTCTAACTATACTTTTTTATAAAACCACACATTCACTTGCAGGTAAATTACAAAAGATTGAAGTTCCCGCCGTCATTACGCTTTGCAAAGAGGTATGGTCACCTGATATGGGACTTGTTACAGCCGCCTTTAAATTGAAACGTAAAGATATACAGGATAAGTACCAACATGATATCAATCGCATGTATGCCTCATGAAAACGACTATACTAAAATAAAAAAAAATAGAGACAAACACTAAAATATATTAACAAATTAACAAAGCTGAAGGACAACAAAAATGGATTTAAGTAAAAAAAAATAATAAAAAACTGAATAAAATTTGTTAATTAGCTACAAAGAATTCTATAAACACAAATATAAATATTCTTACCAATGTGTGTATAAATAGTGGTCACAATAATTAAAGTTTGAATATTTTCTGTTTTTTTTTTTTTTTTTTGTTCGTAGTACTATACATACGAACAACTTTGTTAAAATATTTTTTAAAGAAATCCATCCTAATTTTGTAAAAAATGAAACTCTTTAAAACAATACATACATTAAAAATATTATTAAATCTAACGATAATTACAATTTAAATCATTGATATATTAAATATGTGTTAAGTACTAGGTTTTAGTACGTTAGTGAAAATCAAAATTAATAATATGTATAAACTTTGTTAGAAATAAGTTGAAACATCAAAAATGAGCTAAACTTGTAATTAGTACCAAATTGTAGTATGTATATTGAAGATTAGCCATCATGCAATTTTTTTTATACGAATGAATGTTAAATTTTGGAATGCTTATAAATTGGTTATTTATTTTTAAATTAAAAAAAAAAAAGAATTATTTAAACGATTTAGTTTCTCATAAACAAATTATTACTAATATAAAGATAAATAAGCACTACTAAAGATAAATTCGGCACTAAAATGATGCTGAAATGTTGAAGTAATTTATATGTTACAAAATATTTTACATTAACTATTTTACTTCATTTACTAGCTAGTTAAATTTTTTGTTATCAATTTGGTACTAAACGAAATTTTAGTACAAAAAGCAATGGTCCCGCTTCATTAAAAACACTTTCATTTCAAGTATGTAGCTTTAAGTGCAAAATAATTTCCTAATATTGTAACTACAAAAAAAAAAAAAAAAAATGAAAAAATAATCCAGCAAAAGCCACATTTTAAACTGTTAAAATGAAAAAAACAATTTACATTTTGTAAAAGAAATCTTTGTAAATATTATGTATGTTAAGAAATGCTATATAAACAAATTATTAAAATCGAAACAAAAACGTTTTTTTAGTTTCCGCATGTTTGTTCTTTTTTTAATATATTTATAAATACTTTTAATGTATGTATATTATACACATAAAATTATTTACATATGTAATAACTCTATGCATATATCAATTACTTATGCTTATTAAAGATGAACTATTTAATTAAATTTAGTGAAGCTTTAAACAAACAAAGAGAGTGTTAAAAATAAGGTAAATTTTTTTTAAATTTATTTAAACAATTTTTGATTATATGTGAGAAAGGCGCAAAACAAAATAAGAAAACAACAACTAAAACAAAACACACCAAGTTACCAAGTGGTATATCTAGGTAGCAGTCCCGGTCCTAGCCTGTTTTGAGAGTGGAGCGAGTTGTAAGTTTGGCGCTCCTTTAACTTTATCATTTTGGCGCACCTCCTGACCCGTGGAGAATGAACCAACTCGCTATATGAAAGGACCGACTCTGCTAGGCATGATTAATTAATGTTGTATAAAAACGGTATACAAATTTAAATTAAAATTAGTCTAAACCAATTTTAGCGTATAAAAATATTTAGTTTCATAAAATTATGTAAAGAAATTTATGATTCATGTAAGTTTTAAATTTATTTAAGTAATACTTTAAGTTAATGCAAACAAATAATTGAGTGTTTTTTTTCAAAACGACACTGTTCCCGTTTTGATCGCAAAGAAGGTCCAAAACTTTAACAAAATACCCCTACTATTCCCTTCATTGTCGCATCAGAGCAATTTTATTGCATTTCTGTCTGCTTTTTCTCTAAGTGCAATCAAGTCTCACATATTCTGACTACATAATATTACCAGAGATGATAAATTTACGAGACTTAAGGTCCGTTCGCCTACAAATTGATATTGAAGTGAAATTAATTTTCCAATTTTCCTTTATTTTTGAGTGTAATTCCCCAAAAAATTACTGGCATCAGCTCAATCAGCTGTTTCTATTGACTTGCAAATTTTTATTAATTTTTGTTCGCGTACCATTTTGGATATTTTTTATGTATGTGAGCAAGCATCTTACTCTCTAATAATTCATGGGGCCGATTGGTGCCCGAGGGTTGTAAGATAAGCTTAAACTGGAAGTGTACTGTACTCTGTACTGTACTTTGTACTGTACTTTGTACTGTACTTTGTACTGTACTTTGTACTGTACTTTGCGCTTTGTACTTTGTACCTTGTGATTTGTACTTAGCTTGAACAGAGAAGAAGCTCTGCACCATCTGGTACCATGATTTGTCAGTAGCCCCTCGACCTCGGCTCAAGCCTGTCAGTTGCGTGAAATCCACTGAGGGTGGATCGTGTGCGAAAGGCTCTTTCGGGGGTGCATCGTGACGGCTGTGGTCGAATCCAAATTGCCGTTCAGGAAAAAAAAGGATAGGCATGGATCCAAACCATGGGTGAAGTTATGTCCATGCGCATAACTTTACTTGGTAACTGTTTCAATATTCGCGCTACAATTAGGCACGCATTTCTAATTCGAGTGTGGCATGGTACACCGTGACCTTAAGCCTTCAAAGCAGGCGATCACGTAAAACACAAGACAAGTTTGGTTTAATGAGAGGGCAGAGTTAAATACTCTGTGCTATCAGAATGGATCAAATTTTGTACAAGTGAGTCGTTTTTTCCTACCTCACTTCTTAACCTACTGGAAAAGTACCCGAACACACCTAATGTAGTCTCAAACACTCATTCTGCATACATATATATGGTTATATACTGGGTCACAAACAGTAACTTTCTCGTTTTCTGAAAAAAAAAAAAATACAAAAAGTGGAATGGTGTTGTTTTGAAAAAAACACCCATCAATTAAATATAAAATATAAAATAGGAGAAAATTCAAACATATTTTGATGTATAATTTAGTCGATAAAACATTTCAAATAATAAAGAATAAAAGATTTTTAAAAATAAATATTTGTTACCTATCATTGTTTTTATATTTAACTCTACAACGAATCATACATACTTTAAAAAATAATTTTATATCTCTTGGAAGTATTTTTTCGGAGAATGGTTATATGACTCAGAAGTCAGAAGTCTCAGTTGTGCTTGCTATTGGATCATATATACCAAAAAAAAGAATAATAGAGTGGATTGGTTTAGGATTTAACAGGCTGATCCCTTGGCTCATTGTGAGCATAATGTGGGCTCATAGATGGTTCAAGATACACAAAATCAAATTTTTTCTATGTGTAATTTATAAGAGATTTATTCACAGTAATATGGCTATTCACACAAATGACTTAAAAACATAAAAAAAAGTTTTCCAATAGGAAAATAAGAAAAATTATCACAAATTTGTTTTTCGCACAGAAAAAGTATGTATGTAATCATCACGGAACAGAATCAATTATAAATTTAAATGGAAATCGGTTTTTAACGGTATCAGGTGAGCAATTCAACATTAGAAATTACGATTTCATGACCACCAAATTTTCAGAATTCGGCGAACACAATTGTTTGTGAACACCTGTAAAATTTGTAACAAAGTGCTGTTGGTACGCCATGTTTTACAGCCGCACAAAAGAACTGGCTTTACGTTTGACTCAAAGATTTTAAGCTTCGTTGTCGTTTACCGGAACGAAGACTGCCACACATTACTAAGCTGAGCTGAGCTTTGCTGATTATAGCATGCATCTCCTTCTTGGTACCGCCATCAGGTGTTATTAGACTGCCCAAGTAAGTTAAGTTATTCATTTCTTCTATGCTGGATTCGCTTATCATTAAACTATTGCTGGTACTCTTTGAGCGGATTCACATGCATTCTTTTGTCAGCAGCATAAGCGAGGTCTTCGATGTCCAGATATTTTTTTGTGCAGATTTGTCGAATATATGAACGCTCTTCGAAATAATTTCTGTAAATTAAAATAATGCATTTGATATTATGGAGGTTTTATGACCAGTGATTTGTAATTACACTAAAAAGTTCATTAAGTCAGTACTAAACTAATGCATTATTGCACAGGAACGTAGCTATAATGTCGTTTTCAAAATAACCTCTAAAAACAATTATATTTAGCGATGACAACAGAAACTTTCACTTAGAATTTATTCCTTGAACTTTTTCTGTCATAAAATTTAAAGTATTGAATTTCGTTCAACGAAATTTTGCATAAAAAACACAAAAATATGAGAGAGAATAATGAGTTGCCATGGCAATAGAAAATTGGCCAACGCTTTGAATAAACCTCATTTTAATTATTATCAAGCATACCGTTTTTCCATAGAAATTCACCTCAAGATCGGTTATATAGTAAAGGCTTAAAAGGAATTAAAGGGATTTAAAGTTTCAAACATAGTGATGTTGTTCATATCGAAAACATATTTTATTAAAACCAGAACTCTGCGATATGAAAGTATTTACGCATTCGAAAAAGGTTAAATTGTGTCGTTTACAGTATAACATTGTTTGTACGGCCTTCGATAAACCTAGTCTCCGCGTTATCAGTGACAAAATTCTGGAGAAAGATTCACGAACAATATAGAAGACATCGAAATGGTAGAAACTCCGCAAATTGGTCGCGTAGAAGAATTAAATGCGCTTGAATTATGTAGCTCTTAAATACATTGAGGATCATTCGAAAAGTAAGGCAAGTGATCTTTTATTGATGTACTGATGGCGAGCTAGTAGTAGATGTAGTAACGACGCTTTGGTATACTCCAAAGAGTAATAATCTACGTTCGTTAGATTTTCACTTTTGTATACTCGAATTTGTGATTTCTTCCGTGATATTCGAGTTTTCCCTTATCCGAGGTAGGTACCTGCTCCCCACATTACTTAGAATAAACGAGGTTTTACTGTATTTCAAAAACGCGCCTAGGTTAATTTGTAATTTTTATACAAAATAACCTCTGTACAGGTAGCATTTTGGAAAGAAGTGTACTTTTCAAACCATTTTCAAAGGCAATTATGCAGGGTTTGGAACAAAATAACCTTCACCTGGGGAGATTTACATAAAAAAATTTTAGTTGACTAAATTTCATAAAAGAATCAATCAAGTAGCGTTGTGGAAACAAACAACTTAAGGCGGTCTAGCACCGGTGGTCTACACCGGTAAATGTAAGGTATTTTGAAAAATTTGAAATGAAGAACGAAAATTAAACTTTGTAGGTATATTATATCACTCAAGGAGCATACAACAACATTTTTATAAAAATCAAAAACCAATATTCATTACATAAAAATTGGCGCTGAAGATGACCTCTTCAAAAAAATATTAGCTCTGTCACTTACCTATCTGAAAAATAAAAAGTAAGGAAATTATTAATCTATGTGAGTGTAGCTATGGCCCGAACTTCCAGAACTGAAAAAAAAAAGTTTTTGACAAAATGGCGCGTTATTGAATTTTAAATATCGAAAACAGACAATTTTTCAGTAGTTTTTTTACGTAAAAAATAAGGAGTTATTAATTAAAAAAATATTCAAATTTGAGATGAATCATATGAATATTTTTTTTTATTATTTTTATCCCGCCGAGCAAAAAAAAGTACAGTACCGTCGCGCTAATTCGGACCTATATTGTTTCGGGGCATGTCCGGATTTCTTGTATAACCTAAAATACGGTCAATATCATTACAAAGATTTAACTGTATATTTTCAAAAGATCGTATATGTATTAAAAAAAAATCGATTTGTCTAAAATTCTAGACCACCGGTTGGCGTTAATTATAAGGAACACTCTTGGTATAAGTACATAATGCTGCTATTTGAACATCTGAGATGAAAGCGCTATAACATTTCAATAACATTACCCTGTATTTTCATATAAGAGAGCAAAGAGGACTGTTGTTTGCTTACGTTGTTAACATTCCATAAAAAAAAAAACTAAAAAGAGAAGTAAGAGAATTTATACTGAATGTTTGATACGCTCGCTGTTGGCATTATCGGTAAAAAGATAAAGCATTGAGTCACTCAACTGTTCGCTCGATTTTTGTTTTGGATTTAATACGACAAATAAACCTGTTTCTACAGAGAGTTCTTCATTAGTATTCGAGCCTTCTTATCGTTCGTTTAATGTAAAGCAAAAGAGTATCACCCCGAACAAGCAAGCAGTTGAGCGATCAGAGTGTGCTGTTATAAATAACAACACACAACAATTTCAAAGAAAAAAATATAATTATAATCCGAACAGCGAAAGTACATAATGTACATAGTGCAATAATTCCAAAACAAATGTACCTATAACAACAAAAGCATTTTGGCATAACAAATTATTGAAAATACAAAAAAAAAATAAAACATTCCGTGAGCCTAATAATAGTTATATGTAATAATTTCCAATCCAGCTGTCGGAAATCTCAAGTTAATTTTTAGCAGATTTCAAACAATTGAAAACGTTTAAAGTTGTAATTTACAATAGCACGTAACATAAACACGATTGAAGTGCAATTTAAACTCGATTTTGATATAAAAGTGATATCGAAACTTCTACGCTTCAAATAAACAAATGACGTCGCTGAAAACGGTGAGTTTTAACTCTAGTGGTGATCGTATAGAATTTCAGCTAGTAAGGGTGGTTTTTTTTTGTTCGCTCTGAGAAAAAGGATTTCCCCAAAATAATTTTTTATATGTTCTTACTCGTTGGAAGCATTGAACAGAGCAACTGGAAAATTCCACGAGAATATATTTGCATATATCTACATATGTATGTATGTATTTACATGTATTATGTACATCTTATAGTTTTAGTTATAGATTAAAATAATCATATTTTTTTTTTTGAAGCGATAATACCATATTTGAGTACATACATACATACATTTTTTTAGGCTTAAGCACAGGATGGCGCAAAATGAATTTTATGGTTTAAATTCGTTATAACTTTTGTATTTCAGAGTAAATTATAATTTATTTTCTTAAGTACAGTATATAAATGCTGTGCAAATGTCTAGATGATGGGATCCCCGGTCGGAATGGGGGAGTAGTGCTCCTAGAGAAAATATTATAACGCAATCAATAGTTGAGAGATATACATAGCTTCCGCAGATAAAGCCACCGGAAGTTGCGAATATAGCTTTTATAAGAAGCGGTATAAGTTGGGAACTGCCATATATATTCTCAAAATATGGATATGAACGATAAATTAATAAGGTTTAAAATCCATTTATAAAAAATTCGTTGTAAAGTTCTCGAGATATCATAATTTTTGTAAAATTTTGAGATTGTATTATTTTTTGATTAACCATTATTTTCTTCAAAAAATGTATTATTGACCTCTTGTGTTGCCAACAGATTAAGAAAATTCAATTAATTTCCTTTTGCCTGATGTGATATTTCTTCAAAATATTTTCGTTTTTAACCCTATCTTATTGGGGAAACAATAAACAAACTCAAGAAATTTTTTGTTTTCAATTTGCGGACGACAACGACAACTACTGATACTAAAACAACAACTTTTACAATATCCACTACAACAATAACAACAAAAAATAAAGCCTACTACAGTGGAAACTCTTTAAGTCGAACCGCGATAAGTTGAAAACTCGAAAACATGTTGTGTTCCCTTCCTTCAAGCCCCAAAACCTCCATTGCTCGAAATCTGACCTCTCCATAAGACGAAATAATTAGTAAGTCGCTAGAAGTAAACTCAGTACATGTCTTCTTTATAACTCGAAAAAATAAATTTGCCCTCTACATCTCGAACATAGAATTGTTTGTTTTTTAACAACCTTTACAATTCGATTATTTGAAACGTATTACCTCTATAGCTCGAAGAAACATAAGATACCGACTTTAAGAATATGCCGACAATGTCCATCATTAGTTGGAATAAATCTTAACCTCTACACGTCGAACATTTCCTGACAAAATTCGCTTAAGTCAAAGTCCTCCATAAGTCGAAATTTCTATAACTCGAATTTTTTGGCGTCTCCCTTCAAGTTCGACTTACAGAGACTCTACTGTACTATAACAACCACAACTACTATGTATATTTTGAAAATCTATCCATTGGTTCTCAACTTATCCCGCTTTTTATAAAAGCTATATGCTTAACTTCCTATGGCGACCCTTTTTTTTCAATTTTATTTTATTAGCCCTAAAACGCTACTTCAAAAAAAAAAAAAAAAAAAAAATCGAATAATTAACGTTTAAGTAAACTGGTGCCCTTATTTTTTCAAGCACAGTATATCAATGCGGAATTTTATTGACCTAAACGTCAAGGATTACGTCGTCTCGCAAGAGTGGCGACAATTTTCTGCTTCGCACTCAGGCATGTGCAATTTTTCAGATATTATGATATGAATTTCATTATCAATCTTGGTGTTCAGTGAGAGAAACTCGCCGACTTATTGACATACATTTATTTTTGAAATATGTAAAATTAAAATAAGGAGCGGTTAAATGCGATAAATGTCACAAATTGGCTATACAATTAAGTCGGTGAACTGCTCTTGATGTCTTCGATGCGCTCTAACGTGCGACCACGTTATGTACGCTGCGCCAAATTATTGGTTTTCTAAACAAAATTCGATGCGCTTTGTTCATTGTTCTATATTAAAATTCCCCAAGGGCTTGCAAAAAAAAAAAGTAAAAAAAAATTTTAAATTTCATTTTGCATCTAATAAGAGGCTTTCACATTCGCATTAAAAACAGTCCGTTTTTAATTTATCTCGTTTTTGTATAACTTTTTTAAAAATAGCTTTCACATTGGCATTATTACATTTTTACTGGTAGCTTTTTATTTGGCGTTAGCTATCTTTCTTTTAGCACCAGTTTCTGTACAAAACGAGATACGTTTGACATTTGTTTTGTATGAATATCTACGCCTCCATGACTGGTTTTCGACTCAAAAACGAGATAAATGAAAAACAGAAATTTTTTTTTAATGCTAGTATGCGAGCAGTATAAAAGATTTTTTACAATTTTTATAAGAAAACGAATTTGTTGTAATAATGAAAAATGGTGAAACTATCTCAGTCTTTTTTTCGTGCCATTACAATATTGTGAACAGCGAAAAAGCTGATGTGCTTGTCCTATTAATTTTTCATGAAAACTATTACCTCAATGTGATTATTGCATAATTTTCTTAACCATTAAATCAATAGTAACAATTAGACATGCATCTCAGTCTAAATTTCATTCAGGCTCGGCGGCGAGCGACAATTAATACTTTATAATTGCTTCATTTTATTATTTAATCATTTGTTTATTTATTTAATCATTTATTTATTTGTTTTATTTATTTCGAAAAAAACCAATAACAATTCTAAAATTTATGTATTGACTATAAATGCAGTTTTTATGACTAATTTCAGAAAGGCGTAACTCAGTCAGATCTTATCGCATATGAGGCACTTTCCGCCCTCAGTAGCGCACAAGGCGTATCTCAAAAATATATGCGTTTCGAGATAATTGATGTTTTGTTTATGTCAAGTCGTTGAAATACTTGTAAAATTGAGATGGAGGAAACTCTCTTAGGAGATTTTTTATAGGTTTGAACGAAGAATCCGGCATTTAGCGTAATTCATTAGATGCGCTATTTCTTCAGTAACATTGCACTTCAAACATTTTTTTTTTTTCATTTTAGGCATATTTTTTCGAGTAAATACATAGGTTAAAAGCAATTTTTTAAAACTCTTTAAACGACCATCAAAAAACTCCTATCACCTGCATTTCAGTATTTAATTTATAGCATTGAAACAAATATTTTTACTAATTGTAAGTTTCTTTCTTACACTAATTTTTCCAAATAAATACCTTTTATTCATTCAATTTTTTCAGATTAATTTGACAATATCGCTCTTCATCTAATATTAGATGCTGTATTACAGGTTTATTGCATAGAAGCATAAGCGTATCAAATTTGCAAAAAAAAAAACAGGAAAAAAAATACAAATATAATTATTATATAAATAATCAACTAAGTAAACAAAAGTTAATTTTTTTTTCATATATAGGGTGTTTTTTTTAGAGGTATAGAACTTTAAAATGGAATAAAACAAAGATGAATGTTTTAAATAGACATGAAAATTACTTTATTCGAAAGATAATCTTCTGGCATTATAATTTAAATATGACTTCTGGCATATGAACGCCACGGCTAGCTCGGACGTAGTCTAAAATGGAGGTCCAATTTTCAAGGTATATCGCGAATTACGCGAGTAATGTTGGCTTCGAAGTATTGAATCGTAGCTGGCTTATCGACGCATACTTTTGGCTTCACATAACCCCAAAAAAAAAAATTAAGGTGTGATATCACAAGATCTAGGCGGCCTTCTTGACTTCATAATTGCAAAAATCATGTGAATTTTGAGTGAAAATAAAGTTGAAATTTTAGTGACTATAATAAATTTGCACAATTTGGACGCGTTGTTCTTTTGTCAACTTGTTCATGATGAAATGGCAAACCAAACTGAATATAAATGACATTAGAGTTGCCAGATTTGACCACAAAATCCCAGTTTTATCTCTATTCGAAAAACAAACCTCTAAAAAAAACACCCTTTATTATTATGGAAGATGGAAGACCAAAGAAAAAAATTGAAAATAAAATTTCATGTCAATTTGAAATGCATAAAATAATTAAATTTTATTATTTTTACACGTGGAGTACCCTATTAATATTATCTTTGAAGTGCATATAAATAAAAAATTGTCATCATAATAATAAAATTCATTTTGTAAGATATTACAAAACCAATTATAAAAAAAATATATGGTATATAATTATATACACAAGATATAATACAACAAGAGCTACTATTTTGAATCAATAGAAAAACGCAATATTTTTGTGAATACTGATCATATTATTATTTTAATCTAAAGTAAAAACTCTGTGGTTACTAATGAAATTCAATATCTGTCAAATGCCCCGCTCGGTTAAGCCTACAAATGAGATTTTTTAACTCATTTTCACATAATTACGGCTGTATTTCGCGATTTATAACGCTCTGATATTTTCTTTTAGTGCTTAAATCATAGATGGAGCATTGGCATAGATTTTATCTTTAATATAGTGCCAAAGAAAAAAAAATAATGTCACTAAATCACACGATCTCGGTGGGGATTTGAAGTCTCCGTTTCGAGAAATCAGTCGTACAGGAAATTTGTCACGCAATAGAGTAATTGTTTTACTAGCTCTATGAAATGTAGTGTCGTTTTGCTGAAAATAAACATCGTTCACGTTCAGTTCATAGCATCATTTTGAGCTGAAAAAATTCAGTCTATAGTGTTCGGTAACAGAATCACTGCAACAGGTCTGCGTGAGTGCACTCGCTCTGTCAACCGATCAGTGTACTTGCTGTCAAGTACAATGGTTTTATTGACATTGTGCGAGTCATCAGTAGATGACATTACATGACTTGTAAATCGTTTGCAGTCTGTCTCGTTCTAACTCGTATTTCGTGTCAATGCTGTTCAAGCCGAACAAAAACAATTACAATACCGAACTATTCCATTGCATTGCTATTCCATTGTATTCATTAATGCTGAGCTACATACAAAACATTTACAACAAATTAAAAAGGGACTTGGAAAAATTGTGGGCCAAATATATAGGGGACCTAACGTTGGTCCGATTTGAACGAAAGTGGTGTCAATCGATTGGTTCTAGGGATGGTTATACAAATGGCAAGAAAATGAGTGACCATGGGCTTGGATTCAGAGCTGTCCAAGCAAAAGCAAACGCAGTAAAAGACAACAACTCACTCGGCGTCGTATGCAATAAACTACGAGTGCTTAAACTCGCTTTAACTTGCAAAACATTTCATTTGTGCGTGCAGCACTCACCTCGCTTGCTTTGTTTTCATTTGCTTTGTTTTCATTTGTTTCGTGATTTGCGTTCATAAGCGCTCAATAGGCTCGCAATCGTGCCGAGTGGCTTGATGGTCGTTTTTAAGCGCACTCACGCAGACCTCTAGTGGGTATCGATCCATATATAATAACCGCAAAAATGTTGCGCCTTTCAATTAATTTAAAAAATACCTCTATTTATCCAAAAACTATATCCCTACACTATATTTATATATTTGTTCTTAAAAAACACAACGCTATTTACATTAACTGGAAGAATTTTGTTCCGGTAAAAGTTTACGTTTGCAGAAATGGCAATGGTTTGTGTTTTTAAGAAAACACAACGCAAATACTTTAGCCTAAACCAAAATAGACGTGACGAGACGTAACGAGTAAATTCGAGTTTAATGTTAATAACCAAAATGAACGTACGTAACTGATCGAAAGTGAACGAAATATTTTGACGAGATGAATTGTTCCGTAAGAACCGAACTTCAATCCGTCGCTACTCCTCATAAGCTATTTGGCCGACACTAAACTAACGTAGCATTTTGGATTAAATGTCAAAGTAGATATAAGGAGTGCAAAAGTTCGTTTAGTTGCTATCGACACGTCACCACGATTTGCTTCAAGCGAATGGCAATTTCTACCGAACTTGATCTTGTTTGAAACGAACCGTGTCGGCCAAAGTGCTAACCTTAAAATGGCCATAAAACGACTAAATGAATAGCTCCGATTTTGCGGATTATGTATTTGGAATCTCCGGATAATTGTGCATTGTCAGATTTGGTTGATAATTTTATTGATCTTGATCTTGCTTGAAGCGAGTCGTGTCACGTCTATTTTGGTTAATGCTTTTACATTAACTGGAAGAAAAACAATTTTGTTCTGGTAAAAGTATACGTTTGCCGAAATGAAGAAAAACTTCCAAAAAAAAATCTTTCTTTTCGGCCAAAAAACTACTGAAAAATATTCGTTTTTTTTTTAATTTTAAAACTATTTCATATATCTCAAAAATGAGTACCAAATTCACGCTATTTCCTTTATTTCAAGAAGAAATTGTTTTTTTATTGTAAAAGATGCTAATGAAGTGACTTCAGATTTTCTCTCGTTTCTCGATACCAACGTTATGCCTAACTTTTTCGAAAAACAGATGTTAATATTTCTTACTTTTTTTTTAAGTGCGCCATTTAAGCACTGTGTAATACTATTCGAATTATATCTTTATAATAATATTATTATCGCTCAAACTAAAATATGACGTAAATATCTTATCATAGTGTAAAATTTATGATTACTCTTAATCAGTAATCATCAAATATTCAAACACTTAATATAAAAAATATTATTAACTCTAAATATGTATGTGGCTTAATGAGAACTAAATAGTGTAGTAGAAAGCAGTGAAACGCTTTAAACTTTAATTCCTTGAACTATTAGATTACACTTGCTGGAAAAATTTTTATCATTAAAAAAATTTTGTGAGTTTTCAGAGTGTTGTTTATTGACTTTTGATAAGATAACAAACGTGCAAGCTATTAATTTCAAATAAGCTTTATCCAAATTAGACTGTAAGCTATAAATGATAGATAAAAATCAAAGGACAGTAAAAAAAAAAAATGTATAAAATGCATCATTGTTGCTTTCAGGTAAATTGTTTGGTATACTGAACTCTCCACAAGCTATCGCTCAAATATCATAGAAAAATCTAAAAAATATTTTAAGAATTTTTATCAAACATTTTTCTTATTCTGCGTAGTTAGGTCTCAACGGCTGGATTTGTTTACATGCAGCCTATCTTATTTGATAATGATTCTTTAATCTAACAATAAATAATAAATTCCAGCCACAACGTTTGTGGTATGTGTAAATGTGAGAAAGCCATTGAGAGGAAGCGTCATGTGTTTTGTTCGTTGCAAAAGTTTATATTTATTATTAATTATTAAATATAAAGAATTCTTCGTATAAAAATTATATCTTAAAATCTACCTATAAACACAAGTGTAAATAAGCATTGTTAAAAATTAAAATTGTCTGCGAAAAGATAAGTTTTGTTAAAGTGTGTAAACATTTTTGCGAATAATTTTGAATTATTTTGTACAGTAAATAAAGCAGCTGTTTTAAATACATTGAAAACTGTGTTTTTAAATGTAATATTATTCGCTGAAGGCATTTGTAATAAATATAGCTCGTTAGATTAAAAACTAAAAAAAATAAGGTTTCAGTTAAAAGAAAAAAGCATTTCGTCAAAATTATATTGACCCAAAGGACCAGGGTTGCCAAGTGGCGGTTATTAATGCGGCCATGCCCCGGAGGCGTTCCAGTAATCAAACACTAAAAACGTAACTTTCTTTATAAAACTGAAACCTTAGTGTAACAAAGGGTTGCCTACATAAAATCAGGATACATTATGATGTACGTAGTAGCTATAGAATAGTGACATCTGGAGATTATTAATTTTTGTATTTCAATACGCTGGGACCTTTAATTTTGTGAAGTTTGATAAAAAAATGCGTGTGTCTAAAAATGAAGGAGATGGGAGAGGGGTATATGCAGTGGCGTCAACTCGGTAGGGCTGGGCCCCCCCCAAGGATCTGATACTAGGTATTATTCAATACAATAATTCAATAAAACCATCTAATAGTGGTGGAATTATAATTCTTTCCCCCCCCCCCCAAGGTTTTGGTGAAGTGACGCTCCTGGGTATATGGCGTCTCATCAAGGTCAAAGTTATAAAATTTTGAGATTTTCATACAAATTAGCCCACAGTTGCTCAGGAGTAGCCTATAGAGCGATAGGTTCTATGACCGACGATAGGTTCAAGTATATGCCCAACTCCCCTTAATTTATTCTTCCGAAAAAATGTTGGAAAGAGCCAAATTCCGATGGACTCGCAACGTGGTGAGTGGCTTGATGGTCGTTTCGAGTGCACTCATTCATGTGGACTTCGAAATACTGAAAATGTTACACAAAGAGTTCAACTATACAATGGACTTTTCTAAAATTTCACGACGTGTCGAAAAAATATATACTGGAAGAAAATGAGAGGGAAATTTCGATAAATAGGCATGGTGTCTCCCATATGGTTGAAAACCTTAAATTTGCATAGTTTTCACGCTTATAATACAAAATGGGTATTGAAGCGTTTTCAAAAAGTAACTCGAAAAGTATGACGTATTAAGTATACTACGTTTTAAATATAAAAAGTGAAACGCTGTATGTTATTTTTACCAAACGTGCATTTTTAGTTTTTATTGTTTTTTTTGTGAATGTTATGTCAAGGAAAAAGTATTGAGCGTGGCAAAGCAAAAATTAAAAACGATAAATTTTAATGAAAAACAGTGAATATTTATAGGCATATGCCTATAATTTTTTCTTTCTGTGTACTTGCACTTTTTTTTTGCTCATTATTTTGCTAATAACCGTGCATAGCACGCCAATTTCTTTAAGTTGTTTTCATTCTCATTGGTGAACGATTACATTAACAGCACGAAATCAAAAAAAAAAGCGTCATTTCAATATCTAGGCTGAATTTGGATAGCGCAACGTGCACCACATCATGCTATAAATATTTGTTGACGCTTGCTTGTAGTGTACAGTGAAGAGCAGAATGCTGCAAGTTAAAATTGATTATTGATTTAAAAAAGTTTTCATAATGAGTGTTTTTTTTTTTTAATAGTTTCTTTTGTAGGTGCACGAACAACGGAATCAATGGAATAATGGCCAAAAATTATAAAATAACATTAAAGGTGAAATAATTCCCAAAAAAATGTGTAATAATTCTCAAACAAATAATTGATATAACAACCAGTGTTTGGGTCTTATTTCATTATGAAATAACTCTCAATTAAATGAGGAGTGGACGAACCGAACGGCACATGTCCATGGTCGGGCGTTTTGAGTTTTTTGATGAAATCGTGTCCATTATACTAAACTCACCTCACGTAATTAATGGACGTTCCTTAACTACCTAAATTTTTAACACTTGCCCGCCTTTTTGCTCTATTTTATTTAGGTATATGATTTGCGCGAAACTTTTGCTCACCACTGTGCTTACACCGGCGAACGCACAACCAGGTTAACAATGAAAAATAAAAATAACAACATTTTCTGAGTATATGAGGGAAACCGAAAGAAAATTTACTTAATCTTTTTCATGACAACATTCTGTTTGGTAAAAAATTTACATGAAACAAAATAAAATACAGTGTGTTATGTGATTTTTATAAGCACTAGTGAAGACCAATTCAAGCGGTGTGCAAGCGTTTAGTAGGCTTTTTTTTTACAGACTTACAAAGTGGTCATATGAAGAATTACGGAATAAAGCAGATATTAGGGAATCTGAAAAGTAATCCGAAGAATAACGATAGTGGGGTAATTCAAGTAATGAACTCTAACTCTAACTAACTCAGAGAAACATATATATTTTTCTTCTAAAATTATAACTCAAAAACTATTCTACTTCCTCTTTCAGGCCTCCCTTGCTGAAATACGTGAAGTGGCCTCACGCATATGTCGTGATTATTTGACAGGTCAATGGAAAACTATAACAGCTGATGATATTATTGTTAAAAGAATAAGGTAAATAGTAATAATAATTCACAATATTCAAACTAAAATTAATATAGTATTTTTTTCTCAGTGGCGGTTTATCGAATTTACTTTATTACATAAGTTTACCACAAGATGACAACAGCAACAAAAATGTGGAAAAAACAACACAAACCCAATTATCAAAAAATGAAAAAATTGAAATGCTCTGTGATAAAGTAAGAGCTGACAGCAACAGCAACAGCAATTGCCTTAAGCATAATCTGTCACATGAAATCGATAATGACAACAACAATACCAGTAGTAAACGTCAACGTACAAATAGTGGTGAAATTATACATCATTTACCAACAAATGCACAAGAAACAGAGCCACGTGAGGTATGTTTGGTATTTAAAACTTTGAATTTCCAAAACTTAGCAATAGATGTCGCTTTCAGTAATACTAATGTAAATTGAATTTATTTTTCTTTATCAGATACTGCTACGTGTCTACGGACAAACACATGGTGAAAATGCTCTTGAAGCAATGATAACAGAATCCGTTGTCTTTGCCTTACTTAGTGAGCGAAATTTTGGCCCCAAGCTACATGGCATTTTTCCAGGCGGTCGCATTGAACAGTATATTCCTGTAAGTTTCAGTGTGAAATTCATGAAATATCTAATATTTATCCTAGCATGACATATGAAATATTTTTTTTTTCTCTAAGGCACGCGCCCTCTATACAGCCGAATTAGCTGATCATAAAATTTCCAATAAAATTGCTGAAAAAATGGGTGAAATACATAGTCTTAATATACCAATGTCAAAGGAACCAGACTGGTTGTGGAATTGCATGGAACGTTGGCTGAAGGGTATTAACAATATTTTAAAAGACGCTCAGTGGTAAGCAATTTGGCATTTCTTTGAGTTTTTGTTGTAAATGTATTTTTTTCTACGTCTGCAGTAAAGACTCAGGAGTGAATGTAAATGAAGTTCGTTCATTTGATTTCTTGAAAGAAAAGAAATGGCTCAAGTCTATCATTGCTGGCAAGGACTATCCAGTGCTATTCTGTCATAATGACTTGCAAGAAGGGAATATTCTCTTACGTGAAGTTGAGCAAAAGACTGTTTCGACACAGAGTGATTTGAGGTATGCACGTAAATTAGTTGTTTTAACTTAAATAGTTTTATGTTTTTTATGTATGTCATTCTTTTTCAAGTGGACCAACGCACCCGAATATCACAGTTTATCAAATAATGCTTAAAACTTTCGTTGGTGGGGTGGTCCACTTGACAGAGAATGACCCATACAAATATGTTAGGGACGCCTCCTCAATTGGTTCGAAATAAGATAAAAAAGTTTTAGGAATTTTTTCAAATTTTTATCTTTAACCCATACTGACCCTATTTCAATGTGAAATTTGGCTTTAGACACCAATTTTAGTTACTGGTCCTTAGGAAAAAAATTTCAGGACGCTCCCTCAATTGATTCGAATGAAAATAAAAAAATTCTAGGAGTTTTTTCAAATCTTTATCTTTAACCCTTACTGACCCTATTTCAATGTGAAGCTTGGCCTATGCCGCCATTTTTGAACCAATTTTTCTTACGTGGTTGTGATGTGATGTTTCGAACCGATTTGGAGGGCCTCGCATTTGATTTTCGGTTAAATCAAATTTCAGTTTGAAATAGGCTAAGTAAGGGTTAAAGACTAAAATTTTAAATAAATGTTTTAAATTTTTTTATCCTGTTTCGAACCGATTGGGGAGGTGTCCCCAATTTTTTTTCCTAAGAACCACCCTAATGTGCATACATAAAATTAAAGATTTATTAATACATATTTTTTATATTGTGTAGTGAAAGCACCAACAACAACAACAATGGCAATACATCCTCTACAGATCAAGACAACACACGAGACTCTGCTTTGAGTACCACGACAGAAAATCATGAGCCAGACCTTATCATAATTGATTTCGAGTATTGTGCCTACAATTATCGTGGATTTGATTTAGCAAATCATTTCATCGAATGGACAATCGATTACAATAATCCGAAATTTCCTTATTATTCCCTAACAAAAAGTCAATATCCAACGCAACAGCAAAGATATGACTTTATAAATACCTATTTAAAAAGATTAAACGAGCCCGTGGAATCTTATGTGCCCAGTGAGAGTGAAGTAAAAGCTGTAGATGAAGAAGTTCGAATTTTTTCAATGTTTTCACATCTCTTATGGAGCTTATGGTCTTTGGTCAATGTAACCTCTAATATTGAATTTGGATATTGGGTAAGTGTGTATCTATTGAAATTTTAATAATTTAATATAATAGCAGTCTTCGCAAGTAGTTTTTTTCTCTAGTGTTTAATGCGCAATTTAAAATTTTAGCACAAAGACAAGACTACGTGTGAAGACCCCACATAATTATAATACTAATGTGTTGTATCTTTTAGCAATATGCCGTAACGCGTTTACGCGAATATAAGCAACTAAAACAGGAATATATACTAAAGCAATGATTAAGGACTGTACAACAAATGGTCTTGGTATTTTACACTCCCCGCTAGCAACGTTAGATTCGAATAAATTTGTATTTGTACTTATTATTAAACAGTTGTACTTAAAATGTAATTCAAAAGCTTTTCACAGAACATTTATTAAATTTACACATCTATGTCTTATCATATTTTTATATGTAAGTACTTATTTTTTTTATAACAAGAAACATCACTAAACAGTCCTTAATAAAAAGTTATTTTAGCTTTAAAATCTTTTGATTTTCGTGAGATTTTCTTAATGTAAATAGTGGGTAAATTTCATAAATTTCTCCAACGTAGCGCTGAATAGGAAGATCTCTGAATTACAAAATTTATTCATTGAAAAAAGAGTTTTTCCCGAGCATCACCGGAATTGCAGCACTTAGTGCTTTAGAAACTTATAAATCGACTAGAGATCCAACAATCCATCTAGTAATCTGGGTATGGAATAAGTACTACACCTATTTTTATAATAGGCTATTGCTATAGCGATAAGCGTCAGTCGCCAGAATCGTGGTGGGTCTGATTGTGAGAGGTCGATAGAAAAAGTTTCGTTCAATAACTCGGAAGGTAAGCCTTAAGTCAAAAATTATGTTAAAACCAATGTTCTAAGGCAGATGAAAATATATCGATTTCATGTCCGAAAAATCCTGATATATTACT
The DNA here is from genome assembly GCA_963662105.1 of Meiosimyza platycephala. NCBI lineage: Eukaryota > Metazoa > Arthropoda > Insecta > Diptera > Lauxaniidae > Meiosimyza > Meiosimyza platycephala. The sequence continues at coordinate 81,955,533 of OY759211.1, read as the reverse complement.
ATAATTTTGAGCAAAAGCAATAGCTATTTTGGGCGAAAAATATGATTTTCAGTAATGTTAATTTGAAACTTTCAATAAAAAACATATTTTTTCGAAAATGGCGATGGTTGTTAAAAATTTTAAAATGATGAAAAGTGGGTCAAATCTGGTGAAATTGAAATTTTTCGGTCATGAAATCGATATGTTTTCATCTGCTCTGCAACATTGGTCATAACACAATTTTTTACTTGTGGCTTACTTCTGCGACCTCTGACAACCAGACCCATCACTATTCTGGCGACTGACGCTTGTTTCCATTATCAGTTTAACTTAAACTAACATTTGCAAAAAAAAAAAAAAAATCAAGCAGGAGGAAATGACCTTCAAAAATGCAACGCTGCCTCCCGTACTAATTGCTTTGCTCACAGCGCACCGTATGCTGAATTTTTTGAAACTTGAATAACGTAATGATATTCGTCACTGTGAGACAAAAAGAATGACACCTCATTTGTTAAAATCGGCTCAGTAGTTTAGGAGCTATCGTTTGTTTTTTACCAACATTATTCATGTGCGTTGACAGCCGCCACACGAAAAAATTCAATATGTAAAATTTGCAAAACACCAGGCGATCATAAACGAACAGCAAGTAACGGGTTTTCTTGCTTTACTTTAAAACGATATTGCTCGGCTCTTATTGAACCGATTTTAACAAATGGGGTGTCATTTTTTTCGTTGAAAATTCTAGTTTTTGTTAATAGAAAAATAATAACATCAATCAAATATAGAGGGCGCTGTAGTCAAAAAAGTTCTTTTAATGCCTGTAAATTTATAGCGGGTGAATCAATTCTAATGAAATTCGACATGTTAAGTTTGTGAATGAATCGCTACGGATTCTTTTACTTGAAAATGTGCAAAACACCAGGTGATCAGAAACCATTAGGAAGTAACACAATATGTTGTGCTCGGTATAAATTTGTCATTTTACCATGAATAGACTAAAGCTTGCAGATTGTGGAAATTCACTAAAATATCAACTTTAAATTCATCAAAATTTCAACTTCTAATTCACTCAAAATTCACATGATTTATGTTTTGTTTAACATTCAAAAACCGTAACTTTCAATAAGCTGATTTACAAACTTAATGCTCAAAAATTTGCAATTTTCATCGCAACTTTAATAGCCACGACAGTTAAGGGTCCAATTTACCAAACGCATCCACATAAGAAACGAACCAATGACTTTTATGCGACTAAGTTGCTGACACATTTTTATGGTAGCAACTAAAAGATTTGTATCATATTTTAGAAGTCATTGAGCAGCTAGTTGGTTGGATATTTTGTTATGTTATGTAAGCTAGTGTTGGTTAAATATGTGGCAATGTCTGTGAGTATAAGTGTGCAAATGCAGCTAATAAATTCCAGCTGAAGTATAAGAATGCTTACGTTGAAGATCATAAGCATCCACATGAAAGAACATCACCACACAAAGGCTTTAACCGCATGCAGACATTTTTGTAAACCCCAACAGGAAATGCGTACATTATTCTCAAAATTAGTCTCAATGTTCTATTTTTTTTTGATTTTACTAAATTTCATTTCGAGAAATTTACACTTCGCATAATGTTTGGACGCACTGGCTTTCGTATGATAATTTTTTGACCAACATGTTGTTGAAACATTTTGCGTCTAGAAATCAAGTTTCCTTTAAATTGGTAAGTCTGTACTTCCAACGTGTTCACATACATTAAATAATAATTTGAAGTATTTTTATCAAATAATTTGTAATATTTCCATCTTATAACTCTCCTTAGCTCAAAAACTTTCTTTCTACTTTAGCAAAATTTTACGACTTTGTCAACATTTTTGGTTTTTTTTTGCAACCCTTTTTACTTCTCAATTTTTTCGACTTTTCAACTTTGTCAATATTTTTCGATTAATCCAAAATATTCGACTTAGTCATTATACTCGTATCAACATATGAACAACATTTTTTAGCAGTTTACAACATCTCAACATTTGATGGCATTTTCAACTTTTTACGACTTCAACATTTTTTGAATTTTTCAATATTTTTCGAAATTTTCAATATTTATTGAAACTTTCTACATTTTACTTCTTCAACATTTTTGAACTTTATCAACATTTTAAGTGACTTTCAAAGTTATTCCACATTTTTTGGCTTATTCAATATCATTCAACATTTGATGCCAAATTTTTCAAGATTTTTCGAATTTTTTAACATTTTATGACTTCTTAAAGAATGACAACATTTTTCAACTCTTCAACATTTTTGGATCTCATCAAAAGTCCTTCAACATTTTTCGAATTTTTAACAATTTTTGGCTTCTTCAACATTTTTGAACTTTTTCAACAAAAAATTTATATTAAAAATAATGATTATTTTTGACCGAAAGAAATAGAAATCCAAAACATCGATTATTTCTGATCGAAAAGCATAGAAATCTGATGTAACGATTATTTTTGATCGAAAAAATAGAAATCTGATGTAACGATTATTTTTGATCGAAAAAATAGAAATCTGATGTAACGATTATTTTTGATCGAAAAAATAGAAATCCAATATAACGATTATTTTTGATCGTAAAAATATATATTTAAAATAACGATTATTTTTAATCGAAAAAATAAAAATCCAATATAACGATTATTTTTGATCGAAAAAAATAGAAATCCAAAATAACGTTTATGCAGTGATTTCTATCATAAAATTCATAATCGTTACATTCCCTGGAGTTTTCAACATCGTTCGAGTTCTTCAAAATTTTCCAATTTTTCAAGTTTTTTGAACTTTCTGAACACTTTCTTACTTTTTAAAATTTTCGTTACTAAAGTGACGAAACAACATGTTGCGAGCGCCTGCACTCACCAGGTTGATTTTTCTATGTACTAAAGTAACCCAAAGTCTCATATGTACCTATGTACATTATAATAGTGTAATAATTTAAGCTTGAAACACTTTTGATTTACCTTTTTAACAATTTTTGCTACTTCACATGACCAAAATGTCGCCAGCAGAAAATATGCGCACAAGAAGAAAGCGTCAAATTTATTATGCCATGATCCTGAAAATATGACATGAGAGAAGTGTTAATTTATTATTCATGGTAATATTATTTTTGTAATAAATAAAAATATAAAAATAAAAACTCGTAAATAACAACAAACTGGTAGGGAGGTTAACAAGAAATGTAAAGCACAAACTCGTATCTTTTGGATATTTTAGCGCCCCATTTTAAAGGAACATTTTTTATTTTTCACTATTTGTGCGCAAACATCTATTATGACGCACATACGCACATAAAGTAAGCGATAAACTAACATGGGAATGTCGGAAACATTTATGAACATATAATATATCATCCGTGCATCAATGAAATCCTTATTGGAGCAGCAAGGGATAAAGAATAAAATATAAGATACATGTAGGAATGTGAAAGCAAGGACCCCACAGTCCGTTCGATGACTTATTTTTATCACCATCACTGTGTCACAGTCTATTAATTTTATTAGTGCAGATTTTTTCAGCTCGATAATAATGCAGACATAAATTTAATCCATATTATGACGATGAGGTAGTAAAATCAGTCAAAGCCATTGAAAATGGTCGTTTTATGTGTTGTACTGCAGTACTTTGGATAAAGAATGTGGTGGAAAAAATAGCACATGCAGACACTTGAAATGAGCATAAAATTAACAATTGTAGTTATGTTATTGATATGGGTTTGATAAAGGATTATACAGAATGTAGTTGTAGTAACATATAGTAAGTGGAAATGGAAAAGGGGAAATAGGGATTTATTTATTCTTAAATAACTGTTTTTTTAAATGTGCAAGTATTCCAAATATTGTATTGGAACATAAATAACATAAAAAATTTCTCTTTTGATCAATTAATAGTATTTTTTGGCGATAGTACTTTTGGTGATTTGAGTGATAAAAAATCTACTTAAGAAGTGACACAAAACTTTTGAGCAATACTTCTTAATGAAATAACGTCTAAAAGCGGAAAAACAATATTATCCAAAAATATCAACAATATTTGAGATAATCCACAAAATATGACACCCGGGTGGCAAAAATTAAACTAGATACATCCTTTTTAGGCTTTAAGTATTTCAAAACGATTTTTTAAAAATAAATCTCAAAGTAGCTAAATTCTTTTTTTTTTTTGTCTAGAAAAATTGGGGATTTTTGTCTAACATACTTATATCTTGCAGAAATTTTTTTAGTGTAACCTTTCAAGAAAAACTAAATCTGGAATCTCAAAGCGAAGTTAGTAAGAAGTAGACTTGCATGCAATACGAAGGACGTACGTGCAATCTAGCCCTCAAATATAAGTAAGTTTCTTAACCCTCCGATGAGCGGTGACGTATGAGGCGGTATATGGAGCGTAAGGGTTTGACCAGACCCATGCATATTAGGGTGGCTTAAAATATTAAAGCTGCTCCAAACTTCGCATCCTCGGACGCCAAAAGTTTCGTATTGGTGCCAATAAAAATCAAGTAAAATTTGGTCCATTTCAGAAGACATTTCATGGACCCCCCACCATTTTGAAAACTAAAAATGGTCCTTAATCTATCGAAAATCATTAATATCTCCCCGAAGCTTACCCCTAGAGGGATCGAATGTATAAAAAGGTCCCATTATTTTTTGCCTTTCAAAATTTTTCTCGAACATACTAACCCCCTATCACAACCTTTTAGGGGGGCTCCCCTGCAAAAATGACATTCTTATGAAATTGACTTTCCCCTTCCTCAGATGCCTCTGGAGGGGTAAAATGCTAGACCAACTCGCATTATTTTTACACTCTTAAACTTTTCCCTTGACACACCAACCCGCTATCTGCCACCATTTTGGGGGTCCCCCTACAAAAAACAGTGAAAATTTGAAAAATAATTCATAGCTTCCCCGGAGTGACCCGTAGAGGGTTCATATGTATCACAAGGTCTTATTATATTTTCTTCTCTAATATATTTCCCGAACATACTTACCCTCTATATGCCACCCTTTCGGGGATCCCCCTACAAAAAAACACAAAAAATTAAGAAAATTTCGAAAACAATTCATAGCTTTTCCTGTAGTGACCCGTTGAGGCGTCAAATGTATTAACAGGTTCTCCCTACATTTTTCCCGGACATACTTACCACCTATCTCAACCCCTTTGGGGGAATCACTTACAAAAATTAAGAAAATTTTGAAAAATAATCGTACGATAAAATTTGTTAGGTCTACTCAGACCCATGTGCGCAGGATTCACGAAAAAGTTTAAAATACAATTTCTCACTACAAATATGTATATCGGAAAAGCATCGTTTGCTGTTCTATTGCGTTCGACTTAACTTATTTGAGGAAGTCATGGACGGGGATCACTCAGAAATATGTTCCAAGAATAAAAGACATACCAATTTGAAAACCGATTGGGCCTGGCCTGACCCGTACGCTCATTGGAGGGTTAATATGCAGCTGTAACTAAAAATAGTGTTATTATGTACTTATAATCATTTTGCACCTCTTTACAAAACAGCTAATCCAGCTGACATTAAACAAAATGAAATAAGCAAAGTTCAATCAAAAAGCTTATGTCATCAAAAACGCTTTAATCCAAGTGTGAAAGCTATTTTCAAAAACACCTTACTAAAACGAGATAAATGAGAAACGTACTGTTTTGTTGTCAACATATTTAAATTTTTTATTATGTATGAAATACAAAACCATTTGAATGTCCGTCGTAAAACCTCTTGCAGGACTGAATCCTTTTGAGGTAGTTTTCGATCATCGATCTGCACAATTCGGTTGCTAACTCGGCAATAACTTGAAAAATGATACTTTTTAATTAATCAAGAGTAACGTGTGATTACGTTTTGAGGTCAATTTACTTAAATAATTTTGTAGAATTTAACAATTGTATCGATTCGCTAAAAGTAAGTTCATAATACAGTATTATTTTATCTTCCATGAAACAATAATAACAAAAAAACTTGCTCTCCAATAAATTAGATTTTTAACCCTCTATAATGCTAGTTATTTCTTAATTATATTTTAAAAGTTATGCAACAAAAGGACTACATACACTTACCGCTATAAGAAAGTTAAGCTTCCTTAAAATTTGCTCGACGGCAACATGAAAACACAGGTAGTTTTATCTTTCAAGGCTAAAATCTTTACAAACTAAAAACAACAACAACGACGCTTTACGATACATAAGTTTTTGTATAATAAACTTTTCTGCTGTAGACAAAAAAAAACAATAACAACAGTAACATAAAGCAGAAGAATGCAACAGCAACAAAAAGTAAATATTTTTAAAAGACTAGGAACATGAATATTGCCAACATATGATAATATTAATTTATTATTATCAACGATAAAGTTTATATGAACTTTACAACTGCAGAAGAGTTGAGTAGAGTGATTGTAGTTCATGAGAGTAGCAGTAGCTTATTGTATATTGGCACTACTTAATGTTGGCATAATTTTAGGCGTCGTCGTTGCCACTGATGGTGGTAAAAAAGCTGGAGAAAAAACTTTGCAAAATAAGTGTTTCACTACTCAATTAGTTATGTACATTATTCGTCTGTATTTTATGATAATTAAGCGCCTCTTTATATATCACGATTCGTCTCGTTTCGTCTGATATTTTTTAGCCTGAAAATATGCGATTTATTTTACAAAAAATCTAGCCTGTGCCTTATGAATAGTTAGTGACAAATATAAGAATTGTACTTGCATACTTTTAGGTTTGGAAATCAAAGACGAAACGAAACGAATCGTCATACATACAGAGGTCCTTAATGTTTTTAAGTTAGACATCTTAACGTTGTTGTGGGGTATCAGACAGTGACGTAGTTTAGACTTTTTTTTTTTACTCTATAGCTAATCGCTATAAAAATTTTTTCTCTCTTGGGCTTATCTGGTTGAATGGCCGATTGAATCGAAAATTAATAATAATAAATACATTTTTTTACAACGATTTTTCAGTTCCAAAAACTTTACTCACTTTCTTAAATTGTTGAGCCTTAATTGAAAGCCAATGTTTTGTTTTCAATTCAATTCAATATTCATTGTATTTGCCTTTAATTTGATACAAATGTCATGGCATATAACTTATTCATAATTCATAAAAGACAACTTCAAACAGGTATCTGCTGCAAATTCTAAATTAAACACTGAATATAAATTTTGTTTTCACATCATGTCAAACGATGTATAAATTCAAACACTCGCATGCACAAAGTATAACATTTGACATTCCACATAACATTTCAATTAGTAAACAACAATGAATGACAAGCGCAAAGAAATGTTTATATATATATTATCTCCTACTACTCTCATGCATATCCTTTTCATAATTTCAATTATCGAAATTTGCCCTATCAAAATGCAATCATAAATTTTCCATTTATCCTTGATTCACTTTACATCTTCTGTCCCTTAGTAAACTTTCCACAATTAACTGTCTGTTGTGCTTTAACAATTTTGTAAATATAACTGATACAAGGAGTCCTGCTACTACTGATGCTGATGTCCTTTAATGGCCAACAACAATGATAAAATTACAGAGAAAAACAATAAAAGCATCGAGTAGCATAGATGATGTGCATAAAAGTATGCAAATTGTTGTTGTTGTTGTTGTTGTTGCTGTCGTATATCTAATATTGCAAATATGTTTTGTTTACTCAATATATCGGGGATATCGTTTCTATTTCTATTGAAAATATTGTTCGAGTATTGAAAATATGTTTGCTTGATGCAAACAAGCAGCAGCAAAAGTAGCATGAATAGCAGGAAGCCACAGACCATACTTGACAGCAGAAAAGTGCATATAGGGCTCTTTCCATAAATGAAGGTTGCTTGAAGTTAAGAGGATAATGGTTTTTATATTTTATGATGCTTCTTTAACCGACTACTGTTCAATGAATAATCTTTTATTGTACTAATGAAAGCTTGCATCTTCCTTAAGTTCCACGAGAGCTCTTTTCAGTTTTGGAGTCCCAACGATCATCTGGTTTATCAAACTACCTGCGAATGAGAGATTCACTTTGAAGAAGCAATATCTTCCATTCCATTGAAATGTCCGACCAAATGTTATCTACGGACTTTCACTTTTAAACCTTCATTTCATCATCCACAGCTTCATATGCAGCAAAATAAAGAGCAGGTGTGTGCAAACTCTCACTTGCGTTTCAAGCGCACTTGTGCAGACCTCTCATATTGACAGAATGTGGTTTTAAGGTCACTAATTGCTGCAATTTTATATGGCTACCAATCTATGTATAGCCATGGCCTTCCATTTATCTCGATCTCGGGCAAGCGTTTCCCAGTAATTTGAAGTCAGCGATCACCTCACCTTTGAAACGATGGCTTGCATTTTCTTCTTAAATTTTTCTGATTGTCTTTAATTTGGTCGATATATCCAAGCCAATGCAGTGGATATATTTTCATTTTTTGGACTACGCTCACGTGGTTGAATCTTATTCTCTACTCATCGTCCTTATTCTCCACATACGTCCTTATCTGGAATGTCTCATAGGGTCTGCTGGGTAGCTTAAGCAACACATTCAATTAGCGCTGACGTAGATCCTTGAAACTGTGTCGCAATCCATCATCTAACTAGCGATGATTTTCGGAGTTTTGTCACTGGCAATGACAACATCAGTGCTCCTTTCCCTCTCTCTAGTTTGAAAATGATAATTATGGAACTTATCAAACTCATTCAACGGTACCATAAATTCACAATAAAAGTAGGTTGTCTCAGATCAACTTGGGTGAGATGTGTCTCCTTTTAGCGCTGCTGAACAACAAAATATGAAATGAAGATTTCTAATCGCGTAGGGACTCTTTTAGTCTAACCTCAATCTATTCAATGCTTTTGGAAAGCTGAATTAGTATCTCTTATGAACTTAGTCGTATTAGGCCAATAAAGTTTGAAGAACTTATCAATGGACTTAATGCTTAGCATATCAGTCTGGATTTTTCTCAATTTTTATACCATCATCTAAGAAGGATCATTACAAATGACGAGCATATAGCTTAGAGCATTTCCTATTATGTCGACAACATCGAAGCTCGTTAAACGAATTGAGTTTATAGTTACAATTTCATCTTGACTTATCTGATTTTGATATAAGACCATCCCCTTCATTTCATTGTAAGTAGAATATTTTTTGCCAGGCGATTCGTATATAACTTAGATGATCTCAGTATGTGTCCCCTTCGTATAAGCAGAAAGCTGGTCAATAGCCTTTGGGTTTCTTAGTTGTTCTCTGTTCATGTTTCAATAAGACTCCTTCTTATAGAAATGAGCTCGAGATTTCCTTTTTCCTTTCTGTATTTCTATCCTATAGGTATTGAGCCCAAAGTTATCTCACTCCACAAACTTCAAAGGTATCTCGATTTCAAAGGTGTTCTCACTTTCACATGTTGTGGATTTAAGCCTATAAAACAACCAGTCTGGCTGACGTAGAAAAAAAAGCTGAAAAACAACGAAAGTACCGTCATATGCATTGCGAACATATGAATTGGTGCTTAAAAGGGCGTACAACAGCAGAATCGTGGCTGTTCTTATGATACTAGCACACGTAGATGAATTCATGTGTTTCCAACCATACAACATAGTCAGCTGATCGTTGAATATTTCAAATATCAGCAATTGAAATTTTATATTTCTAAATTCTCCATATTCTTCAAAATTCAATTGGGCTTGAAAGCTTCGTTAGTCAATAGTTCCTTATGAAATCAGCCACACGTGTATTTGTTTGTAAGTACATACTACTATTTTATAGCGCATTTATGAGTGAGTGTATGTGTGTCTGTGCGTTCGTTTTTATTGATGGAATGCATTTCAGATAACAATAAACTTACTTAGCAAATAAAGTCGAATGCATCTTTTCATGTTGTCCTTTGGAAAATTCCCTTACTTTTCTTTACAATAACCCACCAGTTAACTTTGTTCCTACTTACTATTCTTACATGGGAATAAACTAAACTAGAGTGTGGCAAGTATGTCCTTGTTCCAGTTTTGTTCATGATATTTTTGTTATTGTTGTTGTTGTTGTTATTGTTGTTTTTGTTATGGTTATGGTTATGCTGCAAATATGACATGCAAAGTTTTAAAGTGCAAAAGACATCGATTTGCTATGACGTCCGTAGAAGTAGAAATAGACGAAAAAGAAGATGAAGAATAAGACGAGTAAAAACTTTCAGATATCATTTTCCTTTTTTTTTTGTTGTTATTTTGTAATCCTTCAATGCATTCGATATCATCAGCATGTGAAAGTGCATTAGTTTGCGTATCTGTGTGTGTGTGTGTCTGTGTTTGTTAAAGTGCTTGACTTGTACTCTCCAATTTTGTGCGTTAAGGAGTGTAGCTTAGTTAAGTCCGATCCTATAAAGTGCACTTTCAATATTGATCCCCCTCAACAATGGAATTGACTTTTATGACAGAGCAGAGAGGAAGTTTTTGCTAAAGTTTTTTTTTATATTTGATATCGTAGTTTGTGTGGGTGTTTTTCATGATTTTTAAATATATTTTTTTTTTGCACAGTATATTCTTGATTGGATTTTTACTTTTGAAAGATACACATGCAAAATATGCTATTAAATTGATTACTCGATTTTGTTAAGGTGGTAACTCAGCAACTCGATATGATATGCCATCACTTGAACAGCTGTTTAGAGTATTGCAGAGAGCTTAAAATCATTACGAGCTTAGTTGGCTCAAAATAAATTTTGAAACACCGCACACAAATGTGCGATTTTATTTCAGTTTAGTTGTACTAAAGTCGAAATAGACAGCCTTAACGCTTAAAGGATTCAAGTATTTTTTATATATATTTAGAAAAACTATGAGTTTACGATAAACTCAACAAATGATATGTACACTTTAAGTTCTATTAAACCATTATGCTAAGACAGACTATCAACGACGTCCATAAGGACCTTTAATTGTGATTGAGAGACGAGACGCAAAAATGGGTCTGGGAAGCAACAAAATCGCCTATATTAGCATAGTCCCATTTAAAGATTGTTTTCGGGGCATACAAGTTTGTGTCACTCATGTATCGTTTCTTACTCACAACTTTCAAAGATGTCGGCCACAAGAGAAGCTTGTTAATTCAACGGGTGAGAAAACTGCTTTAAAATATCTATAGTTACAACCGTACTTTTACCAAAAAGGTATAGGTATTCCATCAGAAATACACTATCAGATCATCGTTAGACTAAGGGACCGTTCATTAATTACGTGAGTCAAAATAGGGGGGGGGGCGGGGTCCGGAAAAATCTCACCAAGGGGAGGAGGGCGTCAAGGAAAACCTCACGTCAACTTTTTAATTCAGAGAATTTACATTATTATATATAAAAATTATAATTTAAATCTCACGGGAGGGAGGGGAGGGGTTCCGCCAAATCTCACAAAGCCTCACTATAAGGAGGGAGGGGTCCGAATTTTCAAAAAAACCACCTCACATAATTTATGGTCGGCCCCTAAGCTCGGTGGAAACCATATTGGCGATTGATGAGTAGTGCGCTCGAGATACTTGACAAGATGTAAGTTTATAACCCCCTATTAATTTCGCCTTTTTTGTGAGCTGATTTGATATTATAAACTTTTCAAGAGAGGAAATTAAAAAATAAAGGCCGAGGCACTCTCGAGACCAACTTTCTCAAAACATGAGCTCAAATGTCATAAGGCTCTGAGGCTTAGTTGACTTTAAGCTTTGCTGCACTGCACATGTTTGAAAGTAAGTATTACAGAAAATTTACTCTTGACTAAAGGCATTTTCTTCAAAGACCCGTGTCTTAAGTTAAGTTCCTCAGCAGGGTCAGTGAAATATTGGTTGTTCATAAAGAAAGATGGAATAGTGGCGAACTAAATTGCCACTTTTTGTGATCTGAAACATAGTATTTTAAGCTCTCCGATATTATATATTTTCTGCTTGCTACTTCAAGTCAATTACGCGCTTGCTGAGTTACTGAAATAGAAAAGTCGCTCCAAGTCCTACATTTCCTAATGGCTATAACATGGGTTGTGTGTGTGTGTGTAAATGAAGGTTTTTCTCATTGATATCTCTTTAAAGCAATCCAACAAACACAACAAAGACATATGCAAATATTGTCAAATGTGCACTAGCTAGCGCAAGCGAATGCTGTTATCTCTGCATACCTTTGTATGTACATAAGCAAGCAAATATCTAAATACTCTCACATGGAAACGTAACAAGTAACCAATTCTAGTAAACTTGTGAACGTCATTTCACTTTAGACGCCTGCCTTTTTAAAGTCATTTTCCACTTTCTACTGATTTTGCTCACTTTTACAGTCATTGCATCATTTTCTTTGCCATTCAATGTTCAGGATTTTTATGCGTTCTGGTATTGGCTGCTGTTGTCCTTTGACAGTGTTGATTTCCTTTATACGTATATGCACTGCTGCTATTGCAATAAGGTTTCTAGTTTCCCAATTGGCAATTATGCAAGGCCTCTAGCGTAGCAGATCTGCTAGCACTGCTGCAACCAGTGTCAAAATATGTGTCAATATTGCTACAAACACAAGCCTTTCATGCTTAGGCCTTTCAACAACTGGTCTCTTAGCATGGTCAAAAAATTTGCTTTATTTGAGATTTTTTACGTATGCTTACCACTTCCACGGAAGGCCTAATTGTGTGTCTTTTACACTACTTTGATTCATGGAGGGACTGCATTTTTCCCTTCCACATAAGAACTACTTTTCTCCATACTTAGAAGTCTGACTTTGGCAGGACTGTTCAATGGTGTCTTCGCAGCTTAATAATAAAGTAAGTTTGAGAGAAATCAAAAACAACTGCTACTTCCTAAGAAATCTTTTCTTAGAGCGCATATTACACCTACTTTTGCCTACTGGGTTGCTGACGCTCTTTAAAAGTATGCCATAGGTACGTACGTGCATGTGTGTCTCTTTCTAAGTGTAGAAAAAATAGACATCTCACTTGATGTTGACTTTTCAAGGCACCCCATCTTTTGTCTGTTTTTCTTTCTCGCTTTTTTGTTTGTTTATTTATTTAACTTGACTTTGACTTGCGTTTCTATTTTCTGTTTTCCAGTAAAATATTTATGCAAATTTTTATATCATTCAAAAGGAATGAGGGTACAATGTTTACCTACTAACATTTATATATTGTATATATGGAAACCTAAAAAGAGGTTCACTCGTTTAATTAATTTTCAGTTTGTTTTTGCTCAAGACTTATTGGCAATAATTTGTGCAAAGTTCTTGGCAAATTGTGTAAATATTTGTTGGAAAAGCTTTTGAGTATCAATTTGATTTTGAAATATTTTTCTTAATTATTTTTGGTTAATAATTTTTTTTAATAAAAAAGTGTGGTCATATTTTAAAGACGAATATTTAGTAAAAAGTTTGTATACATTAAGGTGGCTCAATTTTTTTTCGTTTCAAACAAATCAAAGAAAAGTTTTGATGCAAAAGAATTATAGGAATTATATGGTGAAGAATAACTTATCATCTATAGCTGGTCAAAGAAAAACATACCAACATAAAACTGTTTGAGCACATGGAAAATACCACACATTATTTTTAAAAATAAAAAAAAACAAAAAAAAATATTAAAAAAAAATCAAAAAAATTTTAGTGTGAGGTTTTGGAAAAACTTTATCCTAAGAAATGTGATTTTTAACTTTAAAAAAAAGTATGCTATACCCTTTATTAGCACAAATATGTTATTTTAAAAATTAAATGATTAAAATCGGTTCAGTATATTTTGCACCAAAGCGTTACAAACCCTTTCCTTGTAAGCAATCTTAATATATAAAAATCTTGTGTCACGGTGTTTGTTCGAGGTAAACTCTGGAACTATTCAAGGACATAAGATAGTTTTTATTTCGATTAAGTGCATATTTAGGATGGCCCTCATACAAAAATATTTTAAAAATGACATTTTCACAAAGAGCACTTAATCGAATCACATGGAATTTACACCGTGTGTCTTTTATATTAAGAGTCATAGCTAAGGCTACAAAATTTTTGCTTCGGATGCATATTTAGGGTTGCCCTCATACAAACATATTTTTAAAATAGCATTTTCTCAAAGACCGGTCAATCGATTCACATGGAATTTACACCACGTGGCTTTTATATTAAAAGGCATATTTAAGACTATAAAAATTTTGCTTAGGGTTTATATTTAAAGTGGCCATCATACAAACATATTTTTAAAATAACATTTTCACAAAGACTACTTAATCGATTCACTTGAAATTTGCACTACTTGTCTTTTATATTAAAAGGCATAGCTATAAAACTTTTATTTAGGGTGGCATTCATACAAAAATATTTTAAAAATGGCATTTTCACAAAGATCACTAAGTCGATTCACATGGAATTTACACCACGTGGCTGTATATTTAGAGGCACATACTTAGGGTGGCACTCATACAAAAAAAATTTCTTAATAGAATTTTCACGAAGATTTCCAAATTGTTTTTTAATGTTTCTAATGGTGTATGGAAAGTTTTTACAAAGTTTGGTTTAAAAAAATGGAAAGTGACACGCCCTCCAAAATCAAAATATTCATATCTCATCAAGTACTGGACACAGATGAATGGGACTTGATATAAAAAGTAAGGGGCAAAAGTAAGTTTCACAACAATATCTGCAGCAACTACCGGAGAGGGTAGGACAACGTCTGCCGGGACAGCTAGTATTATATATATTAATAGTATAGATAAGTTGCCTCCTATTACTTTTATAATATTTTTTGTTTTATTGGAGACCAATACTTTAAGCCCCAGTTTTGTTGGCCAATCTCTTTAGATTAAGCAACAGTTAAGCGCTAAATCAAACTTAATCGTTTTTTTTTTAAACAGTCGATATGTTCCAAAATTATACAAATTATGACAAAATGACAGCTATGGTTTTCACTAAAATAATTCAATTTTTTTTGTAAAAAATTCAGAAAAATTCATCGTGCCCCACAACTGGTTAAAATTATGATTTGTATATTCAAAAATTTTCATTTCATTGTCAGTAAAATTTTGAGAACCACAAAAGAAATCAATTCTCTCTGAGTTGAATTCACCTGATATGGCTAAGCAGCATATATCGAATATTTTGAAGAGTTTTTACTTTCAAAACCAAGCCATAACGTTTGGCTTCAAAGAGAAAACATATCTTATGCAAAAATTGCACAGTTTCGCTTTCTAGCTCAGTAATGGTTGGAGTTGGAAAGTTTATTTGTTGTTCGCTTAACAGCAAACTGCCGTTGTAAGGAAAAAAAAAAAAAAAATTAAAAACTTCTTTCTTTTGATCAACGCTGAGATTAATTTTGATCAAAAGCGGAAATAACTTTTTTTTTTTAACTCATGCAGCCACTGGACGGTCGCAATCGCAGTGATGCTACTTTGCACTTTATTTATATAAAATTTTCAAGTTTTCGCAATTTTTTGCGTTAACTTTATTTATGTGGAGCTTTCCTCTTTTTTTGTTTTGTTTCAAGCACCAGCCATTTTTTCTGCTTTTTGTCCGTTGCTTTAGTAGCTCTACAACAAATTAATCTCTTACTTATTTATAGCAGAAATATTCACGCTCGAGTTTTAAATAAAATTTTGTTTTTTTTTTATTGGTTTAACTACAAGGATACCAACTAGTAAATCTAAATAAATGATATATTATATAAGAAGAAAAATAAAATATTTGATATTATTTTAATCCAGCATCTCTCTGATCATATATTGCAATATGCCGCCATTTTTAAAATACGTAATATCGACCTCAGTATCAAAACGTAAAATGGTATCAAAAACATTCCAATCAGCCTCAACTTGTACGCTTTGACCCGGTTTGAGATCATCGGCGATGCTGATATTGTAAATCTCACGTCCAGTTAAACTGAGGCTTTCAGCGTTTTGACCTGGTCAACACTAAATCAGTAGAAGTAACAAGTGGACCAAGTTTACCAACCAATTTATTGCCAATCACTTCAGGCAAAAGCATAGAAATCGATTTACCTTCATATAGCAGCTTCAGCATCAATATCACCCTATCCGAGTACACCTAGTCCATTAATCATGGTAGTGTGAGAATCAGTACCAACAACACTGTTAGGATATAAAAAATGTTGTTGCCATGTGCGTCCTTTTCAAAAACAACTCTTGCTAAATTTTCCAAATTTACTTGATAAACAATACCAGATCCAGGTGGTATAATTAACATGTTATTAAAAGCACGAGCACCCCACTTAAGGAAAGTAAAACGTTCCTTATTTCAACGCAAATTCCAGCTTTTGATTTTTCACCAATGCATCTGGAAGTCGTGCAAAATCCACTTTTAACAGATTTAGATCAATAACTAAATCTGCTGGACAAATGGGATTAATTATAATATAATATAATACAGCAACTGTCATTGCAGCAAAGTCAACAACAGCGGGATTACCAGTGAAGTCTGTCAGTATGACACGCGCTGGCTTAAAAGAAATTTCCACATCATTCTGGCCTTGCTTTAGCGCTGGAGACTATCCAAGAAATCTTTGTACATCCTTCTCAAGAATATGAAATTTATCACAATTACGAACAGCTGATTCAAGTAGCAAGCGTACAGAAAAAGGCAACTGCTCGTATTTAGGATCAATGGAGGCCAAATCAAAGTACTTATAGTCCACTCCGTCCCTGGAGATCGACTGGAATTTTGCAAATGGATTTGTTTCGGCCATTGATGCAATTTTTATATAGTGAATTGGAGCTTATTAAGCGCACCGTTGTACAATCTGGTTAAACGTCAACTGCACTCTTTTTTTCATTTTATTTCCGTTTTATACAAATTTTTTTTTAGTTCGCCTCTTATCAGTTTGACCCTAAATAATTCCTCTATAGTTAAAAATATAAAATAAAAAAATGTGAGGTGGCAAAATAAACTTTTCTTTACGCTCAACTCTACTTAACACGATTTTTTCCGCCAACTTATTGTCTTGTTGTTGTTTTTTGTTTATAAAATATCTTTTTGTTTTTTAATATTGTTGTTGGGTTTTTTGTTTTGCTAACTCCAAATAGCTGTGAAATGCGAAACACTTGCTTTAACACTGCAATGCTGATGCATTTTTTCAGTGTTGCTATTTTGCTTTCATCTTTTTGTAAATGTTTGAAATTTGTATACACAACTTCATTACTGCTATCGTGAATAAAAGTATCGATACTGTTTTTTTAAGAATAAAAAAATTATAAAAATAATCTTCAGGGAATAATTATATACCCTACACAGAGGGTATATTCACTTTGTCACTTTGGCGTGGTAGGTATTGAAAAGTATGTATATTATTGATTAGCGTCACCACCTGAGTCGATATAGCTATGTCCGTCTGTCTGTCTGTCTGTTGAAATCACGTTTACTAGAAAACTAAGCAAGCTAATGCAATGAAATTTCGCACATAGGTCACACCTTCTTGCAAGTTGCTAGCATATAAAAATGGGCGAAATCGGGTATCAAGCACGCCTACCGCTACACTATGTAAATATGCCTCGGCCCATTTTGAAAAAAATACTGCAATTTTGATGAAACTTGGTGATTTGGTGAACATGTGATGATAGATTGGGTTAGATTTTGAATTTGCAAAGACTCTTAAAGGGGTGTGGCATAGCCCAAAATTTTAACTGGGAAAACTGGGAAAAGTGGGCGTGACACTTTTTGATAATTGAAAATTTTGATTCCGTATAACTCAAAATTGCCACGTACGATTTTCATCAAAGTTTTAGGGATGATACCACTAAAAGCAGTCATCAATACAAACTAAGTTAGCATACTGGAAAAACTCGTTGAAGGGCGTGGCAAAGCCCACAATATTTATAAACGTTATTTTAAGAGAACTAACAACGTAATCGTTATGAAATTTAATATGGCAGATATAATTGCTAAAAGATGTCTTATTGCAAAGTTTTAGCACAATAGTGACAGTGGGCGTGGCACCTCCAATGTAGGCAAAAATAGTTTAATGTTATAGATATTGTGCCATGGGAGTAATCTTCATACAATTTGGTGCATAGATGTCAGTTACTATAAGCTTTAAAATTAAATGGATTTCGACGGGATTGCATCAGTGGGCGTGGCATCTCCCATATTAACATAAACTTGTAAGCGCTATTTTAAGTGAACTATTCCAGCAATGAAATTTCATACAAGTGGTTTACATGCTATAAGGCACATCTGAACCAAAAGCGGACAAAATAGCACCAGTGGGCGTGGCACATCCCATACAATTTAAATTCACTAAGTGGCATATCTATCGAAATTTTGCGTAAGAAGTTTGCTTTAGCTTTCCATAACTATTTCTGGATAAAAACCGGACTGGATTGTGTCAGTGGGTGTGTCACCGCCCTAAATTTTAAGACTAAGTATGGCATAAATCGCAAAATTTACAAGCTATTTTGCTAAAATTTTGTGTGCGTAGTTCAATTACGAATAATTTTTGGTTGAAATTTTCTTTTATTTTTCCACAAATTTTCAGTGCATTCTTTTTGCGTCAGTTTCTTGTCCGTTTTTCGTCCATTTCTTTTCCGTTTTTCATCAATTTTTTAACGTTTTTAATCCATTTCTTTCCGTTTTTCAGTCGATGCCTATTCTTGCCTCATTTTCTTGTTCGTTTTTCGTACATTTCTTGTCTGTTTTTTTTTTGTCCGTTTCCTGCCCATTTTTCAGTCAACCCTAAAAGTCTTATTCTTTTTATTTCCGTCGATATTACTGTGTGTAATTTTGGCTACATCCATACCTTGCTGCAGTTAAGTCAATGTATCGAATTTGCTACCTCCACTGATCCAAATCTATAACTGATCCTGGTGACAAAACTTTTTTGTCTGCTGCTGCTATTTCGTCAGAACGACGACGACGACGATGCCGAAATTGTTAAAAAGTTTAGCGCGCGAAAAGCGTAGGAAAGTTTACTTCTAAAGCTATTTTCCGAGTAATGCAACAAAATCGTGTTTTGTTTGCGAAAATTAGGAGTTGTTTTGAAGTTAAGTGTGGCATGTAATTATGTGTGCGTGTATGTAAGTGTATGTGTTACTGTGTTGGTGTAAATTTGGCGGATACACACAGACAGACAGACAGACAGACAGACAGACGCATTTATTTAACTTAACTTAGCAATTGCGGAAAAGTATAAGTAAGCAAAGACAGTTATGGTGGGACTGTGGAGATGCAGCGTGGTGAGGACACCACCACGCGCGCCTGTTGTGTATAGCGAGTGAGATTATCAATTTCAAATAAACGAAGTGCAGGCAAAGTTTTCAACTTTAGATTGCGTGGAAGGGATTAAAGGATTCGTGCAGGGTTATTTTTATATTTATAGAAAACTTAGTTTTCTGATCAGGGGTGGATATAAGTGCTGGTATTTTAATGCAATATAATGGAATGCATGCATTTTGTGCTCACTATTTATTTACTCATTAAAAATTAATGCAATAAAATGTTTAGTGGAGAAAAAATTTCTTGAATTTTGTAGTTACGCGTTGGTATCAATATGTCACATTGTCACAGTGACATTTGATGTGGTCTGTAGACCAGTTGGTTAACAGCTATTGATGAGTTTAGTTTGTAATGATTATAGCAAATCAGTTTCCAAGACGTTCTTGAATGATATATTACATACATATGCATGAGGCATTAAGTGCGTGAAGCTAGAATTCAAAAACAATATAGTTTTTCGAATTCGTTTTTTTTTTTTGAAACGATTTCCATTCTAAATTATTTACGAGGAGAGGCCCAAAACTCCGCAAAATGAAATGGAAATGAGTAGAATGTGACTACTTACTTTGTATCACGCTAATTGGGAACTAATTACGTTTATAAAGTTTGAATTTCAATATTTTGACTCATTTCGTTATTGTGATATCGAATGAATGTCTGTCGAAAACTGCAAGATTTTTGAAAGGACAACTCATAGATTTTGAGCCACGACAATTCATCAGCGCATAAAGGCTTCAGTGTGCAAGAGCCTTAAGATAATTATGGACTAAACATCGTCTTCACCAGATATTGCCTCTTCTGAACTTTTCTGTTCAGAATATTAACTTCGAAGAAGGTGTTGTGAGTCGGGGAGAGGAGATGGCTGCGTAAGAGCAAATTCGCTGAAGACGCTGAATGTTATTTCTCACTCAGTCTACGAAAAATGTACGGAGAACTCAACCAAGCGCTGACGTAGCTATATTGGAAGCAATGGGGCCTACTATTTAAGACTTCACTCAGTGGCTGAAATTTAACCATTATAGTGACAAAGTAATAACATAAATAACATTTTGGTATTAAAAAACTGATATTAAAAAGAGATATTTTTTATCATCGCTTCCAAAAATAAAAATTATGGTCTCATATTGCCTTATTCCTTGCTTAGAGTTCAATATATTTATGTACGTCCTCAAGGTTCAATCTATTTCTGTACCAAATTACATCAATAATCGGTCTTTTAGCTTAACATTAGAAAAGTTTTATTTGTAAGAGGCGTGGCACCACCCACTCAGATAAATAACATACAGTTTTTAATAAAAACATTTGTAATAAAGTTTTTTGTATATCACATCATCAAATAATAATTATTTTTCCTAAAATGGTGCAATATGGGCTGTCAATATTTTCGAATTACTTGAGATACAATACCTTTTCATCAGAATCTACTCTTCAGGTGCCAACTTTCTGTAGCACAGTAACTCATATTATGAAAATAACAGTCCTGCTTTATTTAATGTTAAAGTTGGAGAAAAACTTTGCCAACACAAAAATTCCATTTCAATGTGTAAGTTTTGTGCTGTAACAAGGAATAACAGTCAACTACAGCTGCTAGATTAACATAGTACACATTCCTTTTAACAAAACACCAGCAATTCTAATAAGATATAACAATTTAAGCTATACAGAAATCCTTCTCAACCAAATAAGGCATAATTGACAAAACCACCCTGCTGCTAACATTACATTACATTACATTTATGCATAACTTTTCAACAAATTCTGCAAACATTGATATCAACCGTTTCAAATTCTGTTAAAAGGGGAAATCTTTTTGGGACAAAAATTCAGGGAAAATATGCACGCTCATTTTAACTCAGCTCAACTCTCAGGGAGAGCACGGAATGCACGTTTGCGCACTTTTAAGCCTCGCTCAAAAATAAACAACCCGTTTCGAAAAGCATTTAAAGAGCGAAACGGTTCGTGAGTGGCAGTTTCTAACAGCACAGGAGCCGCAGTGATGGCAGCAGCATCAATCAGCAGCGCGGCAGCCAGCACCACATGGCGCACATGCGGCGGTGAAGGACAAACGCAAGTGTTTTCATTAATTGAATTGTTATTGTTATTCAATGTTATTTTTTTTTTCTTTAGCTATTGTTGGTGTTGTTGTTGTTGCTGCTTTTCGGTTTGTTTTTGCTTGATGTGCTGCTGATGTTATTGTTGCCAAAAAAAAAGAAAAGAAAGAAAATCAGGCAAAAATTGAAAGAAAAATAACTAAAATCCACAAAGAAAGCAAAAAACAAGATTTTTCCACATTTAAATAATAAGATGAACGTAATGCCAAACTGTGTGTATGTGGGTGTATGTTTACTTATGCATGTATGTGTGTGTGTTTGTTTGTGGCAAAGCGGAAAAATCGCAAATGTATAGAAAAACAATTTTGTTTTATTATTGTTATTGTAGTTATTGTGTGGTTGGTAAGTAGATCGTTGTGAAGAGGCGCTTTAAAGCAATCTTTGCACTCAAAGGCTGAGTATCAAGTAAAAAGTATCGATACATAACAATTGCATTAAGATTTAAACTTCATTTATTCGGCCTTAATTCAACCGATATGCCTAAGACATGCCTATTAAGAGGGCAGGGCCAGTCAGAGGCCTGAAAAATAGAGCATTTTCAATAATTGTTTTAATTTATTTAATAAAAATGATAATATGGCATCATTTTCTTTTGTTTCAACTTGTCTTGACGAAAGTTTAAAAAAAAAAAAAATTAAAAATAAAAAAAGTTGTAGCTGGCTGTGTTGGACCCTGTCCCATAAAGAGTGCCTTGCGGTGGCCATCACAAATCCTTGGAAAATCAATCGGATGAGAAAAATTAGTTATTTAAATAAATAAACTAGTGCCTGATCGATGTTTTTTTTTTTTTAAATCAACAAAATGACGGCCTCAGGAAATTTATCTCCAGACTTTCGGGTAAAAAACCAACAATGAATTTTTCATAAAAAATCGATATTTAAAAAAAAAAAATTCTTCGATTTTTATGCTTTTCAAAAACTGTAAATTTCATTTAAATCCATCAAGCGGTTATCGAGTTACGAGTTATCGATTTCTTTGAAATTTTGACTACCCCTGCCCCCTTAATATAAAAGACACGTGGTGTACATTCCATGTAAATCGATTGACCGGTCTTTGTAAAAATGCTTTTTTAATAATATTTTTGTATGAGGACCACCCTAAATATGCATTCTAAGCAAAAGTTTAGTAGCCTAAGCTATGACTCTTAATATAAAAGACACACGGTTTGAATTCAATGTGATTCAATTAAGTAGTCTTTGTGAAAATGCTATTTTAAAAATTTTTTTGTATGAGGGCCACCCTAAATATGCACTTAATCGAAATAAAAACTATTCAATGTCCTAAGTTAGACTAAATCACAGACCTAAGCCAAATTTCATAGAAAATGTTTGAATAGTTCCAGAGTTTACCTGGAACAAACACCGTTACACAAGATTTTTATATACATGTTAAGGTCCTCTTTATGTATCACGATTCGTTTCGTTTCGTCTCAAATTTTCAAGCCGAAAAATATGCTAGCACAATTTTTATATCTCTTAATCCATTAAGGTTAGATATTTTTGATTTCATTTGAAATATATGTAATAGCATATTTTCAGGCTTGAAAATTAGAGACGAAACGAGACGAATCGCGATACATATAGAGGCGCTAAGATAAACTATTTTTTTTTTTAATTTGAAGGCCTGAAAGTATGCAATTTAATCCACGAAGCCGCTGTTGGACATATTAGAGGATGTATGTAAGTCCTGAACCGCGAAAAATACTTTAACAAAGGGGGAAAAAAAAATTCTCAACATCCTGTGACAGGTTCAGAACAGTATATGAAACAGGCTTCATCGATTTTTTTAAAAACGTTCTTGTTTTTCTATATTTGGAATTTTTTTTGCTTAATACGACGAAATTTACCTCACGTTTTGGCACGTTTTCCCAATTCTATGGATTTCTATTTGCACCATTGCCATTTTGCTTAGAATTTAATGCTGTCTCATGCATAAAGTTAAATATTTGCTCAATTAACTATGCTATACATTTTTGTTGTTATTAACTTTGCTTTCTTTCTTTGCAGCCCCCCCTCTTTCAAACTCGTTTCATTTTCCCAACGCGCACTTGCCACATGTGTGTCTGTCATAGTCTCATGCCAGCCTATTTTGGGGCAAACGGAAGTTGTCAGTTTTTGCTGCTGCTGCACAGTACCCTTTGAGTTTGACCATGACCTAAAAGCATCTAAAAACTGCGACATATCATGTCGGTGTATGGTGTGCGCATAAGGGAGTAAGTTGTATCAGAGCTGGGGGTATTAAATTGGCGCAAGTCATTGTGTAACATGAGCGAAATAAAATGGAATAAGTGAGTAGTGAGTAACTAAGTGATGTAAAAATCTTCTATACTTTGCCAAAACGCAGTATGCTCGCATAATGCGTTGTTGCTTTGTATGTAGATTTTTATAATCTCAATGGTCCCCATTCATTCAGTAAATTTGCATTTTAATTTTTTTTTCATTTCAGTGAGATAAAAATGACACATAAATGCCACCTATGACGCACACGAATTAAATTTTTTAACGTAAACTGGTTGGAGAGTGTGCATGATAGTTTAGAAACATTTTCCAAAAGGCAAAATAATTCTAAACATTTTGTTTACCTATAACTTTTTTCGTAGAGTTGATATTTGCAGAGATAAAAAATATTTTAAGAAAATAATTCCTTAATTTCAACTTATGCCAAATTTATGGTAAAATTGTCAAGTACTATTAACAAAATCGAAAATCTCAACCTCCAACGCCTATCGTTTTGCCAAAGTATGCCCCAGACATTCTTTACATTGAGTAACTCTTGCGTTATTTTGCTACTATCCTTTAATCCTTACACTTAAAGCGCACTATTTTCCTTTATGCTAATCATAGTCTTTTTCATTCCTTTTAATGTAAAAAACTACAAACTTAAAATTCTGGTTTCTCGTTTATTTTCTCATTCGTTTGTCTCTCGATCTTTATCCGCCTATCGTTATGTACAAAACTGTAAAATAAAGTCTACACTTCGTAAAGACATAAATTCCTTTTTTTTCAAATCCACTGGTTCTAATCAAATCTGGTTTATCATCACCATCATCAACATACTCGTAGACGACATTCACTTGTGTGTGTCTCACCAGCAACACCTAATTATGTCAATTGCTCCCTGCGTACTCTTTCGTTTCGACAGTTTCGACAATTTCGCACTTTCGTACTTCAATTTCAACAACTCATTGCTACAGAGCTCAGACGAGGCTCATCAGTGAAAAAGTCCTTTTTGAGGTTTATTTTTGCTTCTTTGGTAATTTTTACAATTTTTATACGCTACACGTGGGGTGTATGCACTTTGTGCTACATAGAAGGCATAGAAGTGGGCGTGTTAGTAATAGAAAAGTATTTATATTCTTGGCCAATGTTATCACTTGAAAGTTGAACAGGCCAGGTTTGTTACTTTCTCCGTTTGTGGATATCACGTCAATGAGAGAAAACAAGAGATAAAGATGAAACTGTCCACACAAGTCAAAATTTATTGCATATGTTAGGGGTGATCTCAGAAACTTCTTAAGCAAATTTCAAAAACTTAAAGAGAGTGGAGTTAGAAAAGTGGGCGTATGGAAATCTAATGAAACTAAGAACTTAATGCTTTAGCATATTGCAAAAGTCTGATAAAAAAACATTTAGTAAAAACCTAAGGCTCTCATGACAACTTCTACTGTTAATGCAATATAGGGTATTCAATTTTCGGCCATGCCGAAGATAACACACTTACTAATTTTATTTTACTTATTTTTCTGCTTTTGTATTGAGTTCCTAGGCAAATATTTAAAGAATCCTCTATATGCAGTTGTGCTCCAGTGGGCCATAATTCACTTATTAACATACTACGTACGTATGTATGTACGTCTGTGTGTATGTCAATGAGCTTATGGCAAAAAATTAACGTAAGCGGTATTGCAGGCCAAAATATTTAAGTGTTAGTTGTATTCATGTACATATGTGTATGTGTGTGAAAGTTAAATACCATATGACGAAGGACGCAGTGGTGTTGACTATTCAAGTAGTGAGAAATTAAAAAAATTTACGAGTAGCTAAAGAGAAAGAAACCTATAAATTAAAAGAAAATCTAAAAGGAAATAAGGCGAATGAAAAGAAAAAATATTCGAGCACATATTGTAACTGTAACACACGCTGCGATTGATGAAGCTGATGGGCTTGAACTACTGCAGGTTCACCCCAGAAAAATATATAAAGAACTTCATGCAATGTGATCCTATTTTTATCACATCAAGGATCGATCAGGTCGAGGTAGCCACTTTTAACTTAATTTTTCTTATGGTTTTTACCTAGGAGCCTTTCTGGCAGGGTTGCCGAGTGACCAGGGTTGACTCGGCCAAGCCCGAAATTTCATGTCAAAGCCGGGAACCGGGTGGAAATTAAAAAATTTCTGAAATAGCTGAGAATTGAACGATTTTTATGACATGGAGTACAAATTGTTGTTGAACCAACAAAAAAAAAATGTCAAGTTATTAAAAAAAAGAAAAAAATCAAAAAAGAAAAAAAAAAGTTTATTAACTTTTTCCAAAAAAAAGTCTTTTTTATCATTACAGAAAAAATAATGCTTTTTTTTTAGAATGCCGGCAGTTGCTTTTTTTCAACTTGGCAACCCTGATTTCTGTTAAAAAATTACACAAAATAACAAGGTGTTATTGACAAATTGTTAGGGGACGTCCATTAATTACGTAGCAATTATTTTGAAAATTCGAAAACCCTCCCTCCCCTCCCATCGGTGAGATTTTGTGAGATCTGGCGGGACCTCTCATCTCCCTCCCATGATATAATTTTTAATGTAAATTCTACGCATTAAGAAGTTGACGTGAGGTTTTCCTTGACCCCCTCCTCTCCTTTGGAGAAATTTTGCCGGACCTCCTCCCCCTTATTTTGACTCACGTAATTAATGGACGTTCGCTTAGAAGCATCAATTTTGAATTTTGTGAAATTTTAAATTTAATTCACTAAGTAAATTCAGTAGCGGATCAAGACATACGCAGTAGTGTGTTGTAAGATCAGAAGCGGAACTGAAGGGGGGAATTTGCATTTTTTTTCCAACACGAATTTTGTGAAATATAAAATTCAATTTGCGAAGTAAATTCAGTGGCAGATTAAAATTTACACAGTTTTGTAGTAAAAACACTAGCAGAGCTAGAGAGGAGCAAAGGGGGCATTAGCAATTTTAAAATATTTTTCACGGAAGTGCGGCAAAATGTGTCGCTTTGCTTCAGGCGCCAATAACCCTGACACCGTCTCTGAGTACAGTAGCGCTGAAGAGAAAACGTTTTAACTAAAATAAAAGTGATTTTTAAAAATTGTTTTTTCTCTAAACTCCCAAAGGAATAGTTAATACAGAGTTTTGTTTGAGAGCTCGTTATTTTTAAGGTCAGTGCCAACCGAAAAGTTGTAATATCACATTTAGAGGAAATTTTTTAGAATATATTTTTAAATATTTTTTAGCGAAACTATTAGCAAATCTATTTTTTCAATAATAATAAATTCAGTTTTGTTTTTAAATTTTAAACTATTTTTAAATAAAACTTTAATGCATTCCGGTCAGGTTACGGTCAGGCTGGGTTTTTTTTGCCGCTGTCTAACATGGCAAAGTGTTGTGGTCAATTGTAGTGGTTTTAACACATCATGTAACTTGCTGTGCATACTCACATAGTTTAAAATGTTATACAATATTGTATTATATTAAAAGTTTCAAATTGTAATTTATTTAACTAAAAAAAAAAATACTTTAATAGAACAATACTTCAAATGATTTAAATTTTTTAGCTCAAAAATTTCGTCAAAAAACTTTACTGCACTAGGAAAAAGAGATCATAAAATGAAAATGCACACAGATTTTCAGCACAGTTGCAACTATTACTATTTTTAACAGACTTTTCACACATCCACAAACTATTTAACCAAAAAAAAAAACTATCAAAAAAATCAAAAAAAAAAAAATGGTTTTTTTCCAATGAATTTTTTCTCATAAAGTTTTTTCCATTACTTTTATTCCACTGCATTTTTGCTTTTCATGTTTCATGGCATTTTGTGACAGTGAAAACGTAGCAGCTCTTTGAAGTGTATAGTCGTAGGAAGTGAAAAATAACGATGGTATAAATTTTACTGATCAGAAAGGTCCATTAAGTGAGATTTTATGCCTTTCCTCGAATGATTAGTGCATTAAAAATTTAAGAACTCTTTTAAAGGGGTCGCAGTTACCCCTAGTCATAGTCGGAAATATTCTCCAATGTATATCCTCATTGGAACATTTTCGGTTGATGCAAAATAAATTAAAAAAAACCGTCCAAAATCTCAGCTGAGAACATTTCATATTTCAATTTAATTTTCGACTCGATTGATAAAAAATAGTTCTTTCAAAAAAGCGACTCAAAACATAATCAACTCATGTTCGCAATACGTTCTCGACCTTTTTCTATCGAAATCACAGAATACCAAATATAAATGTACACCATCCCAAACTGCCAGCTGCTATTAAGAAGCAAACGCAATGTTGCAATTGCTGCAACATTTCCTGCCTGCTGCTGTTGCTGCTGCTGCTGTTGGCCCTTTATGAGCCAAAAGCTCAAGCCCAAGTTAACACAAATGAAAAAAAATAAAAAAAATCTTTATTTCATTCGGATTTTTTCTCGCTTGCTTTGTTCGTTCAAGATTAAGGATTACAATCTTTGTAGCAGCATACAAAAGCCCTGCAGCACAGTGGAGCAAGCAACCAACATATTTGGCACTGGAGGATTGCGGATTGTAAAGGGAAGACGTGCCGAGTAGCAGCAGTACCTATACTGCGTGCTGAAAGCCATTCAAAGCATTCGAAATAAAATGGCAAAATTGTGAATGGAAAGAAGACACATAAACGGATAATGCGCGCAAAGTAATAAAGGAGCTGAGTAGAAAATGGCTGAAATGGAATGTTTTCTTAAATTATAAAAGGATTTGCAACTGAAATCTGTGTATTAGGAACATAAGCGTTTGAGAAGCAACGAAAATTAAAAAAAAAAGTAAAATGCGTCGAAGAGTTTGTTGAATACATTAAAGGTGATTTTCTGTTAAATGTAATAAAGGTGATAAAATTCGTCAGCTTAAGTTAAGTTGGCTGATGGTATAAAAAAGCTCAAAATTATTTAATACAATTGGAAAATGCAGAATAGGGCGCTAAAACTCTATAAGTTTCATGGCCAGTAAAAATTTGTATATGATGCTCTGCCAGCTGCCAGAATAGGATAGGATAGGATAGGATAGGATAGGATAGGATAGGATAGGATAGGATAGGATAGGATAGGATAGGATAGGATAGGATAGGATAGGATAGGATAGGATAGGATAGGATAGGATAGGATAGGATAGGATAGGATAGGATAGGATAGGATAGGATAGGATAGGATAGGATAGGATAGGATAGGATAGGATAGGATAGGATAGGATAGGATAGGATAGGATAGGATAGGATAGGATAGGATAGGATAGGATAGGATAGGATAGGATAGGATAGGATAGGATAGGATAGGATAGGATAGGATAGGATAGGATAGGATAGGATAGGATAGGATAGGATAGGATAGGATAGGATAGGATAGGATAGGATAGGATAGGATAGGATAGGATAGGATAGGATAGGATAGGATAGGATAGGATAGGATAGGATAGGATAGGATAGGATAGGATAGGATAGGATAGGATAGGATAGGATAGGATAGGATAGGATAGGATAGGATAGGATAGGATAGGATAGGATAGGATAGGATAGGATAGGATAGGATAGGATAGGATAGGATAGGATAGGATAGGATAGGATAGGATAGGATAGGATAGGATAGGATAGGATAGGATAGGATAGGATAGGATAGGATAGGATAGGATAGGATAGGATAGGATAGGATAGGATAGGATAGGATAGGATAGGATAGGATAGGATAGGATAGGATAGGATAGGATAGGATAGGATAGGATAGGATAGGATAGGGTAGGACAGGATAGGATAGGATAGGATAAGATAGGATAGGATAGGATAGGATAGGATAGGATAGGATAGGATAGGATAGGATAGGATAGGATAGGATAGGATAGGATAGGATAGGATAGGATAGGATAGGATAGGATAGGATAGGATAGGATAGGATAGGATAGGATAGGATAGGATAGGATAGGATAGGATAGGCCAGTTCACGTCAGGTCAGGTCAGGCCTTTACCTCCTCCCAATTTGTCCGCTTTTGTCGGTTTTGATGACCGCCATTATCCCTGCTGCGGACGTCTTTAATGAAGACTCCTAAAGCAAATTCTATACCAAAAAATAATTAGGAGGCTTCTACCTGCGAGCAACAGTAGCTCCACGCATTTGGCTGTCTGCTTGTAGTATTGCTTTACATTGCGTTGCTGTTGCAGATGCTTAGCTTTTTTATTATTTTCAATTCGCACACTTTCACATAGGCTTGATCAATCAATTGCAAGCAGAGCTCTGGCTCTTTTAGCTAGCTCTTGAGGGCTTATCTGGCTTACATCTACTTAAAGTCCAGCGAAGATTCTTTCGATAATGAATATTTTTTTTTTATTTTATTGGAATTCATTCCAATACAAGTTATACAAAATATTAAGCATACGGGTAGTTAAATTGCCCTTTAGATGGTTTTACTTAAGCTTCATTCATACATACATATGTATGTACATCAAAAATTAGTTTCATAATAAAGTCTTTTAATATTAAGTTTCAATTCCGCGCTGCTTTAAAACTTTGCACTGCATTTCACTGCTAACCACTCTTACTACAATTTAAAAGAAAAAAACTACTATTTCTACTACTTTCAAGTAAAAACTACGCCAAGCAAACAAACGCACACTCCGTAATCAGAGAAACAAACAATAAACAACGAAACTGTGGCAAAACATTTTATGGCTCCCAGAGGATCACATTTCATCATTATGTGTGGTCCCAAGGAAAATACATCAAGCCGACGAATGGGCTGGCAAGGAGGCAGTCATAGAGAAAAGCAGCCAAGCGAGGAGCACCGGAAACTAAGAATCCAAAATTATGTTTTGCATAAAATGTTTGCTGCTACTGTTGTTGCTCCCCAATGGCAATGCGCGGCGGCGTTGCAGCGTCTCGAATGTTGCATATTTCTTGGCTAACTAGGCAGCTGACAGCCTCGAGAAATTTTGGAAGACAACTACTACATCGAAAATGTTGACGATGAAGACGAAAACGAGTCGTCGTTTACATACATTGTTGTGCTCATTCAAGTGACGATACTTTAATTCAATAAATTTGATGCTTTGTATCTGGGTAATCGTCAATTACTCAAGAAAAAAATCAAAAGTTGAAAAATTATATTGAAGTAACAATTGGGAAATATCTTAAGGGACGCCCATTAATTAGGTGAGGTGTTTTTTTTTAAAACAGCGGTTTTTTTCTTTCCAAAAATTCTTCGCTAAAACTGTTTTTTCAGACCTCATAAAGCAGGACCTCCCCTTAACTTCAGAGCGTCCATACTCTTTTCAACTTATCTTCATCTTTGTGGGATCCGTACTCCCCAGCGAATTTTGTATGAATACCAGTATGAAAACTCTATATTTTGTAAGAATATTGAACAAATTAAGTCACTATTTGTTATTATTATTTCTAATTCAATTTCTTATAAAATTTAATTTAAAACAAAAAAAATAAAAATAAAATTAAATATCTTCTGGTGAGCCTGTATGAGCTCGTTTTGCTGTTGGTGGTGGGCGTGGTGTGAATGATATATAATAAGGTGTGAAATAATTATACGTCTTTTATTATTCGATAGAGTTAGCTTGGGGACTCCAGCACCCCGGGACGGTTTTAAGCTTAAGGAAAGTTTCAGTTTATCAGATCATGAACAAAAATGTTGTTATGCTTTTAAATATCACAAAATCTTGACATGATGACAGATTCAGTTTCAGCGTTTCGAAACATTAACATTATTTTCTTACAGTTACAACGAAAATTAAATTTACACTGGGAAAAAATACCCCACAAATTGATGCTCTTCCCCAACGATACTTTACATGGTCGCCGACCAACTAATTGACACTCTGTCACTAATGTTGCCACAACTAAATCTAAACAATGAGCAAGCAAGTGCAACAACAACAACAACAACAAATACAACAACAAAAACATACAGTGCAACAACATAAGTTAACATTAAGGGGCAACAAACACAACTACGTAGTATGCTACTCGTACACAAACACACACACACACACACTCCGAACTTATGCTGTTGCTAACTACTTTGATAGATTTGTTGCTACAATTTTGCTGCTCCATTTGTTCATTCGTTTATGGTCGTCTCACTTTCTCAACGACGACGAAAGCATGAAGTAGAACTTTATAAATTCTGTTGCATACTTCATGGGGTGCAGTGCATTAAAAATTTAAGTTGCGAGTTTCAGTTGAGCGTAAAACGCGTGTGGCTTACCACTTCCACCACAACAAAGCGCAATTCCAAGTTATGTGTGCCCTCCTCCATTTCAAAGTTGGACTAGTTATTGTTGTTGTTGTTACTGCAGCAGTGCCTATATGATGGTGTATTGCAGTTTTGCAAAATATCTCTGCCTTTTCTATTCATATGGTATATATATACATATTTCCCTGTCTAATTTGCATTTAGATTATGAAGGTTTTTAGCACTTAAAAAAAGAATTAAAAAAGAGCGCTTTATAAGCGACAAAAAAAAAGAAGAAATTAAATAAAAAAGAAATGTTTTTAGAGCGCCAGTTGGTATTAACATAAGCCTGAAAACTAAATTAATATGAAAGTCTGAAGCGTTGGGATTATTATGTTGTTATAAAGGTTGTTTTTGTTGGTCTTTTTTTTTTTTTTGATAAATAAGTCAGGGATTAGCTGTTGGTGAGATTAAAAATTTTACAATTTTTTAGTAGCAGTGAGTAAAAGGCCGTTGTTGTGTGTTGTGTTTAAGAAAATTTAATTTGAATAAAATTTGCAATTATTTAAATCAAGATTTTGTTACACAAATGAAAATTAAGTGGTTGATATTTATTTCAAGAAATCATATATACCACCATGGTATGTATATACTAATAGATAAACGCATTGGAACCTATTCCGACGCCCATTTCTGTTTTTTACTCTTGGCTGACAATATGTTTTTAATGTTAAAATGTATTTCAAGGTATATAAATCACGAGCCTACAACGATATAAACATATGAGGATTGGGGAACGAAACGGCATATGTCCAGTTGCAATTTTCAGAAATCGTAAAAAAAAGAACTGACACTTTAGTGTCTGAGTTTGAAATTACTTGAAGTGTAGTGTTTTATAAACACGTTTCCATCAAAAAACTCAAAACGTCCAACCATGGACATATGCCGTTTTGTGCGCCCACTGCTCATTTATACATAAGGCTCACCCAAGAACTATGAGTGTATCGCAATTGCATTTGTGATCTGGATTGGATTATGTTTTGGGCCAACTGCTTTATGATGAAAGATGAACGATTATATGAGATTGTGGTAGTTTTGCTGTCAAGATATCGTATCTACCGAAAATTTGTACCTTAAAGAGAGAAAAATATGGTTCATACTGTAATGGTTTTAGTTTTCATTATATCTCGTTCGATGAGGGATTTATTGAAAATCGTCTGTACGCGTAGTCTAAAAGCCTAGAATTAATGGTGAGCTATGACGTAAATTTGCATAGCAACGCAAGGGGAATCATCAAGAGTAAGCTCAAGAACCATACATTTTTTGAATACATTGGTTCACAATATATGGTCTGACTTTTGTCAAAAGTAGAATGCACAAAGTCATAGAACATACATTACCAGAATAACAGAGGAAATTCAGATGACAGAGTGACGTGTCTTGGGGTAGCTAAGTACCTCTCTAAGGACACTGCCACATAGATCTTTTGCGAAATAACGTGACTTGGGAGCCGGCTGAAATGACATGTCATCCACATCAATATCTTTGATTTTTATAGCGCTCATCATTGACTATTACACTCAGACTTCATCGCTTACGAAATAGTATCGACCAGCGCCTGATTAAAGCCTTTCGAAGTTTGGCGCTAAAAACTAGAAAGGTGCCACTTCAGCTCAGTGTCCGTTCCTTAGCTTTACTTAGGGGATTGTCCATTAATTACGTGAGGTGTTTTTTTGAAAATTCGGACTCCCCTCCCCTTGGTGAGATTTGGTGAGATCTGGCGGGACACCTCCCCCCCTCCCTATACTCCCTAGAGATTTAAATTATAATTTTTAATGTAAATTCTATGGATTAAAAAAGTTGACGTGAGGTTTTCCTTGGCCCCCTCCCCCCCTTTGGTGAGATTTTGCCGGATCCCTCACCCCTATTTTAGCTCACGTAATTAATGGACGTCCCCTTATACCTTTAGCAAATACCTTAATCAAGCCTTGAGCTCGAATCGTGGGGCTATAGCCCCCTCTAGCCTATAATGCATGTCCAACAGTTGTTTTTTGGGTTTGTAATAATATTGAACGAATGAGTAGTGTTTTCACTCTCTATTTGTGGCAATTTGGCTTATTAATATAACCAGAGAGGCGGAAATGCAGCGAATCAGAGAAGAAGTTTTTATTCTAAGATGCAGCATTAACTTCTTGTTGCTCTAACATCACAGTGCAACCTAGGCCCGGATTAAGACATCTGCCGCCCTTAGTCCAGTCAGAAATTGCCGCCCCTCTTCACTAGTAAATATAGTTAAAAAATTTTGTAATATCAAAAGTGAGGACCTTTTTTTTTCCCCCTGTGTAAGTAAATTTAAAAAATTACAAAAAAAAATTTCAAAGTTCCCAATATTTGCCGCCCCTAAAATCGTGCCGCCCTAGGCACTGGCCTAGTGTGCCTCTAAGGTTAATCCGGGCCTGGTGCAACCGTACTTATCATAGGTAAGGTAATCAATTTCATAAATGTGTGCTGCACAATATATTGAAGGTAATATTGCGCAATATTTTGAAATATTTGAATTTTGGCATGAAAACTTTAAGCAATGAAATTTACATCAATTCACCTAACTCATTAAGCTTTAATTTAGAAAACGCCAGCACAACAATACGCAGCCTACATACTGCAGTAGCCATTAGGTGGAATGTGGCCAAATAGCTAAAAGCTCTATGAAATACAATGCAATTAAAATTTAATCAGAACCTTTAATTTTAGCTAAATTACAACAAAAACTTAATTAAACATTTAGCGAACGAAATTTCCGCATGCATAGTTTTTCCGAATCCTTGCTACAGGCTAGCGATGGCGATGCTGGCGTAACCGAGACTCCTCTGTATGGAGGAGTAGTAAAGAGAACGCGTCGTATCCTTGTGAATGCGAGTAATTTCTTGTTTAAATATTTGGAATGGCGCCACATTCATTTGTGGAAGGCAAGGCCGAAGCACAGACGCCTCGTGAAGCGGTAGCTGATGCGTGACGCGCTTTACAGTGGGTGTGTATCGTTGTTGCTGCCATTATTATTGCTGTTGTTGTTTTGTTGTGTTAGGTAATCAAATGTTCTCAAGCGTTACAAAACAGTTATGCAAATATCCTTGAGAGAATTTTTTTTTTTTATCCAGAGCGACTTAAATTGCTGTTATTTTTCTTCCGTTGAATGAGCGCTTAAGTTCAACGCGGTGCGACGTGGCATATGCGTAAGAGAACTTTTTTTTTTGTTATTCAACTTCTAACATCGTTCTTTGAGCTTGTACGTGCGTGCGTGTTATGCCATTTGTATGGGTTTGTTAGCAAGCGTATTATTGCTGTCTGTGTGTGTGTGTTAGTTGCGTTTATTTGTTTGTTTGCGCGCGGTTTGTTTGTGCAGCGCGGCGAAACGCATTGTACTGCGCCGCTTTTTGCTTTGTTGATGTTTATGTTTTACCTTTTACGCTTGAATTGCTTTTTTTCATTGTTATTGTTGCTTATTTGTTGCTTTTGCGTGTGCCACCCACCACAACATTTGAATTGAAGACGCATAGTGTTGGCAGCGCAAAAAAAAAAAAATAAGAGGTGTTGCACAGTGGGCCATAATGTTTTTGCTAAAAAATTTTGCTTTAAGGTTTTTGTACAAAAAGCACTTCAAAGCGGAGCGAATCACAGCAGAATGAGCTGTCGTCACAATATCAATGTAGCTGAAGGACTGAATGGAATGATAGAATGAATACAGTGCTGCTAACTCTAGAGAACCCTTAGCAGCTGTTGATTACAGCTTGATAACATAGGAAATAATAGTCTAACAGCTCTTATTAATTCGAAATTTCATTATTAGCATGCAGTATTTAGTTGCATTTGCTCCACTGTACACCTCAGCTTGCGGTCGACAATGATTACATGCTGTTATTATTGATGTTGTTAAGCTGAGGTAGGTGCCTTCAAGCATGACCGGCAAAGGGTTTAACATTTTTATTGTTGTTGTTACTGTTGTTTGAATTTGTAAATAAAATTTAAAATTTATTTCAAAATATTAGCGATCAATCATAATATTTGCATACCTTTGATATTTGCATAGCTTAGTTAATGTTATTTGTTGTTGTTGTTTTTAGTGTAGTCCTTTTTGTGGTTTACACTTTAGCTGTTGTGGTTGTTGTTATTGCTGTGACATTTGTTATTGTTGCTGTAGTTATTGTTGCTAACTTATTTGGTGCCATAATGGTTTTTGTGGTTAAACAAGTGTTGCAATACGCTAATTTTATTTGATGTTATTGTTATTTTAAGCTACACTGAGCAACATTTTATTTGTTGATTTGATAAGATTTTTTTTGTTTTTTAGATGTGAGAAAGGTCGCACAATCAAAGGAAAGTAAACAAAGCTACTGATAAGGCGCTATATGGCTCGAATTTATAAACCTAAGCTCATTATTGTAAGACTTTTGTTTTACCATAATTTTCGTAATAACTTTTTATCATGTGAAATATATAAAAAAATTGTACGCACATATAACTTTTTCGCTGACAAAGTCAAGCATACAAAACATTCAAAGCCCACAAAAGTAGTCAGCGAAAAAGCTATGTGTGCGTACAATGTTTTTATATATTTTCCATGATAAAAAGTTATTACGAAAATGAAGGTAAAACAAAAATATGTGGAATGCAAGCACGATTTGCAGTAAGTAATTTGGAATGTTGCTTTTGTTATTTGCTTTGAAAATAGTACCGTGAAGTGGCTTGGCAATGATAAAAAACAAAAATTGAAAATATTTCTTTCTCATATTAACATAAATTCACATTAAAATTTTAAGCGTAAAAAAAAATTGGGGCTTTTGAAAAAATCAGCCTTGTTTTTTTTTCACAAAAAGCGCTATAGCTCCGTCAATTTTCAACAATTTTCAAAATTTCTTAAAGATTCTGACAGAAAATCAGAAGTTCGATTAGAATCGAAAGATAAGAAAACGGTTTTTCAAGTTTTGACACTAAAACTTTAAATAGGCATAACTTCGTAAAAAATGTTTTTAGTCAAATCGGTGGAATGTGTCTTCCCTTATATCCTCTGAAATACAACATATATAATTGGCAACCAATTCCGAGATTTGAAGTTAGTCTGACTGCATGGTTTGAAATGGATTTGGTCTATCAGGACATCGGATAAGAATTTGTTGTTACAGCAGACCTATTGGGCCCGAATCAGGCCACATTGTGTCTGTGACTCATTTTGACCTTCCATAATTTCCTTTTTTTGTGATGTGATGATCAATTTGCAACCTCTCGTCAACAGGTAATGACTTTCTCATGAATGAGAAACAAAGAACTCAGTAGTTCAAATTGCTTTCAAAACCGGCCAAGTCCATGAAGTTCACTCCAATTTTTTTGTAAATTCTGTTCAATTGAGGTTAAATTTTGTCACAATTGGAACTCTTTCGAAATTAAGTTGCGAATTAATATATGGGTATTTCCATATATTAATTAAATTAACCTTTCGGTCCACCGTTCGTATGATTTCAATTAAATTGTATTTAAAACCAGTCCAGTCCAACGCCTTGAAATCAAAACCGGCCAACTCTAGTTTATTGATATCAAAACCGGCCAAGTCCACTTTTTTTTTAAACAAAATTTGTTGAATATGTATATGTATGAATATGTATGTCAAAACCGGGCAAGTCCATGTTGCATGAATCAATAATACCCGACAAGTCCAAAATTGTTCAAAAACAGCGGCAGATGAAACTCGAAAATTCTGATCTGACGTGTTTTGAGTAAGAAATTTTATAAGCTATCATGTGGGAAATACCATTTATTTTTTCAATGGACATATGCAGATGAAGATAATAGTTTTTTGTTGTTTTTCCAAAAGTATGAAAAAGGCACTTTGCCGGTTTTGCAACTAGATGCTTCAACTCTCTAACGTACGGCATAGATTGTTTATCCAAGTTTTGTATAATTCACGTCAAGAAAATTTGATTGGCATACCAGTACCTATATGTTGTATTTTGATTTTTGTTGATTATCGATTATTTACTAATACTCATGATAAAAAACTCGTCGAGGAATTGATATTGCAAACCACTTATCAACATTTTATTTGAATATCCAAAAGTCAATCAATGTTATTTTGATATAATCCTTAAAAAATTATACAACGCAAGTTGCAATTAATAAGCATTGCATACTTCAAGGCAAGAGCTGAAAAAAACCCCACTACCGAAAGGTGAGCACTTCTTTAACAGCAATTAATTGCTTTCAATTAACTTGCAATTGCCTTCTTTTTGTTTTGCAAAATAAATTGGTATTGGCAACCTCATTGGCAATATTTCAGTTAACTCCTAATTAAAGTGTCCTTAATTTAATACCTTTAAATTTGCGCAACGCCTTTAAGCGAGCGCAACGCGCACACAACGTGAACTCCAACACCTTTGGGTGGTAAATGGCATTCGTATCGGTGCAGCGTTGTGAACTCAAAAAAAAAAAAAACAAAAAGGCACTAACGATTGCTATCGCAAATGAAATATATCCAGTGTTGCCAACGCATAGCATTTTCTTGCAATTTCCTTCCTGTGCCAACAATTAGCAAGCGCTTTAATGTCGTTGTGTGTGTGTGTGTGTCTCACTATACATTTTCCCACAACAGGCAACAACGTGAAAAACGCAACACAATGGAACACATTTTTCACGCAACACGAACATTTGGAAAATTATTGCATATAAATTCTAGCCGACAACATGAAAAAAAAGAGAAAAAAAAACTGAGGAAAAAATGAGAGTAAAAAAAAAAAACCAAAAGTTTGAGGTGGAAGAAGCTTCCCAGTTTGCTGAGAAATTCGAAAGAATTCTAGGTGGCCATAACGACCTCACCTCTCACAGCGTGGTGCGCTGCAAATTAAGCGAATTCATTATTTTCGCTAGAGCTGTTGCAAGAATGGCGCTATGACCCAGCTGGCAAACTCACAAAAGGTGACAAACAATGATGCCAACTGACTAAAATGCTTGTGTATGATTCCTGCAAGTATACGTTAAGTATTTCAATCAGAATTTAAGAGAAAAGTTTGCGCTTAGGGCAAGCAGTATCGCCATTTTAACGTAGCTAGCAAGTTAGGGTTGCCAGATGTTTAGACATGGTATGCAACGAACTTAACGCTCATTTTGTTATTGTTGTAATTTTGTAATTTTTTTATTTGCCTTCAGAAAATGCTGCACAACTTCTTCTTCGAAGCGTGAAAATTCTTGTAATTCCTTGAGTTTTTGCTACTTGTTCGCGTTCTTACAGCAAGTGCTGAATTGCTAATTATTAAAATGAATATGTGACGTTAACTAGAGATGGCCAAGATATTATGGGATAACAAAAATAAATGCAATGTACAATGTACACAGCCAGAAAAATGAACAAAATTAATGTAAATGACGAAAAATATAGCATAACAAAACAATAACAAAATTTGCATAACCTTAATAATATGCACCTTAGAAACGTCTGCCTTTGAAAAATCGGCGTTGAAATCGTCTGCCTACTTTTTTTATAATTTTTAAAAAATAAAAATACCAGTCAGGCAGCAGGCAGACGTAATAAAATGATTTACTTAGTTCTCAATTTCTTATTAACATGTTTGTAATATTGCAATTTTTAAATGCAGCAATAACTAAGTGGCAGATATTGTTCGTTTTGTTTATTATGACGTAATCTAGATAATTAACGCAATCTGCCTGACGATAAAATCACTAAAGTTTGTATATTTCATAAAATTTTACAAAAAAATATTGAATTGCGTTTAAACGCAGCAACGAAAAAGTCTGCCCCTTGCATTTATATATTTTTCTGTATAGACACATTTTTTAAAATAAATGGCAGACGCGCTGAAATTGTTTATGGTACCTTTTTTTAAAGTTCTAAATTGCTTTGAATTAATACCGCAGAGACAAGCAATGCTGGTATTATTATACCCTACACAAGGGTATATTCACTTTGTCATTCCGTTTGT
The DNA here is from genome assembly GCA_963662105.1 of Meiosimyza platycephala. Lineage (NCBI taxonomy): Eukaryota > Metazoa > Arthropoda > Insecta > Diptera > Lauxaniidae > Meiosimyza > Meiosimyza platycephala. The sequence continues at coordinate 81,915,797 of OY759211.1, read as the reverse complement.
AACGCATAGAAGGGGGCATGGCAGGTATATAAAAGTATATATATTATTGGCCAGCGTCACCACCTGAGTCGACAAAGCTATGTCCGTCTGTCTGTTTGTCTGTCTGTCTGTCTGCTGAAATCACGTTTACGGGAAAACTAAGCAAACTTATTCAATGATATTTGGCACACAGGTCACACCGTCTTGCAAGCTGCAAGCATATCAAAATTTGCAAAATCGGGTAACGACCACGCCTACCGCCTTCCTCAGTATACTCAAAAGACACGTTGAAGGGCGTGGCATAGCTCACAATATTTATAAACGTTATAATTAGAGAACTAACAACGTAATCGTATTGAAATTTAATATGGCAGATATACTTGCTAAAAGGTATCTTCTTACGAAAATTTGGCAAAATAGAATCGGTGGGCGTGGCACCTTCCATATAAGCAAAAAACGTTTAATGCTATAGATGGTGTGCAATGAACGTAATCTTCATAAAATTTGGTGCATAGATGCCAATTATTTTAAGCTATAAAATTAGGTGGATTTTGACGAGATTGTATCAGTAGGCGTGGCACCTCCCATATTAACATAAATTGAAAGTGATATTTTAAGAGAACTATTGCAGCAATTTTCATGAAAGTTGATGTAAGTAGTTTACTTGCTATAAAGCATGTCTGCATCTAAAGCGGGCGAAATAGCACCACTGGGCGTGGCACCTCCCATACAAGTAAAATACCTTAATTGCATATCTATCGAAATATATGAGTATTCATATTGAAATTTGGTATAAAAGGTTTGTTTATGGAAATCTATTTCTGGATCAAAGTCAGTCTCGATTGTAACAGTGGGGGGGTGACACCGCCCTAAATTTTAAAGTGAATTAAGGCGTATATCGCAAACTATACAAGCTATTTTGCTAAAATTTAGTATGTGAATGTCAATGAGGAATATAATTTATTAAACCAAAAGTAGGCGTAATTGGAGAAATGGGCGTGGCATATTTGGTTTACTGCATTTCTATTCTTTTGCTGCACTTCTTACATTATGTCATCCCTAAGAAAGAGCACACGCGACAATTATTATTGCACATACAGCAAATCGTTGCATACTTTAAGGCGCTCTACATTCTGCAATTGTAATTTTAAATGTTTTATGCGTTTAAAACTTTAAGCTGCTCATAAGTTTTACTGAGTCTTCCAAAAAAAATCTGACCCTCAAGAGCAATTTTGCACTACACCCAACAACGCTTGCACACACCGCAAAGCTTCATCCCCTCCCCATCCTCAATTTACAACAACTGCTATGCCAGGTGTTACCAAGGTGTTAAGTGTTATAAATGTTGTAAAATGTTAAGAATTCTCTAACAATTTAAGTTTTTTTAACTTTTTGCTGTTACGTTTTTCGGCTGCTGCTGCTGTAGCCGTTGCTGTTGCAACCCATGTAGTTGTTGTTCTTGTTGGAAAATTAATTGTCAGTTGGTTGCATAATTCATGTTGGACATGTACTTACGTGCCACCTTTGTTTGGTGTTTTGTGCTGCTGCTACAAAATATTTGCTACAGCTATTGTTACTGCTGCTGCTTTAAAGCATTGCAAGCGCTTGCTGCTGTTGTTTTCTACTTCAAGCATTTAATTACTTAATGCTTGTTGTTGTTGTTGTTGCACGTTGCTGCTGTTGCTGCAACTAAGTGGTTTTAGTTGAAGTATTGTTTCGGTGTTTATGATTTTTATTTTTTTGTCAAAATTTTTATGTTTTAATTGTTGCAACATTGCTACAAATTGTTTGTTGTTGTTATATTGAAGTATTTTGCATGTTCTGTATGTTATGGCGAACAAGTTGCATGTATGTTATGTGTTTCATATGTTCTTGTGCTGCTGCTATTTTTGCTGTCGTGTTTGTTTTGCTGCTGTTGTTGGTGCTGCAATTTTAAGTGGCTGCTAAATAACTTTATTACTTTTAAGGGTATTTCTTAAGCGAAAAAAGTCAATCATAAATTTTTTCTTAAAACGCTTAAACTTTTTTGTTAACTTTTGCATAAATTTTGCTTAAGAGTTAATGAAAATGATATTAATTTTTTGCTGCGATTAAATAGAAAAATTAATTTCCAAAAGTGTAGCTACTTTGAGGCCCTATTTTTGGCCCCTTTGTACGAATGAAAGTAGAGCCAGACTATGCGTCATGAATCGGAACAGGTGGTACTAACTCGGCATGTAACATTTTGCAAACCTTTCAAATATCTCTGACATGAAATCTTAGTAAATTTCAGTCACGTTTCAGAAATCTTTTATTTGCATTTCAGAAAATTTTCTGCTATTTATCAATGACCGGCTTTTAATTTCATTCGAAACGTTGGTGAAACGTTACAGAAACCTTGTTAGATTGAGAGGAACTTGATAAAAAATTTTGTTTACGTAGTTTTTTGGTTTTTTTATCATGTCACTGGCACGCTGGTTTTTTATTACGTCATCGGGACGTTCTATTTCTATTTTTTTCCAATTTGGTAAATTTCATATTTAAAAACAAATTGGTAGAAAATTTTGTTTTGTCCCGTGGCAACTCTGTTGTTTACTGAACTTTTCTAATTAAATCGAAATAATGCTTTATGATTCTGACTGTCCACTTTTCAGAAAGCTACAGAAATACCACATAACGTACCAGAAATGTTTCATTTGAAATATTTCAAACGAAGCGTGTCAGAAAGATTTCATTTTTTGTTAGGATCAGGAATCTTTCAAAAACACTTCAGAGATATTGTTTGTGAAACATTACATTTGTAAGGTATGAGAAAGATTTCTGTAACGTTCCGTTTGAAATATTTCAAATAAAACATTTCTGGTACGTTATTTCTGTAGCTTTCTGAAACGTTACATGAGGAGTGGCCAGTCGGAAGAGGCGATGCTTAAAAAATATGGCAGGTGGAGTTGGATGTCCCATTTTAGTGTTTTCAGGTAGGCTTTAACGACCAGCCTTGTCGTGCTGCAAAATGACTTTGTCATGTCTTTATTCCAATTGTAGCTAATTTTTCTTAAATGCTCCGTTCAAACGCATTAGTTGTGTACGGCAGCGAGCTGCTGTAATTTGTTCACCTGTTGGCTCATAATATAACACGTCGAGCTGGTGCCACCAAATACACAACATGAGCTTCAGCCATGGATTTTTTGGTTAACCGCGGTTTTCTTACAAATTTTTTCACTTTGAATAAACGTAAAACCCTTCCTCTTTTTTTCCATTGTAGCAACTGTTTGCACATGAAAAAGCGGCTTCCAACATCTCTCGGCTTCAACTCGTATGACTTTTGAATCATTCGGAAAGCTTCAAGCCATTGGGAAAGGCTTGTTGCGTCACGTTCAATGCATCTGCAAGTTCTTGTTGCGTTTGACAAGAAACTTCATCCATATCATAAGTTCTGCGTCTACTTATTAAAATGTATATATATTTAAAAACCAATTTTTTTTTTCAAAAATTTTGAAAAATTATACACAAAAAAAAGAAACAGTAAAATCGGTGACCTCAAAGTACAACTTTTTCGATTTTGGCAAGCAGTGCCCCCCATATGCACTAACTATGTGGGAAAACAAAATGTAATTTTGCCAAAAAAAAAAACGCTGGTTTAATATATTACTAACTTTCTAGTTCGCTCTGTATGCATGAATAAACGTCACCTTGAAGATTTTGCGTTAAAAGTTATTTTTTATGAGAATCATGCCAAAAGTTTTTAACCAAAACAAGTAAAGGATATATAGGGTAATGTAGAAAAAAAAAGAAAAAAGAAACTAAAGAAATATATATTTTTTTTTTGCAAATATAGCCTGTCTAACAACAGCAAATTAAAAAGTTTCTATAGAGAAATAAAATTATATTTTGTAAACAAAAAAAAAAAGAAAAAAAGAAAAAGTGGTTACATCTTAAAATTAAGGCAAGACAGTTAAAAAAAGTTTATTACAACGTCAACACTTTTCCGGCAAAACTTTTGCCATTACTATGCAAGCGACATTCGCAGCTTTAGACATTGGTCACTAAGCTAACATGACACTCTTTTGTAGTGGTAAATAAAAGTATTTTAAATGGAAAAGAAAAGAAGCTTAATTTTTTGCTTTGCAGTATTCCGTTTAGCAGCATAAATTGGGATGCTCCGTCATTGGGACGGAGTAACTTGGGAGTTACTTTGGTTTTCATTTCTGAAGCTTTGAAAATGCGGAAAAAATTTTTAAAAAAATTTCGCTTTGAATTTGTTAAATAACCCTTTAAGCGGGCGATAAACCCCCAAAGTTCAAACGAAAAGTTGCGTTGCCATCCAAAGCCAAATATTTAAAAATTAATAGTGTCACAATCGCTTAAGCAAAAAAATAGAAATAGCTAAAAATAACGTAGTCTGCTTTTGGGCATTAAGCAAACCAGCCAACATTATATGATGCGATTGAGCCCCAAACGTTAACATTATTTGCGTGAATTATATACACATTTATTTTGCATCTGCTTCCATTCTGTTCTATGAAATTTTAAACTTTATCTATTTTTTTGCAGATATTTTTATAGAAATAAATAGAAAAACTTTTTTTTTTTTGTCTTTATGGGTTGTAAAAAAAATTTTCAGACGTCGACATAATAATATTGACCAAGTTGTGAAAATCATCATCAAATAGTAGGATAAAGTTGTGCAGCCACCATAGACGATAGATAGATAGAGGTATGTGGCAGAGAATTTTCAAATATAAAAAAAAAAAATATAGAGAACGAAGGACAACTTTGAACGACGAAAAAATAATAAATGCCAAATATTATTAAGGCAAATGGCGCTGATTTTATGGAGCGTTAACCCTTTATATACAAATATTGCTTTAAAGATATGCTATTTATATGGACTACAGGCTTCGCATGCGTACATCCTGGTTTTTTTTCATAATGAAATTACTCTCTCAACTATTCTATCAACTCTCCTCAAAAGTAACAACAAAATAAAAAAAAATTATTGAAAGAGAGTTTGTTAGAAGTCAGAGGAGAGGGAGCCAGTTCTGTTGAATAGGGTGGAAGTTCCAAGAAATCGTACTTCATATTGACCAGTGTAGAACCGGTTAAAGCACATTTATGCAGGGACCGTAAATAATCGTTATTTTCTATAATTAAAATAAAAAAAATCACAATGAAGGAAAAGTCGAAATGTGAGTTTGAGTATACAGATGAGTTTCTTTTGAAGTGAAGCCTTGCTATATGACAAGATTTTTAATTATGCGATTTCTATTTTAAAAATCAAAATTAATTGTTATATCGGATTTCTATTTTTTCGATCATATATAATCGTTATTCTGGATTTAAATTTTTTTCGATCATAAATAATCGTTTGTTTGAATTTTTTTTCCGATTAAAAATAATCGATACATTGGATTTTTATTTTTTCTGATTTTTATTCTTTTGGATCAAAAATAATCATAATTTTAGTTTTATATTCTTTTCGATCAAAAATAATCGTTACATTAGATTTCTATTCTTTTTGATCAGAAATAATCGTTATTTTACATTTCTATTTGTTTCGCTAAAAAATATTCGTTACATTAGATTTCTATTCTTTTCGATCAAAAATAATCGTTATTTTGGACTCCTATTCATTTCGATCAGAAACAATAGTTATTTTGAATTTCTATTTTTTTCGATCAGAAATAATCGTTATTTTTAATTTTTATTTCCATTTATTTCGATCAAAAATAATCGTTATCTTAGATTTCTATTTTTTTCGATCAAAAATAATCGTTACATTAGATATCTATTTTTTTCGGTCAGAAATAATCGGTATTTTTAATTTGCATATGGCCTCAGTTTATTAACTTTAGTTTAACGATGGTCTTTCATCATCATATCCTGTACTACTTATGTAGGTTAATCATTTCTTAAAAAGTAGCGTTTTTTGAGCAAACTTCATGTTTGAAATCAGCTGCATGACTTTTTAGCGCAAAGTTGCACACAAAGGGTTAAGCATTCGCTCTTGTGTCAAAATGAAGCGATTCAATGATGAGGAAAAAAAACTTTTGGTATTATGCTTTAGATTTGGTCTAAACTGAAAATTGCCAAAAAACTAAAACTGAATGAAAAATGAAATGAAACGAGGTGAAATGAATGCACACAGGCCGAGGTAAGCAATAGGAAAAACTTTTGTGACAGCAAGAACGTGATCGGAAAATTGAATTTTACACAGTTGCAATTGTAACTAAACGTATGTACATACAAAAAAAAAAAAAAAAAAATACTACTATACATTTAAATCTAGACAAGGCAGGTAGCCCAGCAAACATTTTTATCAACGAAAGAGTTATATTTAAATTGCATATTTTGACAGTGCGCTATTTTAAACTCGAATGTCAGGGGTAGCGTCTCGACTAATCGTTTCGCATATGAATCATATTGAAGATTTGGCAACTTCAGCATCCCCCCAATTCTTAGCTGGGTTGCATCGCACTCTCTTACCAACACAGACACATGAACACATATCGAGCGAGCATTACATCAACATTTATTTAATTTTTCCTGTCATTCTTGGAGTTTTTCCGGATTCATTTTTTATTTTACTTTTCAACTTTTTTACGTTGTTTTTTTTTTTTTTGAACAGTCCAAATTTCAAATACCTAAACTTTGAATAAAATGAAAATCGTAAAAAGTTTGCACTTGGATTGAAAAGCACGATTTTTTTTTATTCTATTCTTGCTGCTTTTTAGCTGCTTTAGACAGTTATGCGCATAGTTAGATACAAAAATACAAAAAAATATAAAATAAAATTAAAAAATGTTTTTATTTCTGTAAAAGTTTTGTTGCTCCAAATATAGTATTTATGCATAGTCAGAAAAAATAGCAAAATATTATGAATACATTTTTTTTTTGTTCAGTACTAAAAAATCCAGCGACTTATTGTTGCACAAAAAAAAAACTTTTGTAAAATATGCGCAAATCTGCTTTAAAAATAATAAGTTAGAAAAGATTTTGTACAAGAATATTTTGTTTAAATATTCGTTATCTGGCATTTCAAACAAAACAGTGACAGAAAGGTGCAGATCAGGGGGACCGTAAATAATCGTTATTTTCTATAATTAGAGTCAAATATATCACAAAGACGGAAAATAGAAATGTGAGTTTGAGCATACAGATGAATTTCTTTTGACGAGAAGCCTGGATATATGACATGAAATTTAATTATTCGATTTTTATATTAAAAATCAAATAAAATTGTGGTATCGGATTTCTGTTTTTTCGATCATGAATAATCGTTCTTTTCGATCAAACGTAATCGTTATTTTGAATTTCTATTTTTTTTGACTTTTTTTCGACCGAGAAAAATCGTTACATCAGATTTCTATTCTTTTCGATCAAAAATAATCGTTAATTAGATTTCTATTCTTTTCGATCAAAAATAATCGTTATTTTGGACTTCTATTCATTTCAATCAGAAATAATCACTATTTTGGATTTCTATTTATTTCGATCAAAAAATAATCGCTATGAAGAGATTTTAACATAAGGCAATTTTTACGCAGTATAGCGTGCCATGCGTTTCGTGATAAAAAAATAGAAATTAAAAATAAATAGAAATTAAAAGTGACAATTATTTTTGATCGAAAAGAATAGAAATTCAAAATAACGATTAATTATGATCGAAAACAATTGAAATCCAGAATAACGATTATGCAGTGATTTCTATCATAAGATTCATAATCGTTACGATCCGTGGTACAGATGACTTCAACGAATTTGGAGTTAATTAGGATAAATGAATGCCTAAGTAGAACTATGCGTGCCCTTTCTATGAATGTGATAAGATCATGAAGTCTCGCATATTATTTTCAAAAACTACAAGCGTGAAAGTCTCCTCAGCGTGAACACCTCTGGTGTCTATTACATATTTCACCAGTTGAAAAATATATTTCGATACCATTCGATACTATCTGATTATCTTGAACAATATGAATTATTTTCTCGTTTGAATTAAAAAAAAAAATGTTTTTTTTGTAGCCACAAAATTAACTTCCCGCTATTACTTTCAGAAATTATTGTGCCAGGTAAACTGTCAGCAATTGCATTTAAGCTTTGACTTAACAAGCCTAAAGTCAGCCAATTAATTTGCATAATAAATTTCTCATTAGCATAAGTTAAGCGCTATGCTATGCTGCTCCACTTTAGACAATTCGCATGTATGTATGCATTTGTTGTACAAATACAAAATGCATTAATATCATTTAAGTATGCGCGTAGGCTTTGGCCATAAAATGGTTAATTAGAAAGGTATTAAAAAAAATAACACACAAATGCAATGATCGCTTATGGCTTTTTGTTCTGACCAATAAATGTTGCAACAACTGCAGCGCGTTTCCTATACGACTTAACCAAAGTGCTAGTGGTTTTAATACGTTGGCAAAAAAGTTTAAACGTTCAACGATGACCACATTTATTTTAAATGAAATTTCATTAATAAGTAACAGCACATGAGCTTATGGCTGTGACATGATGCTGCTGATATTGAGAAAAACAAAATTATCGCTATGTTGCATAATTAGTTGCTCGTTCCGTCGCGTCAGCCAGTCGCTCGTCGGACAAAATTTTGTTATATACTTTTGTGGTTAGCCGCAATCAAATGTGTTGCATATATACACTGCAAATAAATATTGCATAATTGTGCGGTAAAATAATAATTAAAGTTTACTCAATGTTATACGAATCAATTATAAAACAAAAAAAAAAGAATTATTGCTGCTCAACGTGACGTATGAGTGATGTTGAATTGTTTAATATTGATTTGTTGGTTTTTCGTTTGCATTGTTGTGCATTATAGGGGTATTTTCATTATTGAGTAGCTTATACAAGTGCAGGGTGTGTTAAACAAAATTTATTTTAAATAATTTTGAAGCCAATTGTACGTTTAAGTTTATAATTTAATTACTCATATTGAAAACTTTTCAATACAAAAGTTCATTGAGCCCTTAGGAAGGGGGACGTTCATTAATTACGTGAGGGTTTTTTTTTGAAAATTTGGACCCCCCTCTCCTTGGTGAGATCTGGCTGGACCCCTCCTCTCCCTCCCGTGAGATTTAAATTATTTTTAATGTAAATTCTATGCATGAAGAAGTTGTCGTGAAGTTTTCCTTGACCCTTTTCTCTCCCTTTGTGAGATTTGGTGAGATTTTGTCGGACCCCCTTCCCCCCTATTTCGACTCACGTAATTAATGGACGTCTCCTTTACTCATTTTGCATTTCCTCACAAAGCGCTGACGTCATATAACCATAAACGCGCTACAAAAACGAGATAAATGAAAAAAGTGCCTTTATGATGCAAGCATATAACCAACCATATAACACACTATATTTAAAAAAAAAACTTAAGTTCAGCAAGCCACAGTTTTGCTGCCATCAGCATGTCGTATGAGCAAGCTGAAATTTAGCGAGTAACCGTAGAGTTTCTCAACATATTCTAAGAACTTTGAAACAATATTTTGATAACATTAAAAAAAACCTACTTGAATGGCTGTATGTACAGTGTATCTGTGAAAAAATTTTGCGTGCTATTTAAATGGCCACAAATAGAGCATGCAACATATAACAAAATGCTGCGCACCATACGCAGTCCTTTTCGGTGCTCTTATGCAAATGAAACAACAAACAGCCAGCATCCAGTGCAGATCATGGCAATAATTTATAACTAATTTTAATGTCTATTTCACAGCTTATACACCACAGCACACAGCGTAAAGGCACATTTTTGGCGGACAACGCATTTTTTTTTTGTATGGTAATAAACAAAAGGATGCACAACATTTGGTATGCTGTACGACGAATGTACTGTCAGCACATTGCATGTCCAAAAAGTGTGTAACGCTGAAAAAAGAATAAAATTGTAGCAAATTTTGCATGCGATTTTGAATGCAATTTAGCAGGAATTTGTTAATTACTCAACATGGCAAATTCCATTAATTAAAGAAATTGGCTGCAGCCTGTGTGCATGTTGAGAGTGGCTTTCGATGTTTGAGGCAGATAATTTATTGAAAATTGAAGTGGAAGTTAGAAAATGCATTGGAAGGGTCAGTTAAGTCAGTTGTTGAAAGCAAAGCAAATTATTTCAACATAAATTAAAATTTTGAAAATGTTTATTTAAATTATAATACTGCATATTTATTGGCAAAATTGAAATAAAGAAATGAAAAAAAAATATTCAAAAAATTCTATATTATATATATGTTATCATAATATCAAATTTAACCTTGAACTAATCCCAAGTTTATTTTCAGTTCAGTTGCCATTTAATCCTTAACATCTTGATTGCCAACTTAAAGCTCCTTAGCAAAAGCTCGATTTCTTTATTTTACAAAAGACCGCTCCTTACAACTTTTTCGTCGACATTAAAGTGGGCAACTCGTTTAGTACACGCAAACAATTCGTTTAAAAACACACTCATTTGAAGGACCATATGTTTGAGTGCTTGAAAAGAAGCAGAACAAAAGGATGCAAAGGAAAAGAAAAAACACAGCTCTATTCTGCTTTTTATGTGCTGTCAAGAAAAAAAGAAGAAAGCAAAAAGAAGAAAAACCTCAAAAGCCATTGTAATTGGATAATTACTGAAATGTCTTTGCAGCAGCAGCACTTACATACACATGCGAACACTACATCGACATTCATAGATACATGAGAGACCTTAACACGTTTTATGCCGCAGTTGACTTAAGTTAAACTTCAAAAAAATGTCAAAGCTACTGATAACTGAACTTCGCTAAAGATTTTATTACATTTTTGCTGTAAGCATTAGAAAGCGTCATTAAAACATTGACAGAATAAAGAATAATCAAGCCAAAGATCCTGTTTTCGGAAAAATTAAATTCTGCATTAAATGGGTTAAAATAATATTGAGATGCGCTCCAAAATGCCATTACTACTTAACTACAGAAATCAAATAAAAAGCGCAGTTACTTCAGTTTGTTTCTTCAACAATGGGTAAAGTACGAATATATAGGGGAAGAAGAAGAAGAAGCACAAGTGCCAGAAGACAGACATTCGCTCTCACAGTTCATTTTTATTTCAGTAGCCAGCAATATGTTTGCTGTTTTAGCAGTGCCATTTAAAAATGGCAGCCTTTTTTTTTTTGTTCAGTTGCTGCCACTTATCTCAGGCAATTTTTCTTCTTTTCTTGCTGCTGCTGCTGCTGCTGGTCCTGCCGCTATTGCGACGAGAAAGGCGTAAATTTAATACGAGATTCAAGATACTTTTCATAGCAATAATTAACTATGATACAACAACACAGCAATAGCAACAAAAACACACTTAAGTAGCAGATTTTTTCTATCAAATTGAAAATGGTTGAACATTAATTATGTGCTTCCCAGTCAAGATAATTGAAGTAACCTTAAGTGAAAATCAGGCCAAAAAAAAAATAGCTGCAAATACAAAGGCAATAAAATTAAAAGTAAATAAAATTTTACTAAAATTAACTTGAATTGGAAAAGTTAAGCAAGAGAAATGGTTTAATCAATATTGGAGTGTTATAAAACGCTTGTTGAAAAATATCGAAAGGGTCATAAGGGTTTAGTTAAAATATTAATTTGAATAATTTTTTTTTTTGTAATACATATTTTCTTTTCAGATATTTATGATGATGGGCATGACATCTTTTAAGCAAGGGATCTCCCCAAAGGGGTTGAGATTGGCGGTAAGTATGTCCGGAAAAAATGTAGGGAGGACCTTGTAATACATTTGACCTCTCAACTGGTCACTCCAGGAAAGCTATGAATTGTTTTCGAAGTTTTCTTCTTTTTTTGTGTTTTTTGTAAGGGGACCCCCAAAAGGTTGGCAGATAGAGGGTAAGTATATTGGAGAAGAAAATATAATAAGACCTAGTGATACATATGAACCCTCTGGGGAGCTATGAATTATTTTTCCAAATGTTTTGTGTTTTTTGTAGCGGAACCCCCAAAAGGGTGGCAGATAGGAGGTGTTAGGTATGTCAAGGGAAAAGTTTAGGAGAGTAAAAATAATGCGAGTTGGTCTAGCTTTTTACCCTTCCAGAGGCATCTGAGAAAGAGGGAAGTCAATTTCTTAACTTCATACAAATGTCATTTTTGCAGAGGAGCCCCCCAAAGGGGTTGTGATAAGGGTTAAGTATGATCCAGAAAAATGTTGAAGGGGGAAAAAAAATTGGACATTGTTATACATTTGAGCCCTCTAGGGGGAAGCTTCGGGGAGATATTAATGATGATATATTTCGCTTGATTAAGGACCATTTTCTAGTTTTAAAAATGGTGACGGGTTCATGAAATGTTTTCTGAAATGGATCAAATTTTACGTTGTTCCTTTTGGCACCAATACAAAACTTTTGGTGCACGGAGATGCGAAGTTTGGAGTAGCTTTAATATTTTAAACCACCCTAATATTTACAGGTCTGGTCAGACCCATACGCTCCATATACCATCTCATACGTCACCGCTCATCGGAGGGTTAAGCTGATCTGCCATCGGAAGTTATATACAACATAACTCAACTCAACTCCACTCAACTCTCAACTCTGAACTCTGAACTCTCAGCTCTCAACTCTGAACTCTCAACTCTCAACGCTGAACTCTTAACTCTCAATAATACAACACTTTTTTTATAACTAAATCTCCATTAAAAATTTAGTTGTTTCGCAACTATCAAGCATTTTACATTAACCAACTACCATAAGTGTTAAATCATTCTCAAATGGCAATATCCTGCATTTTCCGCCGTTTTCACTCAACTTAAAAGGTTTACCAACTGCAATTTTCAATTAGTTCAGTTCGTCTTCCAATTGTTAGTAGTTGGTAACGCATAAATTTGTTTTTGTCTTACTACAAAATTCAACCTTTGTTTTATTTATCTCAACTCTTTCATGCTGCTGCCTATTGTCTGGTATACCTTTGTATGTAATCCGATATAAAGCCCGGCATACCGTCGCGCGGTCTGGGCTGCCTTGTCTGTCTTTTACTTTCACCTGGATTGGTACATAAATATTCAATTACAATCGAAACTTTTCCAATATAGTCGTCGTATTGTGTGCTTTCAATGAGAGGCTGGAGAAACTGAGCGTACAAAACGAATTAGCCCATAAATTTTAAACAAAAAGTTCAATTGGCAGCTTTGACATACAGATGCACAGGCACACACACACTCACACAAATATAGTATTATCCTTGTGGTGTTACCAAGATATATACAGTTGTACTCCACAATTCACATTGAAATTGAGTTAAAAGTTACGTTGTATTCTTGACACCGTAGGATACACTTTACTGTTATACTCCCCCAAGGGGTGGCAATGACAACCAACCATTTGGATAAGTGTGCATTGGGGAGTTGCCATTTGTTCCGCACAAGCTGCGATATTGTGTTTGTGTGTGTGCACTTAGCGTGCTACATGACAGAGTTGTAAAATAGTTAAGTTATTTTGTGCTTAATTTATTGTTGTACAGGTTTGAGAAATTATGTTATGGAAAAGTTGTGCAGGATAACCTCTAAATATATAGATTAAAAATCGTCACAAAATAAGGTCATCATAAATACAAAATTGCTCGGATTGGAACAAAATTGGGCAAAAATAAAGTTGGAAAAGTTGGACGCTAAAAAGTTGGATGACAAAAGAGTTGGACGATAAAAATGATAGAAAACGATAAATGTTTGACTAAAAAAAAGTGGGATGTTGAAAAAAAGTATACGACAAAACAGTTTGATGGCAAGAGATTGGTTGGTAAAAAGTTGGGCGCATACGAAATCGACGGCTAAAAGTTGGACAACAAGAGAAGAAGATCATCAATAATGTTGGCTGATAACGAAATTGAATGCCATTGAGCTTTTATGTTGCAACTTTTTTTTTGTCGTTTAATGTTGTCTACCATTATTTGTGCAATTCTTTTGACATACAACTTTTTTGTTGCTTACGCTTACAAGTGAATAGTAGTGACCCAAAGAGAGATGCGCTTCTCTGGGCTTCAATATATAACGCCAAAAAATTTCATAAAAATTTGGGCTTACTCCATAAAATGAGGGAATTCTCTGTGGCGATTTTTCATGTTTTTGATTTTTGGGGCAATTTTTTCAAGAAAATATTTTTTCAAAAAATTCTTGTAAAATCATTACCCGCTTTTACAACAATGCAGCTGCCAATCTGCAGCAGTTCAATGAAGTTGTCTAAGTGCGCTAGAGTTTGCACGTTATTGCCTTGTTAGTGTGTGTTTGTGGGGGGTGGCCGATAAGCACCACAGGAAAGAAAAACAAAAAACCATTTAACTAATTGAATTTATTGTTTGTATTGTGAATAATGGTGATGGCAGCGAGAGTAGCGCGCCCTTTAAAGCGCAAAGGAGCATGAAAAAAAGAGGTAACAATTGAAGCGTAAATTAGAGTTGGTTTGTGTTCTCAAGAGTACGAAGGACCATTTGAAAAAAGGGTAAACATGGATCAGAAGTTTTCAATTAAAATACAAATACCTCAACTTCAAAGATAAAAAGGAGCAGGAATTCAAGTGATACACAAAGCACTGAGCAGGGACAACAAAATACATCACGTATTAATTTGCTACTATTTTGTTACAATTTTCTTATCGTTGCCAACAACATTGTTACCTCTTAAATGAGCAACCACAATAACAAATATGTTGGGGAAAAGAATGCTGCTTATTTTGTTGCAGCTACACATACAATGTTATTTTGGTCATGTGCTTTTGCTGCCACTTTTGTACACATGTGTTTCGAGAAAACATTAAGCATTTTTCAAAGCAGCAAAATATATGAGGTTCATTCTTTCTAAACCTGACTATGATGCACTCCAAAAATTTAAGCTTAAAGAAATCATGCTTTTTTTTTGCAAATTTTCTTGAGGACAAACTACGCGTTAATTAAAATGGATAAATGTTTAGAACCAGAAAGATGTAAACGATATGGTCCAAAATATTTTCACACAGAAGAATACTCAAAGTTCAAAAATTTCATGATTAGAATTCAAATTTAAAGAACAGAATGGCGCAAGACTTTAATCCTCCCATGAACTAGTTTTTGGATGAGTTAGTTTGTCCTAGGAAAAACTAGTTCATCCTAAAAACGTATATTAGTTGGTAAAATATACACATAATTACAAAGAGTATTTTGCGTAAGTATAAATATTTTTTCTGATGGTTTTATTTAGTTGTATTCACCTTTTCGGTGAAAGTATGGTTGTCGCTCTGGATGTTTCTAAGGCATTTGATCGAGTGTGGCATCGCGCCCTCGTATTAAAACTAATTGCCTTTGGTGTTGGTGATTCCTTTGTTCTTTGGATAATGAGTTTCTGCAGTGATCGCTCTATCCGTGTTGTGTTGGACGGATTCACTTCCAATGAACACTTCATAGATGCTGGAGTTACTCAGGGCTCTGTCCTATCTCCGACCCTCTTCCTGGTTTTTATCGATGACCTTCTGTCATTGACTACCAATCCAATCCATTCCTTTGCGGACGACAGCCACATTTGTCATTCTTTTCGCTTCAAAAAGCGCCCAAGCTTTATAGAGGTTGAGAGTAAACGCCGGCATATGTATGAATCACTTGCTTATGACCTCAACAAAATCACCGAGTGGGATAATCTTACTAAAACCCAGTGTTGTCTCATGTCTCACAGACGAATGGATTACCCCCTTCCTTCCCTTAATATGACTGGCTTGCGAGGTCAAAAACTCTTGACGTTCTGGGCATATCGGTCGAATCAGACCTGAGGTGGACAGATCATATATTCGATGTGTCGAAAGAAGCGGCCAAGTGTATTAGTTTTTTGAAACGGTGAAAGAAATACTTTACCCATGCTGATCTTCGTACTATCTACTTCACCTATATTAGACCCAAACTGGAGTACAACTCACACATTTGGGCCGGCGCTCCAAAAACCACTTTCGAGCTGCTAGATCGTGTTCAGCGACGTGTGATGAATCTGTCATCTCCTCCATCGATTCCCTTCACCACCGGCGTAACGTAGGGTGTTTGACCTTTTCTATAGGTACTTTAACGGGAAGTGCTCTAGAGAGATACATGAACTGATCCCTTCAGTCCGAATTTTCTCTCGGAGTACTCGTGCGTCTCATCGGGCCCTTCCTTTTTATGTCACGCCGGTGTTCAACAGGACATCACATTTTCGTAATAATTATTTTTTTGGCCGCAAGTTTAAGTTGTGGAACAGCCTGCCTGCGTTTGTCGTCCCCGGCAGTTCTGACATCGGAAAATTCAAGATGAATGTTCACCGACATTACTCCATCTATCCCCCTTCCCTCTAACTTTTCTCCTTTTTCTTAAACCAACACGGTGCATTGCATTTATAGGGGTATCTCCTGAGCGTTGGCTTATGCTTTTTTTAAAAAAAAAAAAAAAATGTCCGCATTCTGAAAATAAAGGCCTTTCTTTCCAACAGATTTAAAAGTGCGAATATCACGATATTTCGAGATATTTCAGTTTATATTACATCGAAATGTAAATTTTTTCAACTAAATCTAAGCATCAAAACTTCTGAAGATAGTGCCAAATTTCATAGTGGATTACCCACCAAGCAGAGAAAGGCATAAAAAAGAGCAACAAAAAAAATATATAGTGAAAAAAGTAACAAGAAAAGTAAATATTGCTACCTTTTTAAACGTTTGAAACACGCAACAGAAATTAGCAAAAGAGCAAATAAAAAGTTTACAAATTCTCGAGAAAAAGAAGGTTAAGCAAATATTTGCTTAATAGACATCACTAAGGGGTAAACTATTTTACACAAAAAAAACTAGCAAAAGATTCGCAAAAGTACTTTGAAAAATTTTCTGTGGCTTTTGTAGTAGAAACTTTTTACTTCCAACTTAACGCTGTACAAACAGCTAAGTAAATAAAGAAAAAAAAAACTGTGCAGCAGTTAGCTTACTTCAATTTTATTTAAGTTTCAATTATTTTTTTCTTAAAAAATTTAATATTTACATTAAATTATAAAAGATTTAAGTGGTATATGATAAAATTGCACAACATGACGTATGAGTAACATTTAATTCATATCAAGGCAGCAATGTGAAAAAATAATTTTTTTTCCATTTTTTATGCATTTCAATTACAGTTTTTTTAATATTTTCCATACATTTATATATGTAGGTAAATACACACAAACTATTTAACTCAATATAAATAACTATATTATTTAATTTACTTAATGGAATTTTACATTTATTGACAAGCATCAAATAAAACTAAAATCGGTGCTGCTGTGTGGTAGCTGTGTGTATGACACATAACACATAAAAAAAAGTATTTTAAAAAAAAATTGCAAAAAGATAAGGGATCAAATGTGCAGTTAAAAGAAAAAAAAAATTGAAAATGAAATCAGTTTTTCATTTAATCAAAGTAATACATTTATTCATAGCTGGGAAAAAAGATTACAAAAGTGTACGCTGCAGCATAGAAGGGTTGCTTAAAATAGGATGAACATAAATTTTAACTTTGCAACATAAACACATGTTGCCATATTTTTGTAAAAAAAAACATATGTGCTAAGCAAAAAATCCGACTAAACCCACACTTTTTATGTGTAATACTAAAGTTTTGGAAAAAAAAATTAAAAAAAACTGGGTTGTTAACATAATTTTGTAAATACTTTCAACAGCTTTAACTAGTCAAACAATTTACATGCCATATTCAAGCTTTTAATTTTCATTGTTTTTTTTTTTTAAATGCTGTTTTATTTTGTATTTCTTATTTTGCCAGCAGCTGTTTTAACGATAAACATTTACAACAGGATGTAAGCCAATGCTGGGAGAAAATAAATAGGGGTATGCAACATTTGGTTAAAGAAAAAATAACGTTTTATTCGACAATCTTAAAGCTGTTGGTAATAAAAAATTAGATCATAGTCACATTTAGCTGCTTCAATGTTGAGTTATAACCGCTTAAAGTGGCCAAAAAGAATTTTTGGC
This sequence comes from Meiosimyza platycephala, assembly GCA_963662105.1. NCBI lineage: Eukaryota > Metazoa > Arthropoda > Insecta > Diptera > Lauxaniidae > Meiosimyza > Meiosimyza platycephala. The sequence goes on along the minus strand of OY759211.1, from coordinate 81,897,883 downwards.
GCCATAAAATGAAAAGAAATTCTCAAGAAAATATAAACAGGTACATGCCCTTAAAACTTTCGCTTGACAAGATTTGACTCACCTTATACGTTACGTTGCTTAAAATTTCAAATTAAAAAAAAAATGTCATCATTCGCATTCACCAAAAAAACAGCATATGCATAAATACCCTTATTGCAAAAAATGTACTTAAAAACCACAAAAAGAAAAAGTCATAGCAATAGCACAATGAAAATATATCAAATTTTTATATGCGTTGCTGGAAAATTACTATAAACTACAATGGATAAAATGATGAAAACAAAAAAGATGATGCGCTTGTAAAGAGAGAGAAAAAACTTTTGCCTTATAAAAAGGACATATGGCACTGTACGAGTGGCAACAGTAAAATGACTGCATGCCTGCCGCCAACACACTGTAAATGCAACGCACAAAACACTTGAAAGCCTGAACGGAAATGATGGTCATTCATTTATCTTTGTTGCAATTTTCTCAACGGATGGCCTGCAGAGAATTGCGTTCAAAAAGTAAGTGCAAAAATACAAATAGGAATGCTGCACATTTTATGAGTGGTGAGAGTGCACTTATTGATAGTAAGTAAAAGACTTTTTTTTTGTAAGGTGTATTCCTTTTAATTATAGTGGCGATAATTTGCTCAGCACTTTAGAGAGTCTACTTTTCATTGCATTATCTTTGAAGAAAGCGAAGTTTAAAGAGAATTTTGAGACATATACAGTGAAACCTGGATAACTGGGATCTCCAAAATTTTTAACTTAATTAAAGAGTTTTCCCATTTACACAGTTTTTAAATAACCATACTCAGACCGATAAAACGTGCATATTCAAATTTAAAATAACAAATTATACACACATAAATATAATTTCCCATTTATATAGGTTATTTCGGTCCCAGTTATAGAGGGAAAAGCTCATGTTATAGAGGCGAAAACGCGCAAAAACTTTAAAAATCAAATCCCAGTTATAGAGGTTTAGTAATCCTATTAATAGAGGTATTTTGATGCAAAAGTGCTAGGATTTTGAAGTGAGTCTCACTAGTAGAGGTTACCCACTTAACAAGGTACCGCTTAACCAGGTTTCACTGTACTTTATTTTTTAGGTAAGTTAAAAGAACTGCTTCAGTCTTGCTTATCATAATTGTTTAAAACGTTTTCTTTTATTTTCAATAAATAGAAATACAGTTCATTAAAAGAAATAATAATATATTTGCCTTATTTAATGTTAGATAAGTTATAAGCTGTTTTATAAATATTTTACTGAGCTTACTTTTAAGTTTTTACAAAAAAAAAAAAAAAAAAAAAAAAAACGACTTAAGCTAGTCATACTGTGCAGTTTCATCTATTGCTAAATGGAATCATCAGTGACCTTTGAGGTGATGATTGAGAATTACTAAGTGTAATATGTTTTATGTTTCCATTCATTACATTCCTCTAAAGCTATATATTTCTTGCCAACTTATCAGCCATTTTGTTATAGTCCACATTTAGATGTCGCGAAAACTTTATAAAATAAACTACAGTAGAATCCGATTATAGCGACTCCGCCTATAACGTCGTCCGCTTATAATTTTTCGCTCTCTTGGATATCGCTATAAGCGGACCCTACTGTATATGGCTATTGTCCAGTAGCTATGGAACAGTGACATATGGAGATTATTAATATTTGTATTTCAATACACTAGTATCTTTTATTTTGTAAGGTTTGATAAAAAAAATGCGTGAGCCAAAAAATGAATTGGATTGGAGGGGGGTAAATGGTGTCTAATCAAGGTCATAGTTTAAAAATTTGGAGATTTTCATACAAATTAGCCCACAGCTGCTTAGGAGTTGCCCATATAGCAATAGATTTTATGACCGACCCTCAATAATATTGCATACCCAACATTTTTTTCAAACACACTTACCCCCTCTCTCCACAACTTTTGGGGGGTTTCCATACAAAAGTGATGTTTTTATGAAATGTATAGCACTCCCAACGTTCCCAATGCTAGCAGTGTGGTCCTAGAAGGTTCAAGTTTATGCCCAACCTCCTTTAAATTATACTTCCCAACATTTCTTCAAAATATACTAACCCCCTATCTTGACCTCTTAAGGGGTTCCTCATACAAAATTGAATTCCTTACGGAATTTGGCTCTAAATGGTTGGATGTTATTTTCATTCCCCATTAATTTTACACACCTACAATTTTTTTTTATCAATTTACCCCTTTCTGCACGCCCTTAAATGTTTCCTAAAGAAATAAACGTAAAAATCACTTGGTAAGTGTTATCAGTGTTAGGTTTCATATGATGGATTTTTCCCAGGCTGTTATCTTTGATTTTTTAAAATGAGGGCATCTGAGGAAATTGCCTTCAGTTTGAATATAAAAACCTATGTTTGGACATGGAAGTGTTTTTTGGTTTCTCATAAGGTGTGAAATTTAAGCGCTAACACATTTGCTTACTTAGGCAAAGACATTAAAATAATTTCTAATTCAAATGTGGCCCAGAAAACATTCAATAGGTTATTATTTTAATTCTTCATGTATACATCATTATGAGAATTCTGCATAAAATCTAATGACAAGTTCCTATGTTCTTTTTAAATTTGACATTAAACTCTGAGTAGAACGTCAAAGTTTGATCTGTTAAAGCGCATAAAGCGTTAGATAGCAAATAAAACTCAGTTAAAATTAGCTACAATATTTCCAGCCATTATGCAATTGCCGCTCTTCATCAATCATACTAATCGTTTTGGATGTTATTTTTATTTTATTTTTTTTATATATGCGACTATTGGAAATGTTTTTGAAATATCGTTTTTGTTTTGGAGCATAATTTTCCATGAAATAAATGTGCTCAATATAAACCGGATATGTAGACGCTGATACGTCATCAGCAGCAGCAGTCGATAGTCGCCATTTATGTTTTTTTTTTTTTGGGGGGGAAAACAAACAAAAAATAAAACTTATTAATCATTGCTTCGCTGATAGTATATGTTACCAAGGGTGTACCTTATTTTAAATGCAAGCTGATAATTTAAAAAATAAGTAGCGCTTGTAAGCTACAAGAGAGACATCATTATGTGATTTTTTTTAAGTATGCGTAAAGGGGCGTGGTAACTTTCATACCACAAACATGCTATGCAAACATCAGCAGTTGTTTCGAAATTTGTTGTTAGGATCTACAATGTTTACACCATGTTTTTATTGAATCGAATATTATAACAAGGTTCATCCTAATATCACTCCAAGTGTTGAGTTTCATATTTATGTATATTTGAATTATTATGCATTTGTATTTATGCCTATGTGTGTATATGTCGCTCGTGTATATTTATTTTATTATGTGTATTTATACGCTATTTATGTGGATTTCATGAAGCCATTCAACCACTTACCGCAGATCAATCATTTAAATGTATGCATGAGTGTGTGTGTATGTGTTTTTAATGTATGTCTCTGACTGTTAGCATGATATCTAATATATATGTATATTAGTTTAGTATTTCCTTTATTAAATAATCGTAATTTTTTCAAATGTGAATTAAATATCAAATTTATTGATCTGTGTGTGTTGGTTATATGCTGTGGCATAAAGCCGTAAGACAAACACTCTTACGTAGTAGTGATTAAACACTTTATCAACTCAGCTTATTTGTGTGTATACGTGCAAGTGTATTTGTTTTGGCATAGCATAATCGATTAATCATAATAAAAAAACGATTAACAATTTGTGCAAAAAAGTTAAGTAAAATTGCCGCATGCAGTCTGTGCGTATGAAATATGAATCTGCATTTTGTACTTCTGATTTCCTTTTTTGTTTGTAAAAAAACATTGAAAGATATCAGGGACCCAAGATAATTAAGTATTATTTGGTTTTTTTGTGATTGAAAAAATTGCCCAATTTTAAGGAATATTTTTTATATTATTTGTCAATAATTTTTATTTTTCAATAATAATAATTGTCAATTATTTTTCAATGGTTACCCCGAGTAGCAAAAATGTCCGATTTCGGTCCAATTTTAGAAATTTTTTTATACATTATATATGTCAATTATTTTTCAATGGTTACCCCGAGTAGCAAAAATGTCCGATTTCGGTCCAATTTTAGAAATTTTTTTATACACCAATAGATAGGGAAAGGTCGAAATTGGATTTTGGCCATCACCAGAGGTGGTCCCAAAAATGGCCCAATTTTGGTCGAATTTTGAAAATCTTTTATATGCACAAAGCGAGGGAAAGAGGTCGACAATGGATTTTGGCCATCATCAGAGGTGCTTCCGATTTCTAAAAGTCCCCGATATCGGTCCAATTTCGAAAAAAAATGTTATGTGTTAATCGATGGAAAGAGGTCGAAACTGGAATTTGACCATCATTTGGAGTATCTCCGGACCCTGGAAAGGACCGTTTTTGACCCATTTTCGGAATTTTTTTTTGTGCTTTCCAACGTCCGGAGCCGCCCTAAGGTATCTCCAAAATCGGTTGGAGCAAAAAAAAATTTTAGGGTGGTTCTAAATAAAGTTTTTTTACACCAGTTGATAGAAATGGAAATGGCTATTTTCGACCTTTCCCTATCGATTGATGCAAAAAAAAATTTTTATTTTGAACCACCCTAAAATTTTTTTTTGCTTCAACCGATGAGGAATGGTCGGTTTTTGATGACATTAAGTTGCAAAAATTATATTGGTCAAATAACCATTTCCTTAGCTGATGCGCGACTTACGGCATTTTGAAATTTTGCTCGGAAAACATCTGGCTCGAAATTAATGATTTTTTTTCAACATTGGTGATGTCAAAAAGCCTCAAAGAAATAAATCTAGCGCCTTCAAAACAGGAGATCTCACGGCCCGAAAATTGGTGCTTTAAAATTTCCATCGCTGCCCGAGCTGTGTGAGTTTAACATCAAAAATATTTAGGGAGAATCACTTTTCGCAGCAAATGCCGCTACCAACGGCCACTGTGAGGAGATGCAATGGCTCTTTGTGCATTTCATGTGGATTCTCCGTGCCCAAGAAATGCAAATTTTGTTTATTTACATAACCACTTAGTGGAAGTGGACTTCATTCTCTTCTTGCACCAGATTTAACAATGCATAACAATAAGTTAATCTCATTTGATGGTCAGCAGGCAGCAATCGGAAAATGACTTACATCAAATTGTTTGCATCGTTGTTTTGTCGATGTTTGTGACTCTCTTAGACGTTCTCGGTCACAGCACCGATATTTTCGTTCAAACGAGCAATACACGATCAGCCAAACACAGACCAGAAATTGATCAAGTAAGTAGTATGAATAGATTCACATTCTTCAGAATGAGGTTACGTAGCCTATTGTATTCTACGCGTCAAACTCTTGCATTTGATACCCAAGTCAATGAGTTGTGCTGAAAAAGGTAATTAGCCATCGTAGGGCATCCGGATAACTGAACTTACAAAACAATTTATAAAAATTAGTTTAGTAACTAATAAATTTTTTGTCTTTGCTGCTCTAGTTAGTTCAATACGGCAATAAATATTCTAGTACTTCAATAAGTGCTCGAACTACTCATTAATATTATCTTCATTCTATGTAGTACAACATACATATACTCATTTGCTTTCCTTACCAGTACTACTCATATTCATTTGTTCTAATTACTTGTACTACTCAATTTCTCTGCTTAATGTGCCAGTTATAAGTACAAGTCATGACAAGCAAGGAAAGAAACCAAAATAGTACGAGTACAATTTGCTAGGAAAAGATAATCCAAAATAACTTGAATAATTCTCAAAATTTTAAGCCATTTGTCATATGCAATGCGTTTAAAATTAAGTTATATATAAATTTTTGTTGACTATTTTCCAGCTCAAAGTGAGCAATACAAGCTCAAATTACTTAATTAATTCAATGTTCTATTGATTTTTATTTTATTTGATGAAATTCGCTTTTATGTGCGTATAATTTTTGCATACACTATACCAAAGTAGCTCTGACCCCTGACTTCACTGCCTAAGTTTCTTATTTGTCAACAAAGATTGAATCTATCAAATGCAAATTGAAATCTACAAAGAAAAACATATCAATGCAATAATTCCCATAAATATAAACATAAAGGAAAATAAAAAAACCAACACACAAATATACAAATAAAAAGGATATAAAGGAAGCAAAATGTTATATATAAAAAAAAATAATTTCAATAACTTTCGTATGTTATGTATTGTGTGCATATATTTTCTTTGATTTAAATGCAAACAAAATATGAAATTGAATAGAAAAGTATGACAGTAGGAAATATAGCCTTCAATGACTAAGAAAATTTCTAGAATTCTCTACAACTTTTTGAAGCTTTGATTGAGTAACACAAAGACTTTGAGAGTAGACACTACTCCGCTTGGCATTAGCAATGTACATTCACGTATCAAGTTTCACAATTGTGGCTGTCATAGAAGTCAAGATATATATAATTTTGTTGTACGGAAGTTGCCACGCCCCATTGTTCAAACGTGTTCAAACTATGTTCTAAACTATTACGACATAAAAGCAAATGTGTGCTATTAGTTTGAGCTCTGTCGGCTCAGTAGTTTCAATTTCTATAGCTAACATACAGACAGATATTCATGCTTTTTTATATTTTTACATTTTATAAGGACCAAGCATCTAATAAACAACTTTTTTATTACATTATGGTCTAGAACGATATATCGGGCTCTCCTCCTCGAACACACGGAAATAATTTTTTCAATATTGTCCCGACCATTTTCCTACTTGGTTACTCTACCACGTGTTAGTGGTCGCACTCTTTTGTATGTATGTATGTGCGTAAAGAACTTTCATATTGCACACACATACATATGTATTTGGTAAGCTTGAGGCAAAGGCATGTTTTTTTCTCTTCTATTTTGGCTCAAAGAAAAGCTATGGAGCATAAAAACAGTGGAAAAAAGACCAAACAAAATGAAATGAACTAAATTCAAACCGGATACGGAAGATATTTCATACACAACGGAAGTAAGCGGACAGCACAGCATAGCATAAAGGAAAGTGATTAGGTTTAACAATTCACCGGTTTATAGAGCATTACTTTGGGTTATTTTTTTTTTGAAGTGATGACGATGAAATGCCACAACTGGACAGAAGAAATCCTAAAAAGATGAATGTGAAAAGAGTTTAACAGCGGATGGACATTATAGGATGAACGTCAAGGATATTTTATGCTTGGCTGCAAGCCAAAATCAAAGCTAAGCATTAGATTTTGACAGAAAAGAGAAGTAGTGCTTCGAATGCGTATGTAGGTATATATGATTCAGACAGATAGTCAAGAGTATCTGTAGTTTATTAATTGATAGTTGAGGAGCAAGTATCGTTTATTATATGTACATAGGACTTTGTTTTTTTTAACATTATGGAAAGTTTTTAATATTGCTTCAAAAACTTTCTCAAACACCATTGCAGTCTTTATTTTTTTGCCTAATTTTCCGGAAGTGGTTAAAAAAATTTTGCACAAAGCATTTGCATGGTCTCCTCAATAATTTTTGCTTGGTCTATATGTTTATAAAATCTACATGAGTAGCTACAGAGATCGAAAAAGCTGTTGGACTTTCTCTCCAAGCCTTTTTCACGTATTTGCAGTAACACAAACTGTGCCAACATTTAGCGTTATCGATCACCAATTGACTGTCTCACTAGCTCTGAATAAAAAATTGGCACAATGATGGTCAAACACTAGCCCAAAACAGTCTTTTTCTCATCGTGCAATTGAGTTTTATGAATTATATGAGGATTATAGTTTACAAAAGAAATGCTCCAGAAGGATGAAAGAATATTAAAAAATGTTCATATATTAATCATCGAAAAACGGAGAGTTCTGGTGACTGCCACCGCTCTTGGGTTAATTTCATTCATGTCTCAATTAATTTATTTAAATAAAATTTTTTGAGTAGCTCCGATTAAGAAAGTACATTCCATCAAAATATCGATAGATTCTAACGATACTCATTTTTTTTTTTGTTTTTGTTGTGCGCTTAGTCCTTTTGCATCGTGACGATTTGCTTTCATTGCTTGCAGCTACTGGCTATTTTCATCCTACATCCTTATCTCTCTTTAGGTTGATCGCTCAATAATGTCGAATGCAGCAGCAGCGTCAAGTGAAGCTGACAGACAGACTGAAAGATTTAGGTTCGATGGATTGTAGTTGGTATATGAATACTAACAGAAGTATTGAGCGTTAATGTTGATTTGCTATGTGCAACTGTGCGTGAGATTTCAAACACGTACATATGTATATTTGTTTTTGTGTGCTTATTTATTTGAATGTATGCTTTTGTGTATATTTGTGTTTGTGAGCATGTGTTAGCTATATCAATTTGTGTTCTTGTGTTCGAGTATAGCAATTCGGTTCAATCGAATGTAAAATGTTTCGATAGCAAATCAAAAATATATTTAAATAAAATGCTACTACTGTGCGCATGTATGTGTGTATGTGTACTATTTATGTTATTGTATGTGTAAAAAGCTAGAACATTTAGTTGGACTTTTCGACGCCTTTGGTATGTAGTTGTAAGAATTCACTTATCTATGAAGATGTATAAAACATTTTAAGAAAATCACATTATTTTATAGTTTTTCTTAAGCTGGACAATGTACGAGACAAAGATGTTGCTGTCATCAGGCTTAGTAGGAGCCAAAATATTTTCTCTTTTTTTTTTGTTGTGCCAAGCATAATATAATAAAGCTATAAATTGCAATGTCTTTGGATATTGATGATATTGTGCGGATATTGAAAGGCATTGCATTTCTTGCAATTTATTGCTGTTTTGTAATATTTTGTGTTTTCTTATAATCGAGAGATTATCGTAGCAGATTTTATCACTCCAAGTACAGCGTATTCAAAGAGGATTAATAGGGCGTCGAAAAAATCATCCTAAATAAAGAGTTATAAAAAAAATCTCTTTCAGAAAACTAAAAATAAATTTGGGCCTAGCTGCATATGAAAAATGACGTACAATATAGACATTATAAATCTCGGCAATCAAAAGAGCTTGCCAAAATTCTACAGATTTAAAGGAACCCTTATGCATGTTCTTATAGAGTACTATATCTCAGCAGAACACTTTCATTGCCGGTCATAATGAGAAGGTGTGCATTAAAACTTTAAGCTTAATAGCTGAGAAGACTTATAGCTGTTGTAGCTAAACTCTATTATTATTCATTTCATAAACACTGCAAATACCAAAATATGCAAATTTTCTCTAGGTACAAAAACTTTAATGTATTTGTCTTAAATTTACTACATCCTGCATTTTCGGTTTTTATACCCTACGCAGAGGGTATATTCACTTTGTCATTCCGTTTGTAACGCATAGAAGGTGGCGTGGCAGGTATAGAAAAGTATATATATTATTGATCAGCGTTACCACCTGAGTCGATATAGCTATGTCCGTCTGTCTGTCAGTCTGGGAGTCTGTGAATAAAATTTGGCACACAGGTCATATCTTCTTGCAAGCTGCTAGCAAACAAAAATGGGCGAAATCGGATTACGACCACGCCTACCGCTCATACTCTATGTAAATATACCTCAGCCCATTTTGAAAAAAGTTGCTGCGATTTTGATGAAACTTGGTGATTTGGTGAACATGTGCGCAAAATTAAGATTGAGCTTGGTTTGAAATTTGCAAAGGTTCATAAAGGGGCGTGGCACATCCCTAAATTTTAACATTTATAACGCCATAACTCCTAAACCGTTCAATATATTGTGATAAAACTTAGTACACCGATACAGATCATATATATCTTGAATTATGTTCAGAGTGGGCGGAATTGTAAAAGTGGGCGTGTCACTTTTTTACCAATTAATAGTTTTGATTCCGTATAACTCAAAATTGGCACATACGATTTTCATAAAACACAATATTTATAAACGTAATAATTAGAGAACTAACAACTTAATCGTAATGAAATTTAGTATGGCTGATATATTTGCTATAAGGTATCTTCTTTGGCACAATAGAACTGGTGGGCGTGGCACCTCCCATATAAGCAAAAATCGTTTAATGCTATATATAGTGTGCCATGAGAGTAATCTTCATAAAATTTGGTACATAGATGTCAATTATTATAAGCTATAAAATTTAAAAAAATTTCTACGAGATTTTATCAGTGGGCGTGGCACCTCCCATATTAACATAAAGTTAGAAGTGATATTTTAAGAGAACTATTGCAGCAATTTTCATGAAATTTGATATAAGTGGTTTATTTGCTATAAAGAATGTCAGCATCTAAAGCGAGCGAAATAGTACCACTGGGCGTGGCACTTCCCATAAATACCTTAAGTGGCATATCTATCGTAATATATGAGCAATCATACTGAATATTAGAGGTTTTTTTATGGAAAGCTATTTCTGGATCAAAATCAGTCTCGATTGTATTAGGGTGTGTGTCACCGCCTTAAATTTTAAGGTTAATTAAGGCATATATCGCAAAATATACAAGCTATTTTGCTAAAATTTAGTATGTGTATGTCAATGACGAATATAATTTTTGAGTTTTTTTTAACTGTTTCAACACTTTTCAACCTCTTTGAACCTTATTACATTATCTTCGACTTCTTCAACCTTTTCAACGTCTTTTTAACATTTATTTGGAAAGTACTTTCAGTGCAGTGTAGGGTAAGTAGTGAGTTTCGGCCTTGCCGAAGATAACACCTTTACTAGTTTTAAGTTTACTACATCCTGAATTTTCGATTTTTGTTTTCTTTAAATTCAACCGTTTTTTTCCTATTTACTTCCTTTGCTGCTCACTTATGCTAACAATGTTAATTTTGATTTTTGCTCCTGCCCTGCTTGTCAACGTGTATTGTTTCCATTTTAAGTTAAGAACTTCCGTAAGACTAACAGGCTTTCCTGGCTGGCAGCAAGAACAAAAACTTTACAATAAGACTAACAATAAGCCGCCCGTTAGAACTTTCGAAGGTTGGTGGGTACGTTGACATTGCCAGTGTGAATGATTTGCTTGCTAACTCTATTTGGCTATACAAAAGGATACTGAGCTGAACGGGTGGAAAAAGGCTGATTTTGTGAATGTTGAAGTTTGCTACAAAAGGGTTGGCTAAAAGTGTTTAACAATGCCAGCGCACTAAAATAATGGTCTTCCTCTAAAGTGCTTAAACTTATTAAACTACTTTTTACTCTCATAAAGTGTGCTGTAAAGTGAAGTGCAAAATAAACCAAAATCCCTAAAAGAAGAAAAGCAATCTTAATGAAGGATGCTGTTTTTTTGTTGGATCCTTGCTTTAATTGTTAGCTACACTTTTTTTGTTATCTTTTTAGCTTAAATGAAATTAATAATGTTGTACGTAATAGAGAGCTATGTGGTACTTGGTAAAGTTTTTTTTTTATAAACTAAACGCTTGCATTTTAAAATCAAGCGCAAGTTGTGTCAATTTAATTTTATTAAACTTATAATGCTGCAAAAGTTTTTATGTGGTAGAACAGAATTCACTACCATAGTTCAACTTTCGTAGAAATAACACAAAAGTTTCATTAATTTCTTAATATATCCTTAGTGCAATCATAAGAATTATATACTCAAATGAAAATAGCTGCTCTGAAATTTGCCTCATCACCAAAGAAGCACGCCAATGAAAATCAAATGACGCAATAAATAAGTGTACGCGAGCAGAGCTAAAAAACTCATTTTTGTTTAAAGCCAAAAACCACATTACAGCTTCATCACTGTCAACATTGTCAAAAAAAAAAAAAAAAAAACAACAACCAACGTCTTCTTTACAGCTTTCACAGCATACGCACTTCATATAGATAGCAATTTTTTTTTTTTTTTTTGACTTTTCGCTTTTGTCTTCCATGACGGAAGTTAAGAGCTTTCACAGTTTTCTCTGCTATCAACTGCAGAAAAAAAGGGTAGAGATATACCCTTTTGTATAGTATGTGCATTTTGTGGTCTTAACTTTTGCGTGGCTTTTGTTTTGATTTGGATGTTGTCATGAAAATGGCAGTAAAAAAAAAAACAAACGCTCAAGAAGCAACTCAAAGCAAAACAAAGAAGTTTTTGCGCAAAGAAAAGCGCAAACAAAAGGCACTTTGAATGCTTTTAGGAAAAACAAAAGCAACTCTTGATGTATGGGAAGAAAAAGTGAGAAAAAGATTTTCCAAAAAATAGTGTCAACGAAGAAATGATGTAGATGCAGCGGAAAATGTTACAAAAAAAAAAAAACAAAAATCTCTGGAAAAGTTCAGTATTGAAATTTTTCAGTATAACGAAATGAGTAACTACTGGTTGCATATTGAAAATGCCAATCAATGTCGAGCTGGAGATTTTTCTTTTGTTTCGTTTTGATCGTTAAGGTTTCCAAATATTCGAAGAAAAATATAGCTGAATGTTGTTAAATCGAAGGTAAACTTTTGTTTTATTTGAAGTGGTTTAGCAAAATGATATGCTAGAGATATAAGACGAGCTTTTGCTGTTAGCTTACATTTAACATTTCAAAAAATTTTAGGGTGGTTCAAAATACAATTTTTTTTTGCACCAATCGATAGGAAAAGGTCGAAAATAGCTTTTGGATATCACTTAGGGAGGCTCGGGGACCCAAAAGTGGGTCCCCGGATCATGGCACCAGTAAGTTCGAAAAATAGTTTTGAACATCACTTAGGCTGACTTCGGACCTTGAAAAGTACCGTTTTCGACCCTTTCAGTGCTATCCAAGGTCCGGAGCCGCAATAAGGTATGTCCGAAAGCCATGGTTGATCATTTCTTATCGATTGGAACAAAAAAAAAAAAAAAACAAATTTTAGGGTGGTTCAAAATAAAATTTTGTTTTGCCCCAGTTGATAGATTAAGCTTGGAAATGGCTATTTTCGACCTATCCCTATCGATTGGTGGAGAAAAATTTGAATTTTGAACCACCCTAAAACTTTTTTTTTTTTGCTCCATAAGAAAGAAAGTTCTAACTCCGAAAAACAAGATTTTACAGAAAATAAGAAAAACAAATATCTTCATGTGCAGAACCGGGGTTACGGTTACTATAAAATTCAATATAATTCATCACTAACTGAATTAAGTTTTGAACTTAAACAGTAACTAAAAGTGGTGTCTAAAGCCAAATTTCACATTGAAATAGGCTAAGTAAGGGTTAAAGACAAAAATTGGAAAAATTCCTAAAACTTTTTTATCTTATTTCGAACCAATTGAGCGGGCGTCTCCAACTTTTTTTTCTTAAGGACCACTCTAATACAAAAAACATGCTTCCAAAACATATACATATGTAGCATATGAAGCGCTTTTAGAGAACTTCAAGGAAATCGAGTCAAAAGCTTCAGATATTGTGCTAAAATTAGAAATCAACGCTTCACTATTCACTTACCGCAAAGAACTTATAGAAACTTCATGAACTCAACATTTTTATTGCAAATGATATTGACAGCCACACAATGTTGTCAAGCCATGCTCTGCAACATGAGGCGTAATGTGAGCTGCTACCCTATTAATTTCAAACATTACACCGCGAGTGCTTCTAACCGCCTATTTTATGCTTACGAAGGTACGCCAGAAACTAGAGATTCCAACGAGTTGTGTTCATTTTTCAAATATAGAAAACCCTGTAGTAAAATATCTCATTAAATTTTGCCACATATTCTCTGCACTACTCAAGCAACATTATTCCCACTAATCTCTAATGGGTTTCTCTGGCAAACAACCTATAAATAAGTCATCAGTTGTCAAAGGTTTTTCACAAAGACATTTTCAGCACTTCTATGAATTTCGTTTCAACCACAACTGACGACAATTTTGAAAAAGAGTTAAAAACAACAAATCATTGCATGGCAAGACCTTTTGCAATAGCACAAATACAAACATAGCTTTAACCAATTTCTTGTTTGCTTCAATCGAAAAAAAATTTATTGTACTACGACCTAACATGCTCACTATAAAGAAGTCAACGAAATATTTCCATCTTGGTAAAATGTTGCTGTGATGAAGTCATGTCATCGTTACATACTATTCACTCGGTTGGTGGTGATGTTGGCGGTATGCTTTTAAAATTGCTAATTAGCTTTTTGCTAAATAAAACCCCAACTTCAAATGGAAGCAAAGAAAAAAAAAATGATGTTGACTTTGAAATGTTTACACCAAGCTCATGAGAGCGTGCCAAAAGAAAATGCTTCTGGAACAACAACTCAATTCCAATTGAATTGCTGACAACCCTAACGATGCTTACAACTACAACAACAGCAAAAAGCGTTGATGTTGACGACCACAAGTCAAACCTAAGTAAATGAAGGAGCGAGCGCGCACCCACTTGAAGCATACTAAAGCGACAAAATGTAATGAAGTTGCTACCGACACTTTTCTATGTAAATTGCGCTATTGCTGTTGCCTTGCGTTAAAATATCGTGAAACGATACTTTTTGGTTAATGTTGGAATTATAGAGCTTTAAAATCAAACACGATTAATGTTGGTTTATTGGCGTAAAATGACAAGCTTCAATTTGAGACATTTTAGAAGTTTTTAGCACTCTGGATTATCAAAAATTAGCCAAAACGGTTTTTTTTGGGGGTTTCAAACCCCATTTTCTCTAAATGATTACGTAATGTACATCTTTTGACATTAGATTAGAGAATCTATCGGAGACAGCTAGTGAGCACAATCCTTGTATACCAGTGTTATCTATCGATACTTTTTATGTCTTCCCCCGATCATCATAACATTATAGCCAACACAACTTTGTACTTTTGTGCAATTCACTATTATGATTCCTTGTTTTTTTTTTGTTATTTGGAAGTACACTTTGCTGTTGTGCAACGTTGTTTCTTCTCTTTCTCATTTCCAACTCTTAAGGGTTTTCCCATGGGTACCACCGCAGTTGTTTTGATAGAACATTTTATTACATTCCATTTTTGTTGACAATTTGGCTGACATCATTAGCAGTTGTGGTTCTTGTTAAAGTCAATGTTGTTTGTGTTATTGTAGCTGGTACTTCTTACTATTACTGTCGTCGTTTCTATTGCTGGTTTTACTAGTTGTAGTTTACACGCTTTCAATTAAGCAACCATTTTGTTAATATTTTGCCAGGCTTATGTAAATTTAATTTTGTAGCTTCATAGTAAAATACAAACAAAAATTCTTCGAAAACTTCAAAAACACTTTAAAGTGATATTTTAAGACACGCGAAATGAAGTTGTTAATGGGGACGTTCTATTAAAATGAGATTGAATAACAAAGAGGGAAAAAAGCACGATTGTATAAAAAAATTAGTGTAAGTTTTTTAAAATATGGGGAAAGGTTGAAATTGGATTTTGGACATCACTTGTAGTATCCCCGGACCCTGCAAAGGTCCATTTTTGACCCATATTCGGAAATTTTTTTTGTCCCAATCGATTGGGAAAGTTCGAAAAATAATCTTGGACATCACTTAGTGTGGCTCCGGCCCTTAGAAAGTATCCTTTTCGACCCATTTGGTGCTTTTCAAGGTCCGGAGTCGCCTTTAGGTGTGTCCAAAATCCATTGTCGACCATTCCCTATCGATTAGAGCACAAAAAATTTTAGGGTGGTTCAAAATAAAGTTTTTTTTGCAGTAGTTAATATATTAAGCTCGGAAATGGCTATTTTCGAACTTTCCCTATCGATTTGGGCAAAACAAA
This sequence comes from Meiosimyza platycephala, assembly GCA_963662105.1. Lineage (NCBI taxonomy): Eukaryota > Metazoa > Arthropoda > Insecta > Diptera > Lauxaniidae > Meiosimyza > Meiosimyza platycephala. Next base: position 81,882,250 of record OY759211.1, on the reverse strand, counting down.
TTTTTATTTTGAACCACCCTAAAATTTTTTTTTAAGTTAATTTAAAGGGGCTTTGTCGCAATAGTTTTAAATTTTAATTATTATTAGCAACTCTTATTAGGAGTATCTAAGTTGCACCTAGGATCTCAAAGAATGAACTCTTAAATCAAAAACGTTTCATTTCCAAGAAAAATTTAAAAATAATTTGTACTTAACGATTACAATAGGGCGGCAAAATAGAAATATGATTTTGATATTTGAGTTCAAAATTAAAGTAGGCGACAGTTTCTTTTTTCTATGTATTCATATATTCTCTCAAAGAATTCGAACTAAAGCATCTTTAGTAGCTTTCTATAATTCACATTAAGCTGAATACTCTACTTGGATTAAAGTAAGCGGAAATCCATTAGAAATTCAAGCCTCATTAAATTAATTCACTTAAATAAAAAATTCTTTGGATAAAAGTAGCAAAATATGAACGTACATACTTATGTATGTATAAATGTGTGTTACATTTTTGAGAGCTTATTGAATCCTCTATTTGTCTATCAGCGTGTATGTGTGTGTGTGTGTGTATCACTCTATCACAGCTGTCCATTATGAACACACTTGAAAGCAACACTGTGCTTAAGTGTGCTTTGGCATTGCTTCCAACTATTCAGTTGCTAGCTAACGCCACCTATAACATAATGAGATTATGTTACAAACTAAAGGTCAATTCAACACAAATAAAAAAGTTATGAAAGTCAAGGAAAGACAAACAGGCTGGGAGGCGCAGGCACATCGTGTACCATGGTAGTGGAAGTATGTATGTATGTTATATGCTTACGTATTGTGGCCATGTATACATTGGATTTAACTTTTTGCTGTCTGCTGTTAAAAAAGTAACTTTCATTTATAAGGTAAGAGAAGTATCGATATATTCTCAAAAGTATTATGAGTAGCAATGTGTGCTAAACGTAATATTATTGAAAATCGTAACGAAATCAATGATAAAATAGACAAGTTTCTGTATTTTTATATATTGTGAAATACTATTTAAAATTACTTACCATTATATGCCAATTGAATGGGCATTTAAGAAAGATAAGCAAGATCCGACTTAAATCCTATAGAGAAGCTGTGTAACGAAGTAGAGGTTGAAATCGCAAAGTAAAATTATAGAAATATGGACGATGAAATCAGTTTCTTAAATCTGTTCATACTACACCACTTCTCATTTTTTGTTGTCTCAACATCTTTTAAGTCTGTCGATGAAGAACTTTCGTTCGCAGTTGTTGCAAATATCGAAGACTATGTTGTTAGTCTTTTCCAACAAATTTGGCGTAGATGCTTAGAGGTCCATTCTGAAATTTAAATTTTTCGATATCCTTTCCAATTTCTCAATCGTTGGAAAAGTGTAAGGCTATGATACCACATGATCTAGGTGGCCAATTCACCGGCCAGAAGCGTTAAATTCACTAATGGCAGCTCTGAATCTCTTCGGGTTGAGTCAGCTTAAATACAACAATTTTGCTCAGGGGCCATCAATTAATTATGTTAGTCAAAATAGAGGGGAGAGGGTCTGGCAAAATCTCACCAAATCTCACCAAGGGGGAGGGGGAGTGTTCAAGGAAAACCTCACGTCAACTTTTTAATGCATAGAATTTACATTAAAAATTATAATTTAAATCTCACGGGAGAGAGGGGAGGGGTCCCGCCAGATCTCACCAAGGGAAAAGGGAGTCCGAATTTTCAAAAAACAACTCACGTAATTAATGGACGTCTCCTAGCAACACAGCATTTAAGAAGCAGCATAAGAAATGAAAAATTTTTCAGGTTTTACAACTGAATCCTAAGAAAAAAGGATACCAATATTTAAAAAAATAAGTATGCAATAACATTGCTTAGCACAAATATGTTGTTTTAAAAAATTAATTATTAAAATCGGTTGAGTAGATTTTGTGGCAAAGCGTTACTATCCATTGCCATATAAGCAATTTCATATTAATAGTATAGATAAGCTTTTTTCTTGACTTAAAGCTATAAGCTAAATAGCTAAGCAGACTAATAGCTGTAGTAGCTAAAGTCTATTATTATTATTAGTATTGAAAATTTTGATTGAAACAGTGTATCCATCTTTAAGACTTTCCAGAGCCCAAAAACTGAAATGGTGACGTTTTGAAAGTTGTACTCTAAGTTGCTCTAAAAGCACAAAAGATATGCTTCGAAGAATGTCAATGGAAATGTATCGATTACGCGTATTATCATCGATGACTGTCGATATTTGCTACTGTAACTTTTTAGCCATGACCGTGACCACTTAAATTCAAAATCCATTGTAAGCATTTGTCGAAGCACAATGGTCATTCACATGCTACTATATACATATGTACAGACGAGTAAAAGCAGAGACTATGCGTACATATATGTCATTTGTGCTGTGTGTATTTTTAGACGCTACAACGACCGAGTGGTTTCAACATTGGTGGGGTCGTGCAACACTTGATGAGAGTATAGCTCTTGCTTAATATGACACATTTAAGAAAAGTCAATAATGACAAAAAAAAAAAAAATTGATTGTCATCGGTATATGTCATTGTTTGTGTTCAATTGGTTGCTGCATATAAGTGTGTGTGTGTGTGTATTATAGCAATTCAAAGCTGTATGGACATTAAATTGTTTACTGCATGTTGATTTCACTCTGATTTTGATTTTGTTTTCTAATTTTGTTTGCTATCAATAACACAGCTACTCAGATGATGATGCGTCTTTGATCACAATGAAGCTTATTGATTTTGTCTGTGTTGACATCATAAATGGAATGGTTTTCTTTTGATTTTTAAAGAAAAGACTTAAGTGGATATATTACTAGAAAGTAGTTAATCATGCGTATAAAGTAATCTTATATAATTTCCTTAAGCAACTCTCATCGGCATAATCCATTTATTTTGTTAAATATAAAATTACATTTTTATTCAAGGATTACCACTTTAAAATCTTGACATTTTGATTCCAATTGAAAGCAAGTGCATCCTTACGTATTGTATAAATGGAATACATTTATTTTCTCAACAGCTGTATTAATAATTTATATAATTTCCTGTGGTAGTTACTATTGTTTTAACTCTTATATTCTCCAACTGATATCCATTTTTTTCGTTTTTTTATTTGACTCTTTGACATTTCTATTTGATATTCACTTACAGTGTCCGTACTTTACTGCATAACAAGCCACTGCTGCTCTACACTTCCTTTGCAAAACGAATTGAATTAAATTTGTTTTTCTTTATATTCCAAGTCAGCTCTTCGTACTGACAATTGTTGTCTTTGCTTCTATGTCGTTTGCAAGTTATATTTTTGCAAATTATTTTAACCCATTTTTATGGTGAATTGATAAAAGACTTAAGCGGTGCCAGGAGTTTTATAGTTCTGTATTGCAATAAATTAAAAAAATTTAATGAAACCTTTGTTTCGCAAAGATTTTGAAATTAAATAATGTAACTTTTTAAATTTTTTTCCAGTTAAAATCTTTCATGGGTTAATGCCAGCACTGACAGCATAACGAGCATTTATTTTATAAGTCAACAACAGCATTTTTTTTTAACATAAATTTAGTGACACGTAGACGCAGAGAATAGCGTAATTTTTTTATGATTTCTCAAGTAATACTCATGTAGGAATAATAAACCAAAAAAAGTTGAAAACTTTGAATTGTAAGAAAAAAATTAAAGAATACAAACACAAATACACAGCAGTTGTGTCTGAGCGTCTGCTGAAATTTTTTGTTATTATCCTTAAAGGATACTGAAAAATGAAAAATGTAACCAAAGCACTAATTTGAAAATGATTTTTTTTTCATTTTATTTTTTTTGCACAATTTATATCTTTTTATTCACTATACTTTGCTCTAATTTTATTCTGTTTTCTATTTCAATTTTCACAGCAAACAATAAATAAATTTGACACGTTATATTTTATGTTTATTCAAATTAAGAATGTACATAGCTGTGCTTTTTACCGAATAAATTCGGGTTGAAAAAATTTGTAAAACAAAAATAACGTTCCACTTTGGAACGTGCCAAAAATAATAATTGAATTTGTTATTTCACACAATAAAAATAATGTCCTTGGATTTCATCCAAATGAGAAACTGTTCAAGGTTTGACTAGCGAGACAAAATACTCGAAAGAAAGGATTTGTCTGGAATTTTTTTTATTTTTTGATTTTGGTTACTAAATGTCAAAGAAATAATTTGTGAGTAACTTATTTTTGTGAGCTTATAATTCGAAATCTGGCGTTGGAAAATACATAATTTTGTGTTACGTGGCGTATGAGTAACATTAATTGCTTCGCGTAGAAAATTATCGTTTAATCACATGGGCGGTAATTTTTAAAGCGCCTACAACTTTGCAAATTTTTTGTTGTAAAAATAAAAACAACTTAATATTTTAAGTAATTTTTTTAAAAAAAAATTTCAAAGTTTTTTGAAAACTAGTGGTACCGGCGGCTTCGTACGCGAATGCCCTTTCTTTTTATACCCTGCACAGAGGATATATTCACTTTATCATTCGGTTTGTAACGCATAGAAGGGGGCGTGGCAGGTATAGAAAAATATATATATTATTGATCAGCGTCGATATAGCTATGTCCGTTTGTCTGTCTGTCTGTCTGTCTGTCCGTCTGTTGAAATCACGTTTACGGGAAAACTAAGTAAGCTAATTCAATTAAATTTGGCACATAGGTCACATTTTCTTGCAAGCTGCTAGCATATAAAAATGGGCGAAATCGGGTCACGACCACGCCTACCGCCCATACTCTAAGTAAATATGCCTCAGTCCATTTTGAAAAAAGCGATTTTGATGAAACTTGGTGATTTGGAACAAAATTAAGATAAGATTAGGGTAGTTTTTAAATTTGCGAAGACTCTTAAAGGGGCGTGGCACAGCCCTAAGTTTTAACCTTTATAACGCCATAGCTCGTAAACCGTACAAGATATTGTGATGAAATTTGGTGCATGGCTACAAATCATCATCTTGAATTATGTTTAAAGTGGGCGGAATTGGAAAAGTGGGCGTGTCACTTTTTAAAAAATAAAAATTTTGATTTCGTATCACTCAAAATTGGCACATACGATTTTCATGAAAATTTTAGGGATGATACCACTGTAAGCAGTCATCAATACAAGCTAAATCAGTATACTGGTAAAACTCGTTGAGGGGCGTGGCACAGCCCACAATATTTATAAACGTTATACTAAAAGAACTAACAACGTAATCGTTATAAAATTTCATATGGTAGATATACTTGCCAAAAGGTATCTTATTGCAAAATTTTAGCACAATAGTGCTGGTGGGTGTGGTACCTCCTATGCAAGCAAAAAACGTTTAATGCTAAAGATAGGGTTCCATGGGAGTAATCTTCATACAATTTGCTGTATAAATTTCAGTTACTATAAGAGGTTTGTTTTTTGGAAAGCTATTTCTGGATAAAAATAGGACATGATTTTACCAGTGCTCTTTTTTTTTCAACGATTTCTTTTTGAATGTATTCCTTTGTGTGTTGCATGCAACATCTTTCTAAATGCCCCGTGCCCCGCACAAAATTCATTGCCAAAGTCTAATCAAGTCTACTATAGTGTCAAAATAGTAAATTTTAAAACTTTATTTTAGTTCACTGAACTTCAAGCAAGTGTACAAAGTATCTCAGACTAATTATTTATATACAATATCAGATCATTAAAAAGATTTAACTTTTCAATCAGCAAATGCTCTAACAGCGTCGCTAACGTGTTCGAACGTATTTCGTAGTTTTAAAGTTGTGGCCACACACAAACAGGCGCTAAGCTGTGTTTTTCTAGTTAAAAATGCGCCTAATTGTATGGAAATGCAGCCAGCCCGCAAAAAGTTGGGAAAAAACATTTTAACAACAACAACAACTACAACAACAAATGTCCGATGGCCAAACAAATGAACAGACGAATGTACGTTAATTTCTCTACATATGTTAGAGAACATTTTACATGTGTATATGTGTATAAAGAAGTTGTACTGAATTGGCAACTATTTGCACACACACACACATATACAGACACACATGCAAACATATGCATGCAAAGAGTCTAAGTAAAAACCTCAATTAGCACTCTGTACGCTGTGGTTGCCATTTAGAGCATTTGTGTGCTTTTGTATTGCATACTTTTGTGTGTTTGCGCACATAACGTATTATGTATGTAGGTGGTAGTGTGTGTGAATGCATTTGTCTTTGTCTGTGTTTACGTTAACCCAGTTAACAGTTTGTTGATTATTTCATTTATCACGCGTTGAATGTATAAATTCTCTTGGAAGGGTTAAATTGAAATTAATATTTTTGTTGCATATCTTTAGGCTGTTCTGGTGTTTTATATATTTCAATGCTGGATTTTTTATTTTATAATAATATATTAAATGATATGATAATATATTTTGCAATCTACATATACGACAACAAAGACAAGTTTGTGGTTAGCAGCCTTAGAACGATGTCAATTGTGCCAAGCTGCTCCTCTGTGTTCGTGTTATATTTAGTGGAAATCTTTAAATTTATTTATAGCTTGGCAGCTTCTAACCACAAAATGGTGTCGCATTTGTATTTTGCAAACAACAAGTAGAACTTAAAAGTGCCTTAAAATATGCTATAAAAATATAAACTCCTATAAGAGTTTAAAATTCAACACAAGGAAGTTGTAAAATTTAACAATCTTTCCAACGTTGGCTGGGTATATGCTTGTCTATATATGTGTGTGTATGCGTTATGCGTCATTGTGTTAGTACTTGTGGATGTGGTTTATTACATGTGCCTAAATGTATGCAATGTTCTGTGGCCTACTTGGTTTGTTCGTTCTTGGTTGTTCCATTTTTACTATTTTTTTTACTATGAAATACCATTTTTCGGTTTGGCTTAGATATTAAGAGGATTTTCTTATTTAAAGTATTTAAACCGTAGTTATCAGAATGTTTGAAAATTTAACGTATGCATGAGTTGAGTTTTAAAATATTTAAGGTGAACTTTTAGCTCTGAAAATATTTTTAAGCTTTGGACCCAAAACAATATTTTTTCGACAATAAATGGTGTTAAGCTGCTTATCAGTCAAAAGTTCGACGGCTTCTATGCTCATACTGTATGTATAGATTGGTCGAGCTTGAAATTTCTTCACATGAAAAATTCCAAGTGATGTTGGAAATAAGATGTACAGGAAATATTCTGGATTTGACGGTAACTCTAGATCAATTGATTATTTTTCTTTTAAAGGATCGTTAAATTAGCGCATGTACAATCTTAAAAGTATGCTACATTAATTTCATATTGTCTATAGTTAAAAATGCGTTGATGTGAATTTATATCACGTTGGCACTACATCAAAGTCACCAAAATTCCATATATTGTTCACATATGGCTCTAAGGTAACTTTGGCGCTAAGGATTTAACGATATGTACTTTGTAATTGCTGTGAATAAATTTTAACTACACTTAGGAAAAATGAATAATGTGCAAAATGTGAAATTAAATAATGTCTGTGGCAGATGGGAAAAACAGCTTATCTTATATTAAGCATAGGACTTAAGCTGGTTTACTACTTAACCACAGTATTAGCAATGAAGTATAGTAAAAAGCATTCAATTTATTTGTTGAAACTTACTTTATCCAGTATCACATTATTTCAGTGTACTTTTTGACATGAAAATCTGAAATAAAAAAATAAAATTCGTTAAAAAATTGATTTAGAGAAACAGTAAACAGTAAAATATTGCATTCCTATTCTATCCATTCCAGCTTGGAATTTTTCATGTGACGAAGAAAAAGTTTAATTTTGTAGTTCTGTTTATTAACAGTTTTCCAAATAGTGGGAAACAATGTAAAGCTGCTCTTTAGTAAATTAAAAAAAAGAGAAATATAATTGCATAGTTTTAGGTACTTATGAAATCAAATTTAAGCTTTACCTAAGTTTCATGAAGCAAATAGTTTAGTTTTGAGCGGAGCATACCAAAAACTGCCAACATTACAGTCCGAGCTAATTTGAGTACTATTTAGAGCAGGAACCTTAACGATTATGAATTTTAAGATAGAAATCACTGCATAATCGTTATTCTGAATTTAAATTTTTTTCGATCAAAAATAATCGTTATTTTACATGAAATTTCTATTCTTTTCGATCAAAAATAATCGTTATTTTGAATTTCTATTTTTTTCGGTCAAAAATAATCGTTATTTTGAATTTCTATTTTTTTCGGTCAAAAATATTCGTTACATTAAATTTCTATTTTTTTCGATCAAAAATAATCTCTATTATGCATTTTTGTGTTTTTTAGATCAAAAGTATTTTTTTTAATGAATCTTTATGTTTTACAAGGAGACCACCAGATTGCGGCGTCATCGATTTGGCTAAAATTAATTATCAAAAATTTATTAAAAATCATGTCATGTATAGTATATCTAAGCTTCTCGTCAAAAGAAATTCATCTGCATACTCAAACTTACATTTCGGCTTTTCCTTCATTGTGATTTTTTGTTGACTTTAATTATAGAAAATAACGATTATTTACGGTGCCTGATTTAGAGTCATAGGAAAAGAAGGCATCATTTTGAATCAATACAGAAATAAATTTTTTTTTTTGCGAAACTGCTAATATTTCGTATAGTAATGGAATGCAATATCTGCCAAATTTCCACCTTGGCTATGCCAACAAATGATTATTCTATTGATGAAAATTTTGACTTATTTCTGTAAATTTTTTTTTATTTTCATCGATAAAGAATGGTTGAAAAAGAATTTCGGGTATCAGGGTGGCTCCGGATTGTTTGTGTCCCATTTACGAAATTATTTTTTTTGTTGCAATCAATAGCGAAAGTATGAAAAAAGATTTTGGACATCACTAGGAGTGTTCCCGGAACATGAAACTCGTTTTCGACCTATTATCATGGCTCAGGACTACTCGAAGTGGTATCCAAAATTCATTTTTAGACTTTCCCTAACGATTGGAGCAAAAAAAAATTTTTTCAAAAATGGGTCGAAAAATGCCTTTCCCATAATCCGGGGAAATCTCTAGTGATGTCTGATGTATTTCAACTTTTCTCTATCGATTGAAACAAAAGAAAAGTTTCCGAAAATAGTCAAAAATTTATTCGAAAATGGGTTTCATAATTTTGGTAGTACTTAGCTCAACCACCGCAGTGATCCAATCAATACTTTTCTTTGGTATAGACAATTGGACAATGTATAGTTGATCAATTAATAATGATTTTGAAGAGATTTTGAAATGTTTAAATTTATTTCCGTTACGATTTTTGGCATCTACAGAATGTAACTTCATCAACAGCAACTTTCCCAATAGTAATGCGCAAATGACAGAGCTTGTAATTTAAATGATTTCTTAAAAAGTAATTTCAATTAAAAACCTTTTAAACTTCACTTATGCTTTCATTAAACTTTAATGCTATTTTTATAACAAATTAACAATTAAGAAATTTCTTTGTACACGTAATAAAAAGTTACTGTAATGAAAACTCAATTGATTTCCTCCATTTCCTTTCAATCATACGACAGCTTCCCACATTAGCCCAATTTTACAGTCATTTATGTGGCATGTGCGATAAGTACATAGGGTATGAGGGTATGCTCCTTAGTTGATTGTGAGTGATACCATTTTAAATTTGACCTTTTGACCTCAAATATTTACACTACGTCAAACAAGTAACCATAAAAATAAAACTAAAGATTGTGAATGCAAAAAAAAAAAACAAAAAAAAAACGAAAAGTAACGATATACCGGAAATCGTCATACCACACATTCTCAGCATACCGCTGGCGCTAGTGGACAACGACAACAACGTTGACGTCGTATGGACGACATGGTATTTTCAATGCATTTCAAATTGAAAACACTTTTTCAATTTAATGAGGTGCTTTATTCTAAATTTACACATGTCTGCACATGAAAGAGATGAACACACACACAGACGTAAGCGTAAGTGCGCTGTATAGCTCTATGTACGTGCATGAAAGAACAAGATAGCAACAGTCAGTCGGTTGATAGCGCTTGTAAGTGGATGCGGTGAAATAGTTTGTAAAGGATAATGGCAGGATATTATGAAGCGGCAACAAAAAAAATAAAAATGAAACAAAAAAAAAAAACATCAAGTAGTGATACCAAGCTGTCATTGCGCTATAACACAGAGAGAATAGTCAATTTATTTGATGAGCTTGAAATGTTTTTGCCATGAATGAACAATTTGGCAGAACGATAAAAGCAGCATTGCAATAGTGGTGGGAGCATAAGTGGAGAAAAGAAATGCTCATAAAAAACATTCTACAAATTAAGCACAAGAAAATACTTAAAAGAACGCAAAAGTTGTTTTCCTTCTTTTTTTGTAAATAGTTAATGGATTTGAAGAATGCCAGAGAATTCGCAATGAACTGTTTTATTATATAATAAAAGTTTTGTTTTTTAAAAACACTTTACTTAGTTTAAGCTTTGGAATTAGATTTGTGAATGCTTTTGATCTCCGTGCGTCATTTTGCTGTCTGAGTTAGTCTGCTGCCAACACTTATAATTGAAAGTGTGAAGGTCCAAGCAACGCAAAAATTCATTATTTGGATCTAAACGTCGTTATCTTCATTGGCCTAACTAGTTGGGGGGCTAATACCCCCTCAGAATTATGAGTTGATAATACATTATAATAAAATTAAAAATTATGTATTTCTACACGCCAACAGCTCGTTCGATGATTTATCATTACAAAATAATACAAAATTTGTTTTTATTACTACAAAGTCTAACTTTTTCCTCATAAACATGAAAACAAAGTATATGTGTATATGTCCTGGAATCAGAATATTCAAATACACTCTTGCTGTAAAATTATAAATTTCATGAATTCCCTGATCTTAGGAACTGATCATATATTACGTAAAACTGTTTTTCGACATTTTTAATCCCCCCTTCCCCTGTGTCACAACCTGTCATGTAATGCCAAACCCAAACTGTCACATTTCCTAACTCCCCTTTGCCTTCAACTCTCCTTAACATTTCTCTGATTCACGTCCTTGCGATCATTTCCACGATAATTTAGGACGGCCATGTTTTTCTACTATCTTATTGAATTATAAAGGATTCAAGAAAGAATAATAAAATTATTTAACTTAAAAATAGAATAAAAATTTGTGTTTGTCAAAATGACGAATGGTTATTTTGCAAGTATTATTAAATAAGGTTAGCTATTTAGGGTAAATTTGACTCATGGCTGGACTGCGCTGCAATTATAGAAAGGCTAGTAAGTGATAACAACTTCAGAAGAATGAAAAAATGTTATATTAACGTACTAACAATAACTTAGAACGCAAACTTCCACATAACTCGTTTTAAAGAAAAAATGGTCGTAGCTCATTTTCAAAATTATCGACTCAACTACTTGCTCAAGCTTCTTTCTATGCATTATATGTATGTAATAGCCCATAGCCCACATGTGTAGCGTATAAAAATGTTTATGCACTATCCCATTGCTTTCCATCACATTTTTAATTGCTTGCCGCATCATCCATTCTCATTACATTTAATCCAATTTTTACGCAATGACAGTAATTTACATTAAAATTGACACCTCAGCCGCCATTGTTGTAAAAATTAATTTAACATAATTGACAAATAATGGACAGCATGGAACAAAAAAAAAATGTGTCATGCCACTGCATGTTGCGTTAATATTTTATGTGGCCTCATAACAACAGGGTCAATTCAGACAATTGAAATGTATGATGTTTTCATTTCAAGTTAATTAAATGGATTTGCATGTAAATATTTCAAAATAAATCTGTTTGATTGCTTTCAAAAGGACGAACAAAATGTACAATGACAATGGTTGGAAAATATCAAAATGATAGTGGAAGTGATTAAATTTAAGTGAAACACAGTTTTTTTTAATTGAAATTATTGAAATTATGTTAAATATCTGAAAAGTAAATCACCAGGGACCGTAACGATTATGAATTTTATGATAGAAATCACTGCATAATCGTTATTCTGGATTTAATTTTTTTCGATCAAAAATAATCGTTATTTTAGATTTCTATTTTTTCGATCAAAAATAATCGTTATTTTGGATTTTTATTTTTTCGATCAAAAATAATCGTTATTTTTAATTTCTATTTTGTTTCGATCAAAAATAACCGTTATTTTGGATTTTTATTTTTTCGTTCAAAAATAATCGTTATTTTAAATTTTTTTTTTTCGATCAAAACTAGTCGTTATTCTGAATTTTAATTTTTTTCGATCAAAAATAACCGTTATTTTGGATTTTTATTTTTTCGTTCAAAAATAATCGTTATTTTAAATTTCTATTTTTTTCGATCAAAACTAATCGTTATTCTGGATTTAAATTTTTTTCGATCAAAAAAATCACAGATAACTACATTTAAGAGACTTCCCAATATCTTTATATATTCTAAATGATTCATTTTTAATCAAACCTATGTGTAAATGAAACAGTTTGCATGATGGAGTCTGCTCTTTCAACTTCTTAGTTCTATAATTTTTCGTCGACTTGGAAGACGCAATGAGGAGGAGTATATCACTTAACATCTTAACGCTTTTGCCTTTTGCTTTATTGGAAATACAAAGGTTTGCATAGCTGAACGATCGAAGGTAAAACTACTGCGTTTCATAATGAATGACAAATTATCGCTAAGGGTCTTTTCTGCTTAATTATGCGGATAATTAATGATAATTTATAGTGAGGCCTCTTCAGCTTTTGAGTTTTATTTTCATTGTTTTTACCTAACATAGCCTTCTTAAAGAATGTACTGAGAGTTTCGCATGCTGTAAGGCTCTGCATCTCAACTTTTCAGGCTTCAAGCCCATACAGAAGTACCCTAAGTCCAGCACTGAGCGACATCGGATAAAAAAAAGAAACTTGTTATCCATAATTTTTTCTATATGAGCAGTTCGAGCAGTATATAGTATTATCATGCTCCAATCTTTACATAAATTGTTTTCATCAAACGTAACGCTTTTCATCATTGCAATATCGGGAAATATCTCAAATTTCCAAGCTGCTTTTTAACGTAATATTCCATTAACTTATCAAACTCTCTTCTTTTGTATCACAATTATGGGTTGGTCTTTCATTTTTCATTTTTCATTCTTGGCTCACAACATCTTGTGCAAGTTCCATTAACTCAAGCAGTTCTCAAAAAAAAAAATTAAATTCTCCTCTCATTAAATTTTGCAACTTTAATGATGATACTTAAAATTAGTGTCAAGCGGGTTATGTACCTGTCAGAGCAGCTCTGTATTTTATCACTAATTCAACGTGTGTGCCGTGTCACCAGGATGCACTAAAAGAAAAGTTTCACAACAAGTTCCACACTCATGTGAAGTGACTACTTGTCAGGTTTGTGCACAAAGTGTAGTTTCATAATATTCCAACGTCATTGCTCTGGTATTGTGACACTTCTTCTTCTTCTTTATTTTATCATTATAATAATTTAAATAATGATGAATTCAACAGCACAACACTTTCATTTAATTACACACACACATAGACATAATAACTTCAGCCCATGAACTCTTACGTGTATATGGTTATATATGGATTATGTTAAGAGGCAACAAAATACGCACAAGTGTCATTTTGTCACTGACGCTAATGGTACTTGTGTCAGTATACATATATATGTGTATGTGTGTATATTTGACTTGAAATTGTAGTTCGTTACTCGAGTGCAAGTTGCATACTCGCACATACATATGTATGTACGTACGAATACAAACAGACAAACAAATACTCATATGTGGTATATAAATTCCACTCTCATTATATTCATGTGACGCAAGTGTTGCGCTTCACTTGCAGCTGTCAAACTCAACCCTGACTGAATTTAAGTATGTGGCGCCTTTTGCCTTCTTAGCTACTTGGCGTTTAGTCCTTAACGTTAAATACCCCAACAGGGAATTTAAAGAAAATAACTCCCATAGTACACGAAATATAACATTAAACTATTATCGTATGTATAGGAGGTGCCACGCCCACTAACGAAATCCATTTAACTTCAAAACTTATAGTAACCGACATCTCTGTACCAAATTTTATTAAGATCACTCATATAGTACACCTAATATAATATTGAACTTTTTTGTTTGTTTGGGAGGTGCCACGCCCACTGATGCAATCCCGTCAAAATCAATATAATTTCAAAGCTTTTAGCTACCGACACCGCAGTACCAAATTTTAAAAATATTACTCCCATGGCACACTAAATATAACATTTACCGTTTTTGATTGTATGGGAGGTGCCACGCCCACTAGTACTATTGCACATTACATTACATTACATTTTTGGTCTTGAGATACCTTATAGCAAGTATGTCTACCATGTGAAATTTCAAAACGACTGCGTTATTGATTCTCTTATTATAACGTTTATAAATATTGTAGGCTGTGCCACGCCCTTCAACGAGCTTTGCCAGTATAATGATATGGCTTGTTATAATGACTACCTTCAGTGGTACTCGATTTTGACTAATATTGAATCAAAAATGAATTGAACACCACCCACTTTTTTGATTCCGCCCACTTTTGGAAAAATTTAAGATATTTATGATTATGAAATGGCAATTTCAAGAAGGCGAACATAAATTATCCATCCTCCAAATGACTTTCAGTTGAACACTGCAACACATTTCAGGTACATACGCAAGTTCTTCAATTTCAAACTCATACCTATTTTTTCCTACTGGGCACATCTCATTCAAAGATATCCGGCCACATATTATATATCGCATATATCAAATGATTCTATAGTCATCATCATTGTCAGCTACATTCTTAGCTTAGATCGCAGTATCCACATCGTCGTTATCATTATACTCAACTCCTTCGCGGCATCATCTATCATAGCGGCAGCGGCTGAAGTTTCATTTCGCATTCCTTGATATATGCGGTAGCACTAACGACAATACATAGTGGTGGTGGTGACAGCGCAGTGGCGGCTTAACGCTGCGCATGAATTGCAATCATAGAGTTGCGCGTAATGTTACACGATTTGCAAAATATTTTTAAGCCCCTTTATTGTGGGTGGCTCAAAATTGTTGCTGTAACTTGCAATGGCTCAGCTCTGCTTGACGTGGCTTTATCGCATGATTGCATTCTACGAGTGTGCATCTGTGTGTGTGTGTGTGTAATATTTTCAACAGTTTATCTGGCTTCATATTGAGTTTGATGGCGTCATTTTTCATTACTGCAGTTTGTTGTTTATTGTCAGTTTGTATGAGTAAAAGTTGATGCAGCGTAAAGTTGCACTTATTTTTAATTAGCATTGTATTTGGATTAGTTTATCTCTGTGTATTCCGATTTGGTGCTAATGGAAAAAAGAAAAGATTTTTATTTTTGTCTCTTTTATTGTTTTGCTTTTGGCGAGGAAATGAAATTGTTACATTGTTGCTGTGCAGTTTCGCAATTTGTCGTTGAAATTCGTTTCATTAAAAAAAAAATTCATTCTCTCAAATTGAAATCGAAATCGAGAAAATCGTTCTTCAAGAAAATTTCCGAGCTGGCATAAATATTCATCATTTTTGCTTGAAGTGGGTCAAAATACAGCCGAATTTTCAGAAATAAGGCTAAGATAAAGCATCAGCGCTGAAGAAACTGAAGCTCATACCCAAAAGTAACTTCCAGAAGTGCTTCCAAGATTGTAAAAATAACGATTATTTTTTATCGAAAAAAATATAAATAAAAAATAATGATTATTTCTGATCGAAATGAATAGAATTCCAAAATAACGATTATTTTTGATCGAAAAGAAAAGAAATCCAATGTAACGATTATTTTTGATCGAAAAAAAATAGAAAGGCAACATAACGATTATTTCTGATCGAAAAGAATAGAAATCTAATGTAACGATCATTTTTGATCGAAAAAATGAAAATCCAATAAAACAATTATGTTTGATCAAAAAAAATATAAATCTAAAATATCGATTAATTTTGACCGAAAAAATAAAAATCCAATATAACGATTATTTTTGATCGAAAAAAATAGAAATTCAAAATAACGATTATTTTTGAGCGAAAAAATAAAAATCCAATATAACGATTATGTTTGAAAAACGATTAGGTTTAATCGAAAAGAATAGAAATTCAAAATAACTATTATTTATGATCGAATAAAATTGAAATCCAGAATAAAGATTATGCATAAAATTCATAATCATTACGGCCCCTGAAATCTACTTATGACACTCTTACTATGTATGTGCGCCTTGCTTTCATACAAAATAGAGGGTTAAAACATGCACATGGGTCGGTTTCAGTAACTCATCTAGATAGATATTTACTTGCTTCCCAATGAATTTATTTTCGACACAATTTAATGTTGCAACTTTGCAATTAAGTTAATTGCATTGACAAAATAATCTGATCTATATATACATATGTACCTTACCGAAAATTCTTAAATTCAAATATTCAGAACTTGAACCACACAGAATCAAAGAAAACATCAAAATAAAGTTGTTGTGTAGCAGGACTCAGAGTCGTTTGCAAAAGTTGAAGTGCTGCTGATGGCGTTTGTCGCATGACAAACAAAAATTATACGCACACATGTACAAACGAAGATACGGCTCACACATGCAAACATAAACACATTCATATGAAGGAAACAGAGTTACAAGCAAACAAAACGGGAACGACATTCAAGTGAAAACGCCGACAGTTGCAGGAAGAAAATGTTTCCGCATGATGTTGGCAAATGATGATGACAACAACAACGATGATGATGACATAAATGCAACTAGTCACAAACAATAATAAGAGCAACAAAAATGATATCACCGTAAAATAATAACAGCGACAATTATAAAAATACAAAAAAAAAAATACGGAAATATTTATACAAAACACAAATAATGCCAGGGATACCAAGAAACAGTGATATTTACACGGAAATGTGGCTACAACTCTAATGCGCTGTTTTCCAATTTCCAACCAGAGCCTTAGCTGTTGCAAAATGTTGCTAGAAACGCGAGTTTCTATCACTGAAAACCGCTGAGAAAATTCTTCAGCAGGAGGTCTGTAAGAAATGATCGCTTGCATTTTAAACTCGACAGCACTCAGATTGCAAATGTTTTCTCAACATTAGTAATTTCAAAATTCCCAGGAAACATTCCCACTAAATAAGGCGGTATCCCTACTACCAGCACTAACATTTGAAAAGGAAAACATTTTATTTGTCGTTTGTTATTAGAAGCAGAAAAAGGAAGCAAAATTCTAGCGCCCAAAATGAATTCAAGGCACATTCCGGCAACATAAGAGATCCATGAATGCCAGAATTCATAGATTTCAAAGATATGCAACGGTCCATTCGTAAGTTATTGCTAACTTTTGTTGTTGTTCTTAGTAGCTGTTGAATTTGGCACTGCAGTAACTGTTTGTGTTGTTTTTGCATTGAGTCTATGTTTACTATGACAATGCATATGTATGAGTTTTTTTCCTTAGAATTGGTATAGGTTGCTCAAGTGTGTGTGTGTGTGTCTGTATAAATTTCTCTCATGGAAAAACTTAAGCATAAACTTAAAACCTAAACATCAGCAACAATGAAATTCAGTATAGAAGTAAAGAAATTTGCATAAAAAATTGAATTTCATTAAAAAGTTTCCATTTCATGCGTTGTCTATGTATGTATGTGTGTGGAAAAAAAGAATGTACACATACGCAACGTAAAACGTTGCAAGAAAGGATAACGTTAAGCTGGCAAAAATGACGCAAAGCAGAGATATAAATGCAGACTGGTATTGTGTATATAGACACACTGAAAAATGTTGCTAAAACAAGTGAGATGAGACTTTAGACTTTTTTTTATAAATTATATTTTTTTAAAAACTGTGGCAGACGCTGTCTCTTCATAAAAATTGACGTCTGCCTAGCACACAAATTGTAATTGATGAGACTTTCGCAATTATTTTTTTTTTTGAGTATGCCAGATTTTTTTGTATAAATTAAATTTTAAATAACTTTGGCAGACGCTTTCTTTTCTTAAAATAGACGTCTGCCTAGCGTACAAATTTTAAGAAAAGCTTTTTTTAATGGGAAAAAACATTGGTTATCACATGAAATGAAAATTGCTGTAATTATATAACTTCGACTAACACTTTTCTTGCTATCGTACAATTTTAAGACAATTTAATTCTGGCAGACGCTATTCTTTGGTAAAATTTCATTGAAAATAAGAAATATTTGTAGTACATTGAGTTAAATTTATGTATCTTCTTTGTTCTGGATAAAGAAGTTTCTTTTAATAAAACTAACTTTAAAACTGACTAAGCTATTTTTAACGTTGTACCTAAACATGGTTTTCACAATATGTTGCGTACATAGTTAGTCAAGAAGTGGGTGGTAGATTCATTTTTCTCAATATCAAAAGCTGCTTAACGACATTATCTTAATAACAAAAAGTGTCTGCCTCATAAGCAAAGTTATTTGACAATCTCAATAAAATTAATAAGATATTAAATTGTTTAAAACATGGACTTTTATCAGACTAGGAATGTTTTTTGGTAGTCAGTCTGTAGAAACCGTGGCAGATCTTCTTATTTTGCTGTTTAACGATATTATCTAAATATCAAAAACAGTCTGCCTTATAAGTAAAATTATTTGACATTCACAATAAAATTAATATGTTTTAAACATAGACTTTTACCAGGCTAGGAACGTTGACCTCTAAGTTTCAGTGTAAAATTTTGGAAAAGTGGTGAAAAAAATCGTCTGCCAAAGGAAGAGAATGATAATGCTGTAACATTATTTTTTCAACTTGCTGATATATTAATTTTGCAGATCACTGCATTAATGAAATAAATAACAACAGCTTTTTTCATATTACTGATATTTTACAGCAAATAAAATATTTATACACGTCTGCCATTTAAAACAATGTGCCGAGCATATTACTAATTTAAAAAATATGTGTGGCAGATGTTGTTTTTTTTGCGATAAAAAGGTTTTGAATTTTAAAATTAATTTTCTGAAAAGTCTTTCATTAGGCAGATGTCATTATTCAACGCAGTTTCCCTCAACACCTTAGAAGATTGAAATAAAATATGAACTTTGAAATAAAACAAACGACAACTTTATCACTTCTTCCAAACTTTTTCGTGCGACTATAGATATTTTTACTATTTTGCATCTATATGCATCACCGTACAGCAGCAACATCATCTCCTTCATCTTGAAACAACTATGTAAGTGAGTAGTACATACGACGAAGGTTGTGTTTGTTTACAATTTTAATTTAAATTCAAGCACCGAGTTTCGACTGTCGTCGTTGTTTTGTTTCTTGTATATGCGTTAGATTTTTCATGCAAAAAAGTATGCAATGAAATTGTTACAAAATATACCGTACACAAACCCAAAACTCAAGAGCTTGAGTTGGGTAGTTTTGCTTTGCCAGTACGCGGTTAGAAAAAGCCGAACCAACTGCAGATGCGGATGCTGCTTTGGAATGCTCTATTGCAATAGCGCGTTTGCATTTAGAACGAGTATTTCGTAATTAAATATAAAATGTAATTTAACTTCAAATTATGGCATAACTCAGTACAAGTTGTTTTACGTCGTTTCGAATTTTCCAAACACACGTGTGGCATGTGTGTTCTCTGCTGAAATGCTGAAAATGTTGTGTTGCAAATTATTATGCGATTTAATGAAATTAAATAAAAATATCAAGTTAAGTTATATATAAGATATTTAATCTAGTTAAGATCAAAAATAAATGTCCAACTAACAAAGTTTAACTAAGATTTAAGTAGAAATTGTTTCAGCCTTTTATCGAGATTTTCAACGCTTTGAATGGTATTTTTTTATCACTACCTCAGGGTGTGGGAAACTCAAATAGCGAAATGTCATTAACAAGTTCGTTGTATGTCATAGTTCTTGAATAGCCATACAGTTTGACATCTTCCCCGAAAAGCAGGACGTTCTACTATATGTGCCAAGTCAGCGGCCCCACACTTATATGTGATAACTTTCAATCTATCAAGGACTTCACTTGATAAATTTCTTGAGCGCTAGAGAGCATGCAAGAGTAATATCAATACAATCATTTTTAAAACTAATGATTCACAACAGTTTTCGAAAACTAAAATTTCATCTTCTTTCAATACTAAAAAAAGGCATAGACAAATACCCTAGACAATGATAATCTATCCAAGAAGCCGTATAAAAATTGCATCAAAGGAAATAGTATCGACTTAGAACTTCCTTAGTTCCAAAGGCGTACAAAAATCCACAACGAGCTTTGCTTGTCAGACAAATCACATTCAGTCTAAAGCTAATGGACAGTAATAACTCTTGGTTAGGAACAAGCCCTTTAGTAACATTGAACCAAAAATAAGATGGATAGAATCTAAGAGTAATAGAAGGTGGTTGAGCAAAAGCTCAAAAAAGCCAATTGCATCTCGCAATGCTCCTTTAAATCAAAATATCATAAAAAAAAATTGATGCCAAAGGCCTGCAAGGGGGGTCAAGGAAAATCTCACGTCAACTTTTTAATGCTTAGAATTTACATTAAAAATTATAATTTAAATCTCACGGAATGGGGGGGGGGGGTCCCACCAGATCTCACAATATCTCACCAAGCGGAGGGGAGGGCCGAATTTTCAAAAAAAAAAAAACACAACACGTAATTAATGGACGTCCCCTTACAAGGAAATGCTCGCTCGTTGATAGTGGCCAGAATTTTGCCAGTGCTTTTATTCGTTTTTCGTTATGGTTCTTAACATATTCATAGAAAAGGCAGAATTTTTATTCTGAAGCTTGCAAGTACTTAACTGTTCGCTGAGGATGACTCTGTAGTGAAAAGCGAAACCAATGGCTGACTTTCTTGATTGAGAAAGGATATTAATAAATTAGTGTAATCCTATACCATAGATAGAAAGGAAAAAGGCTATAACTCGCAGAACTCGAGTGTCAAATACTGGTGGAAAAACTCATAGTAAGTAAGAATCATCAAAAGATTTTTCAAGAAAAATTAATATAAAAACTTTGATGATGATATTTCAAGGATCATAGTTACGGAGGATTGATTATAACGTAATATTCAATCACTTACAAAAAGTTAGAAAAATATATCAACTGTGAGTGGAAATGGAATAGGATTATCAGATTTTTGTCGATCTTTGCATTTGAATATTTGAGAACAATATCAAAGATTGCGAAGGTGGTACAAAATTTGAATGCCCTACAAACTGCATTAAGTCCACTTCTATAAAGTAGCAACTTGCTAACAATAGATCGGCAGCTAGTGACAAAAATTTTGTGCTGATTGAAGCACGTATGCCTTTCAGAATTCTGAACATAATACACCGAACTTCGATGATCTGAAGTTATAGAAGCGAAAAAGTTAAGAATCACAATGCTTCAAGAAATTTTTGATGGTAGAACAGCATCGCTTTCTTGAAACTAAGAAAACAAAAGGTGCTGCAAGTGTTATTCATTAAAGACATTCCAAAATACAACATTGTCAGACTCCCCACCCGCATATCTAGTATAAAATGCATCCATTTTTCTATTGGGCACTTGGAGCTTTTACTTTATTACAATATTTTAACAACGACTAAGAACACAACATAAAAGTAATATCTAAACCACAATTAAGATACCAAATGAACTACACACTGCTACTAAATTAAACCTTAAGGGCAGTAACATAAAAACATTTAATTCGATGCCAGCAGAGTATCACAAGCATTAGCTCGGACTATGTTCGAATGCAATTTGCTTATTGAAATGTTCGAAATAACTTACGCTCTATCTCTCTCTCTCTCTGTAGAAATTTTGCACAATTTCAAAATGAAATCCTTTTTCAAAAATATTTTTCCTATGGCTTTTAGTACTGCAATTGTTTTTGTAGGTCTTAGTGTGCTCTGGTTTTTTTGGTTTCACTTCGTATTTTTTGTTGCACATCCCCAGGAGTAATTACGAATATCTTTTGTTTTCTTTATCATTTATCTTGTTCCACAACGCATTATTCTGCAAGCTCTTTTAATATTCAGCAATTCTTTTTCTTTTTAAGTGTTTTTTTTTTGAGATTTTTTTTTTGTTTGCTTTGTTTTTGCTTTCTTTATTTTATTTGTTTTTATTCATATAAATCATGACAACGTTGATGATGGCTCTGATGATTCTGCTTTTGGGGAAGAGATGTTGTAGTTGATGGCGTCTGTTGTTGTTGCTGATGATACTACTGTGCTGGTGTTGTTTTAACTGGTGCCTGGTGCTATTTGTCAGTGAAAGTTGCCAGCTGCACATTTTTTGCTGCAAAAAATTAATTTTTTTTCGCTACCCATAAACTGACGATATTTTTGTTTGCCGTTGAGTCAGATCATATGGCCTGTGGCAGCTGTTTTTGTGAGTAGATTTTTTGTGTTCATCTGTACTTTGAAGTTCCATGCCTAAGTAAATGAACCAGCAACTTTTATAACAAAATATTGCGCTAGAAAGCAGAAAACATTAGATGTAAATTTTAATTTTTAATTTGCTTGAGTGAAAAAAGCAAGCGATTATCCTAATTTAATATTATTGACCAACACTTTGAGCTGACGTTCAATCCAATTATTTAACTTCAATCAATACATTTGGCAACTCTACTATCACTTACTGCTACCGTTTGTTGATGATTATGATGCAAATGAGCAAAATCTGTCTGTCTTCTCATTTGTTGGCACTGTTGTCTGTCTTTTGTATTACAACCAACAAACAGTATTCTTTTACTGCTATGCATATATGTATGTATTCCACTAGAATTATATGTACAGGACAGGACTTTAAGTCTCAGTGGTTTTATTCTTTAGCCAACCAACCAGCCAGTCAGCTGCTGCTGCTGCTGGTGCTGCTGTTGGGTAGGCTTTTGTTATAAGTCATGGTCTGGTATTTTTATGTTATTATTGCTACCGATGATGTTTGTTGTTTGTTGCTATGAGTTCGCATTTACTTGTATTCTAAAGAAACACATTAATATTCTTGGATTACACAGCAGTAAAGCTTTTGTTGTTGTTGTTGTTTCTGTTACTGCTGGAATGCTGCTCATCTTTGTTTTGTGTAGAAAAATTTCAACAATTTAAATAAATGTATTTTATGTCGGAATGATGAAATATTTTCATATTTAAAGTTAAGCTACGTAGAGAATGTTCTTCTGATGGTTGATATTTCAAAAGAAATATTGCAAAATGTAAATTTGTTGTTAATAGATTTAATAGCTGACTTTAATTAAAGAACGCGTTATTTCGTGAAAATTACTTTTGTTGGAGTATCAGTGAATTCAATGAAATCAAAATTTAAAGGTCGCCGAAAAATATGCAATGAAAGATAATGAAATTCGCGGTATAATTGATAGTTAAAAAATTAAAATGCTCATGCTGTATAGTTTTAGGCACATTCAAATTTATGTTGTTGCACTCCTGTCGATTAAATATATTTAAAAAAATATATAAAATGTGTGGATGGCCATAAGAACTCATTGCCGGGTTACGGCCTACATCAACAAGGCTCTAACATCTCCTCTGCTTCGTGTTTGCCTCCTTCAATCAGTCACACTAAGCGTGGATGTCTCAGTGGCTTTCTCTTCAAACACATTTTTCGTTGGAGCTATTTTGTCCATACGCATACCATGAACCAGTCCGAAGAATTTTTCTCCCGAACACTCCAAGCGCGGCTGAATCAGTATGCGCCATAGAATAGCTCGAGTAATATGAGGTCTTTTAGAGAGTCAGTTTTGTCGGCCGATAGCGGTCTCTACTGCTCATTTCCTTACTAAGACAATACATATTTACATAATAACACCTCTATGTCCAAGCTGACTGTTAGTGGCGGTACCAAGATAGGTAAATTCATTGACAACTTCGAGAGTAAATTTTTCCGCAATAACGTGAAATAATATATTCCTATATGCCACGTTTCTCTGCTTGTGGACAGAATGTATATCGGAGACTCCTTTTCGATAATATAAAACGCAGTAGTAATATACCGCTTGTAACGTTCAATGATAAAAATACCATCGGCTGAACACTTTTGTAGAAAATAATAACAAAGTTGAAGAGGTTGCTGAATAGTCTTGTCTGAAGCCTTGTACAGCATCAAATGGTTTGGAAAGATCCTTTCCTGATCTCTGACGGAGCTGAAGGTATTGCTCAACATCATTTTGCAAAGCTATATAAGTTTCACCATGATGATGTTAAGGCAATCTCGAATTGAGCTATCGCAACCAGCTTTATAACCAACAAAAAGATGAGATGGGTATCAATCTGTTTTTTTCTTCCAGTTCTTGACGTAGTGTAAAGACCAGGTTGTTGGCGTACTAACTAGGCCGCACTGAGAATACTGTGTTGGCGAATTAAAGTTAAAGGTAAGTAAGAATTTATTTATTTGTAAAGGACACCCAAAACTCTATAACGCAAAAACAAAAACCAAATTCAACAAACAAATGTCATATAAAAAAAAGAAGATTTCATTGCATATTTTTAGGCGCTTACAAGAAATACTTACGACAATTGCTGCATAAACAATTGGTTTTATTACACTTCAATCAATAGTACGTAAGAAACTTAGGGCTTCTTTATGTATCACGATTCGTCTCGATTTGTCCCTAATTTCCAAGCCTAAAAGTATGGTAGTACTATTAACTGTTCTTTAAGCACAGGCCAGATATTTTTGTTTTCATTTATGTCAAATACAATCGCATATTTTCAGGCTTGAAAATTAGAGACGAATCGTGATACATAAAGAGGCCCTTATAAAATTTTAACTACTCATTCAGCCCAACATTTTTCCTACTTCTCATGTGGCTTTGGCGGCAGTTAATACGACGACTGTTTCATATTAATCTCCGTTGTTATTAAAAAAGTTTAACCACCGACTATGGAAAACTTTTTCGAAACAATTAAAGTTGACAACATGCTCGTAGGTTGAGGCCAACTTTATTTCACATTCATTGACAGCTTCATAAGAATAACAACGACAACAACTGCTCGAATGCAAAGCTTATCAAAAAGTTATAAGAATACAACAATTAATAATAACTTAACTTACATGTGCGATTGAGTTCATGGCAAACAAATTATTCTACTGACAACCAAGCGACCAGAGATTAATTAAATCCACAAAAGTTTGACAAACTGAATTAAATAAATTAATCTTGGAAGTCAAAAGACTCATACCATTTAAATGGTTGTTTTTGCTATTGAATGGTGGTCGCGTGTATTGTCACAACGACGAAAACATTAGCAATTTCATTATCCTTAACAGTTTTTACGTATAAATTGTTACAAATATTTACCATATAGCATAGTTAGTGTAGTACGATATGGCAACATTGAACTTAATAGCAGCCTATGTTGAACCACGTGTTGTTAACGTAATTTCTGCTGTGGTTTTATATGTAGTAACAGCAAAAACTATAAAGGATACAGCTAGAAATAAGGCACTATTTTATGACGAATATATCGATAGAAATATTTTTTTTTAAAGTATTTTACGGCTTCAATCGATAGAGAAAGTTAATAAATGAATTTGTAATGTTATACCAGAAATACCACCGATAATCTAAAAGTGAAAAACTTTTTTTTGAACCAACTGGTTTGACAGGATCTATTAAAAAAATACAAAAAAATTGAATTTGAGTAAAAATCCATTCATATACTCGCACACACTCAATCGCTGCGAGATATGTAAACTACATAAACGCGTAGATAAATATCAAGCAGTATAAAAAGTATCGAATAGAATCGAAAAGTATCAACGAAGTTGCAGTGTATTATTAATATCAAATAATGTCGGGAATTTCGATACATGTATCGAGCCACATCGAAAATATCGAAATGTTGAAAATTTCAACTATGAAGAATGATTCGAACATAAGTAAAAGTCAAAAAATATTGAATGGAAATCGAAAAATGTTTAAAGAAATGTTGGAAAATTGGAATATTTTTCAAGAAATTGAGAAAGTTCAAAAATGTTGGTCGTATCGCAAAATATATAAAAATGTAGTAAGAAACGAAATATGCTGAAAATTCAAAAGAAATTGATTAAATCAAAAAATTTCTAAAAGCAAAATAAAATTAAAAACTTTCGAAGAGTCAAAAACTGTTGAAGGTGTCGAAAAAATATCAGAAAATATTGAATTAAAGTCGCAAAATGTTGAATCAAAGTCGAAAAATTCGAAAAATTTTGAAAATACTGAGTAATGTCGAAAATGTTGGACAGTTTGGAATATGTCGAAATAAACAAAAAATTTTGAAAAATTCATATAAATTGACAAAAAAAGTTAATAGCACAGGCAAAAAAAAAAAAATCTCGTGACCCAATGGATAGACCCCTCTTTTCCTACATTTTCGAGGTCGCTGAATTCGAATATGACCTCCAAAATGTTTTCCCGCCACCACCCCTTTACCACCCCCTTGGGGGTTGAAATTCAAATTGAAATGGATGTGCATTTCTACGTTTCTTCGCATGCTAAAACTGAAAATTATAGCAAAAAATAAGTTCGCCCCTTTCATCACCCCCTAGCGCCCCTTTATTACCCCTAGAAAGGGGGTCAAACTTAAATTTTCATGAAAAAATACGATAGATGTGCATTTATTTTTTGGGGCACTGGAACCGAAAATGACAACGAAAAGTAAATTTGACCTTCCCATCACCACCTAGCACACCTATGCATATCTATTTCAACTTTGTATGCCAATTTGAATTTCGACCCCCAAGGGGGTGGTAGCGGGAAAACTGGCAATTGAAACCATTTTTGAAAGTCATATTCGGATTCAGCGACCTCAAAAATCCACGAGATTTTTTTTTGTGTACCTATGTAATTGTCTAAGTGGTAAAACTGTTCAAAATATCCAAAAAAATTTGTCAAAGTCGAAAAATGTTCAATTAAAGTTGAAAAATTTTGATAAATTGGAAAATTTTTGGAATAAACTGAAAAATTTCGAAAAATTTTGGACACTTCGAAAAATGTAAAAAAAGACGAAAATTGTCATATATGAATTCACTCAAGTATCGATTTTTTTTTCATACCACCCAGTAGTAATGTTCACACTTCAACTTCAAAAAGTAGTAATGACAGTCTATTCAGAATAATAACAACAAAAGCAAAAAACACTTATACTAACAATGTTATGCAGCAAACTGAAAACACTGAATTCCAATGTTGCTAACGTAACTCTGCTATCATTTTGTGGTAAAAATATCAAATATCCTTTGGCAGGACATTAGTTGCTTAAACGCAAAAATAGTAGTGTTAGTACTATAGGTAGCAACACAGAAAAATCAGGGAATGAGCACAACAACAACAACAAAAAAATGTAACAAAGTAATTGTGATAATGGCGAAAATGTTTGAAGTTTCAAATAAAAAGAAAAACACAAAAACAAATAACCAAAAGAAACGTTAAGGGAGATTTCAGCGAAAACAACAATAACAATAACAGCGGTGGCAACAGCAGCTGTTACCAAAGTTATTGAAGACGTTAACATAATTGCGTTATTACGTTCATTCGTTCGCCGTTCTGTTGCGAAATATTTGAAACAGGTAATAAACGCGAAGTGGAAGTGATAGAAAAATATGAAAATTGTTATTTTTCCAAGAAAATTGTAATAATGGCAAGTACCATACGGTATAAAGATATCAAGGTAACAAAAAAAGTCTGATTGAGAAAGTTTTACGCTCGATTTAATTTCATTAAATGAAAGTGATTTGCTAAAATGTAGCATTCTATGCTGTAGAGCTCAATGGGCGGTAATTGTAAGCAAAATGGGGTCTAAGTATAAAAACATAAGAGCATAGGTTTACAAAGTAAAACTCTTACCAAAAAAGAAGAAAATAGTTAAACAGTAAAGTTAGCGTGCATATTAATTATTAACATCAACTTAAATCAGTTGTTATTTTGAAACTGAACACTTCTTTCGTTATCCTTTAACTTCAAACACTCTTTCTTAGAAAAAAAAAACGTTTTAATTAACAGCAAGATTCATTTAACATCAATTAAAACAAAAACTTGATTAATTTTTTAATGAAAAAAAAAAAACTGACGCATCATTTAACTTAACACATATGCTGCAGAAAACTTAATTATCATTTGCTTAAGTTTCTCTATAACAAACTTTAATCCAATTAAAAATCCTTGCAAATGTAAGAAAATAAAATTCACACATAGGCAGCAAACGTTGAGCAGTAAAAATTTCAAGAATGCCGCACGACTGTATGCAGCAAAAGTGCATGAAATGTGCGTGAAAATGTGTGCATGTGTGAATACACATGTGCACATAGTGAATAAGCGATATTAAATAGCAGTGGTACCCCATACACACACACACACACATTGACTCTCAATGAAGCATGTAATGACTGTGAAGACAAGCGAAGTACCATATCATGCAAGTACTTTCAATCTTACAAATATCTGCGATACACAAATAAACAAAGCGCAATAATCCAATAGGAAATGCCTGAGAAGGTGACTTCTACTAATATGTATTGATATACATATATACATAAAAGTTTCTTAGGTTATAAGGAAAGATAACTGTCATGTAGGCTAATCACAGCTGATTCGCTCTTTTAATGACATCGCAACTTTAAGTGAATTTCAGTTAAAGCTTTAGTTAATGTTACCAACTGGGATTACATCGACTTGAAGACTACGGATATTTAAGATATGTAAGTACATTAGGGTGGTTCTTAGGAAAAAAAATTGAGGACACCCCCCCAATCATTTCGAAACAGGATAAGAAAATTTAAAAAATTTATTTAAAATTTTAATCTTAAACCCTTACTTAGCCTATTTCAAAGTGAAATTTTGCTTTAGACACCAATTTTAGTTACTGGTTCTGAGGAAAAAAATGTGAGGATATTGGTTCAAAATAAAAAAAAAAAATCTAGAAAATTTTTCAAATTTTTATCTTTAACCCTTACTGACCCTATTTCAGTGTGAGTTTGGCCTAAGCCGCCTTTTTTTGCATCACTTTTTCTTACGTGGTTTTTAATTTTAAAAAAGAATATATCAAAGAAAAATGACGCTCGCATCTAGCTTCCGTAATATAGTCATGGAGAGTTGCAGATATAGCTTTTGTAAAAATCAGTAAGTTGGGAATTCCTTTATAGATTTTAAATATTTTATTGCCATATGGTAGGTAATTTTACAGTCAATCAAATTGGTGCATAAAAGTTTGAATTTAGTTCCATATATTTTGTGATATGGCTGTTTTTAAAAATTTTTTATCATATTTTTATGCAAATAACCGTTATTTTCTCTAAAAATTGTATTAATAAAGTGTAATTTTTTTACAGTATTAAGAAAGCCTAATTAATTGCCTTTAATTCAATGTGTTATTTGTTACTAGTTTTTTCTTTTCTAAGCGTATTATATACAAAAAGAATGAATAAACTGGTGTTTTAGGCAAAATTTCACATTGAAATAGGCTTAGTCAAAGATAAAAACTTTAAATAAATTTTTTAAATTTTTTTATCTTGTTTCGAACCGATTGGGCGGACGTCGCATTTGATTTTCGCTTAAGTCAAATTTCACATTGAAATAGGCCAAGTAAGGGTTAAAGATAAAAATTTTAAATACATTTTTTAAATTTGTTTATTCTGTTTCGAACCGATTGGGAAGGCGTGACATTTGATTTTCGCTTAAATAAAATTTCACATTGAAATAGGCCAAGTAAGGGTTAAAAATTAAAATTTTAAATACATTTTTTAAATTTGTTTATTCTGTTTCGAACCGATTGGGAGGGTGTCACATTTGATTTTCGCTTACGTCAAATTTCACTTTGAAATAGGCTATGTAAGGGTTAAAGACAAAAATTTAAAATAAATTTTTTAAATTTTTTCACGTCGCTTTTGTCGCTCGTGCCGAATGTCCATGAGCTGTGCGGCACGTAGTGCTGTCCTGTTGCAACCACATGTCGCTCATATTCATATCTTTCAATTTGGATCGAAAAAAAAAATTGGTTATCATCGATTTGTAGCCCTCTCCAAGTGGCAATGCCATCGTCGTTATCGAAGAAGTATAGACCGATAATGCCACTTGCCTACAATGCACACCAAACTGTGGCTTGTGGGGATGCATTGCCATTTAGTAGATATCGTGTAGAGTGGTATCGTTCAACGAATACTTTTTAGACATTAGAAGTTTCCAACAGCTATAGTCCTTGATCTAATATTGAGAGAATTTCGTTTATTAAACCCAATGAGTAAGCCTATGTACTCATAAAATCGAAAGAAAAATTTAATTTATTTCAAGCTTAATTTTATGCTACCCTGCAAAAATGTTTAGAAACATTATTTGCTTATAAACATTATCGATACAAAAACTTTTTACAAGAGAATCTCCTCGTATTTGAAGATTAATTTCATAAAAAAGTTTTATTGAACAGCCTACATAATGCATGAGAGCAATTGCTCCTTTTATTGTTGCTGGTTGATCTTAATACAAAAAAAAAACACAGCTACGAGCTTACATGTATTGCTCCACTTATAGATTATTATTGTGTGGATGAATGAATGTATGTTCATATGTTGTTGTTTTATAATTTTTGTGCATTGCTATATTTGTTGTAGCTGTTGATTGCAAAAACACTGTAGCTTTACAGTTCACTGCACGTTTGTGGAAATATACATAAAGAGCATGAGGTGCTCACACACACATCATTTACATACACGTGTACAAGTATGTATAGTGTTGCCAACGTTACACGTTTTATGGCAATTATTCCTCTATATCCCAATGCCGCATACTTCACAATTCATTCATTCTTATTTGCTGCATGGATTTGCAATTTATGATTGATGTTTTAACAGCAACAGAAAAAAAGGATATTACAACAAATTAAGTACATATGTCCAATCCATTCACGATTTTTGTTATGAATTTTTATCTCTGTTATATTTATAGTTATTAATCAGCTAAATATCTACGGATTTCATCAAACATTAGCGAAGAATGAGGGAAGGGAAGCTTGGAATTTATTGGTGAGATGTCCAGCTTTATTTCTTTGTTTTGCTTGAAAAAAATTACGCTGCAATGATTACAAACGATTTTTTCATACTTTTTTATTTGACTTTGATTTTCAAAAAAAAGATTTAAGTTTTTTTAAAATTGAACTCCTAATTTTTCTGGAAGGAATACCGTTGCTAGTTTTATCTATTAAATTTAGTTCAACATGACGTATGAGTAACATTTAATAATTTATGTAAATGACAATGTAGCCTTGCACTTTATTTTTGTTATCATTTTGTCTATAAATGAAAATTCTACAAAAACTTAATAATTTTATTAATAGTCCTAATAGACTTTTCTAAGAAATACAGTAATTTCTTAAGAAATAATATAAATTTAAAATAATAATTGTAAAAGTAATCTTATAATTTCAAGAAAAGGCGAAAGATTAATACGAAACCAACACGGCATAACTAAATAATTACAGCGGCATGAACCCAAGATACTAACACTATATCCCAAAATATAATTTGGCAAATTCCCACTTAATTCTTTGTATCTTTGTATACATATATTTTATAGCCTCATCGTTTTGCACTTGTACCCCACAAGTGGAATGCTTTGCAATCTAAGTCACTTTTTTTTCTCCCTTATTAGAATGTAGGAAGAAGCTACGCATTGCCTGCCAGATCAGATTTGATTAATTGTTATGTGGCTGACATGTGACACAACAAGTGCTATATTTGGCATTAAAACTGTTACATATTTTTGGCAACAAAATGCGTTACAAGCAGTAAAACAAAATATGTACAGGGAGGTAGCTTTTGAGATGAGAATTTTGTTAAATTGTTAAGGGATGCCACAAGATGACCTTGTGACGTTGCTGCGTAATTAATTTTATAGGTAAACGAGATGACATAAATAAGAAGCAATTGCGTAAGAAAGTTTTATATAAAAACATTGAAGAAAAAACTTGAAACTCTTGCAATATTTCATATCATTAAATTTAAATTAAAATTTTAATAAAGTTTTGTTTCTATTTTTGACCAACAAGACTATTAGCAATTTGTTAACATTAGTTTTGTCTGCAAAGATTTATTATACCGCCTTAAATTTAATTAGACACAAAATAAGAAAAACGTCTTCATAAGATCCGCATACGCCGCTATCTTAGTCCTTGCAAAGTTGCTTGCAGTAAACAAATTAATTTCTTTTTAATTTGTATGCGAACAGTAAATTCTTTTTTATATCCTTTGATAAAAGTTATAAATCTATGTTTATTACTTGCATTGCAGCGTACATACATATATATTTGCGTACATGTGTGTGTGTGTGTGCTTAGCAGTAAGAATCCTGCAAATGTTTACAACTTTATCTTCATTTAGCTTTCTATACTTTTGGCTGAGAATATCGAATATAAAGCAGCAGTGAAGCAAAGAGCAGTGCAAAATAGAAAAGAGAGATTGGGAAAAAAACTTTGAAAAGAAAACTTCATCCTTAAGAATTATGTTGGCTCTGCTGTAACTTCTTTGCATGTGTATGTATGCGTGCTCTATTATGTCTCTATGCAGCTTTCACTTTTTAAGCTTTCACCCAGTAAATATTTGACATCGCGATAGAGTCATATTTTAATCGCCGAGGTAATTATTTTGCTAGTGATAGTTTGTACCGAAGAAATTGTTCAAGGTTAGCGATTTGTCCAAGCAATTGTTGTATGAATCATAAGGCAGAACTTTCTTGAAACTCAAGTTTCGAACAATAAAATAAAATTTTGTAATTGCAAAATAAGAAAAAAATTTCATTAAATAATATTATTATCACGTCTGCCTATGATATATTGTATTAAAGACATGGTATAGATAGCAAAAATATGAAGGCAGACGCACACTTTGCTGAGTTTTTAATAACAGAAAATGTTAATTATTATAAAACTATTTAATCGCGTCTGCCTCTAATATATTATCTTAAAACCATATGGATAACAAAAATTCAAAAGGCAGATGTCCATTTTTAATGAAAGCAACTGTTAATACTCGTATGTTAAAACAAAAAACTTTAAGTAAATTTAACGTTTTCTTTTTCATAATTTTGTTGTTTTCTGTATTATCTCTAGAAGCTGAAAACACAAGAGGCAGACGTGCAGGTCACTACTTTATCAAAATATTTGAGGTTGTATTTGTCAATTTTTGCACAAAATCATATATAAATTTTATGGACACGAGATTTTTTCGAATATATTAAATTATATAGTTGAATAGCTTAACATTTTCCCTTCAAAACTTACTTTGAACTATATCGATATCGTTTTTTTCTTATCCGATATATCAAAAATAAAATTTTTTCAGCTATCCAGCCGTACTGGAACATCTGTAGATCGAAGAAGAAAAAAATTAAAAACCAGTATCTAAAAAAGGAAAAAAATTTTACAAATTATCAGAGGTGCAAGGCAAAATGCCGAAAAAATAGAATAAGAAACTTTTACACAACATAATTTGCACGGTATTAGTACTTAATATACTATCCTTAGTAGCATGCAAATTAAATGCTCAAAAGCGTCTGCCTTAGAAAAATTAAACGTGAAATCGTCTGCCGTCTCTATTTTTATGTTTTTATATATAAGAGAACCACTCAGCCAAGAGGTAGACGCGATAAAATTATTTAGCTTATTATTTACATGGCATGTGGCAGTTGTTGTTTCTCCTGTATCTCATGACATAAGCTTTATAATTATCGCAATCTGCCTTAGGATAAAATCACTAAGTTCGTACATATGTATATGTATATAAAAATATTTAAAAAAAAATTGGATTGCTCTTTAACGCAGCAATAAAATGTCTGCCACTTGTATATATACATATCTGTTTTTGTGTTTAGACACATTTTCCAAAATAAAAAGCAGACGCGATGAAATTGCTTAGGGTACCTTACAATTTTAAATGGCTCCCAATTAATAACGCAAAGACAACGGAATGGCAGAGATTATTCGTATTATTTATATTACGTACGATTAAAGGCCTCTTTATGCATCACGATTCTCTCGTTTTGGCTCTAATTTTCAAGCCTGAAAATATGCTATTGTATTTGAAATAAATGAAAACAAAAAAAATCTGGCCTGTGCTTAATGAATATTCATCACAAATATAAGAATTGTACAAGCATACTTTTAGGCTTGAAAATTAGAGACGAAACGAGACGGATCATGATACATAAAGAGGCTCTAAGTCATATAAAAATTTCGCTTACCGGTTATAATGTAATGCAACATACAAAATTGAAGTAATGCCTGAAACTATGCAATAAAAATATTAATTTCAATTCAGTTTCTATAATCTTCCAAATGTTGACTGGGCATTGGGTGGCGCTGTACTATGTGTTTATATGCTAGTTCAAGAATGTGTGCCTGTGTGCGTGTTAATGTAATTTAAGCACAGCTAGAAATTGAATTTCTTCACACATTTATCACAAAATAACGAGCTATAAATGGACTTATAACCACATTAACAGTGCCACACACACTCACATGCATTCAGCCATACACAGGAAAACACCTTTCAGTATAAATTGCAAAATCCTTTTCACATGCAGAAAACAACAACAAAAATTTTATGTTTTTGTTACTTTTCTTAAGCACAGCTGGTGTTTGAAAGCATCTTACTAGTAATTTTGTAATAACAATTTGATAACTTTATAATAAAAATGAGATTTGACCTTAATCTTGAGTTCAGTAAATGGTAAGTATTATTGAAGAAGTTTAGGTAGTCCTTACGGTTCGAAATAACTGCAGGTAACAGCATATTATCGTGGACATAAAATAGTTTGGTTTTTTAAATGAATTAATAATAATGATAATGGAGTTTAGTTGCTACAGCTTTAAGGCTTCTTAGCTATTAAGCTTGATGCTTTAAATTAAGTAAAAAGCTTATTAAAAAATAAATTATCAAAAGTTATATTGTTATTTTTTTATAATTCTTCTAGGACCTCTTTATGTATCACGATTCGTTTCGTTTTGTCTCTAATTTCCAAGCCTAAAAGTATGCTAGTACAATTCTTATATATGTTATTTACTAGTCACAAAGCACATGCTAGATTTCTTTGTTTTCGTTTATGTAAAATACAATTGCATATTTTCAGGCTTGAAAATTAGAGACGAATCGTGATTCGCTTAGTCTTTTCACACTTTCTCAATATTGCATTGTTCTATAGTGTTTTTGTGGCGTAGGTAACTTCGTTGCTTTGGTTTTTGGCTATTGTTTTACGCTTTGCCCTAGTAGTTCTTCAGAGCTTTATGAACAAGCCTATGTAGTTGAGGTTTATTGTTCCTGGTCGTTTTCATAAGAGCACGTTTACTAAGACACAAATCATTATAAAAACAAGTACAGTTAAAGTCTTTAAAATCCAGAAGAATTATTCCATCTTCAAATACTTTGCATATTTAATATTCTGTGCTGTCTAAGTTAAACTTACTTTGCTGAAAAAAAACCTACTACTATTTTACTAAATCATGTAAATTTAATTGGATAAAATTTGCACAACTTACTTTTGATAGAAGGAAAAAGCAATAGCAATCACTTTTTCAACATCTCCATAAACCTTTTGACTTTTAATAGGAAGCACCATTAAATAACATTTACTTAAACTAAACTTCAACAAACTGCTACTCCTCAAATTGTTGTTTTTTTTTTTTTTGCTACGTTTTGCAACGCCCATGAACATTAATCATTTTGACATACGCTCTCAAGCACATCCTACAAATGTTACAGCACTACACCTCGCTCTCTTTCTCTCTCTTTGCAATTGTTATTTACTAAAATTTTGCCATCTCGTTTTTCATTGAATCCGCTGACAATTGACTTGACTTTTGCACAAACTATGCCATCAAAAAGTAAACTATGTACGAGCACTTACAAAAGTGAAGAAGTGAAAAAAAACACATTTTTCTTAATAACAAATTTTATTTAAGAAGAAAGTATGAGCATAAGTCTAACGTCTACCCCTCGCAACCTATGCTCCTATCACTGTGAAATCTACCGACATTTGCAGAAAAGTTATTCCTGAAACTATTAAATATTTATTTAATATTCAGCTCAACGTAGTTTATGACGGCTATGTTGCCGCTCAAAATAATAAACTCAAATGCAGTCAAGTCGCGGAAAGAAAAAGAAAATCTGTCAAAAATGTAGAATAAAAAAAAAAGCGAGAAACATTACTGCCAACTTACAGCAACAATCGTTATAAAAATGATTTATGTTGTTCTTAGTAACAACATTAGACACATTAAATGAAAGAAGCAGTCGCAGCAGCCAACAACAACAAAACTGAATGAAAGTGGCAGGAATGGAGGCAAAAGCAAATTTTTCATTATATGAATAAACAACAAAGAAAATCCCTTATACAAATGTAAGTACATATTTGCACTGTCAGAAAATGGTTTGCAGAACACTAATACTAAGGATTGTCATTTATATTTATATTTATGTATTCTTCTACGATTTAATAAAGCTTTCAAACCTCTAGGCAAAATTTTTTTTTAAATTTTCAGTGAATTGTCGACAACGTAGTGCTTTATCCATAGTGTCCTTATTGCTAGTAGTACTTTTCCAGATTTGATGATCTCAATCCTCCCATATGTGCTTCATGGTATTAAAGTCTATCGATAGCATATGTGGCTAAATCTGCGTTGGTGTTTTACAAAAGAGCTATTCCTTTGCTAATCAGGATGTGTACTTGGAAGCATGGACCTGCTAGAAGTTTCAATGCCCAGATAAACCTAATTCTGTATTGTTAGCTTGAATATTTTTGTTAGACATGCTATATTATATAGCTACTACATCAAATTTCCTTTAAACCCAAGCACGATGTTGTCGATGTTGTCCAAAATATCGATTATTTCTGATCGAAATGAAAGAAATCTAATGTAACGATTATTTTTGATCGAAAAAAATTTAAATCTAAAATAACGATTATTTTTGATCGAAAAAATAGAAATTCAAAATATCGGTCATTTCTGATCGAAATGAAGAGAAGTCCAAAATAACGATTATTTTTGATCGAAAAGAATATAAATCTAAAATAACGTTTATTTTTGATCGAAAAAATAAAAATCCAGTATAACGATTAATTCTGATCGAAAAGAAAGAAATCTAATGTAACGATTATTTTTGATCGAAAAAAAATATAAATCTAAAATAAAGATTATTTTTGATTGAAAAAATAAAAATCCAATGTAACGACTATTTTTGATCGAAAAAAATAGTAATCCAAAATAACGATTAAGTTTGATCGAAAAGAATAGAAATTCAAAATAACGATTATTTATGATCGAAAAAAATTTAAATCCAAGATAACGATTATGTAGTGATTTCTATCATAAAATTCATAAGCGTTACAATCCCTTGAGTATTCTTCTGCCTCTCTTTTTGCTGCATCGATTTTACTTCTTCATCTTTGCAATTCCTACATCGTTAAATTAAGCCGAGCTCTCCAGCTACCATGCCGATTGCACAGCACCTCTATTGGCTAATTCTGTCGTAGTAAACAATATTCGCCATAGCAGTGCATTTGACCTGAAACTTCTTCACTACTTAGTGCTATTTTTATTACTAAAATAAGTGCAAATTCAAAATCTTTAGGCTTCTTTTATTGTGCCGACTGTCTGACTATGTTGCAGGTATCCCTTAATAGTCTATACTTATCAATGCTCTTTATTTTAAGACCGAAATGTTGCTTCAATAATTTATTCTCAATTCCTCACTGTTCGATTTTATTCCCTCACTGTACAATTTAAAATATATACCTTAAAAAACAAATTTTTAAACACTCTTCAGCAGGAATTTACTGTCTGCTTTTAGTGTTAAAGAGCCAAAAGAAAAAAATTTAATATTTCTTAACATTCCAGGACATATGATAAAGTAGTATACACCACCGTCGTCTCATGCCATACATTCCTTTTTTGCTGTCAGAATGGAAAAAATATAAAAATTTATTTTGCTGCAGCAGCAAAATAATTTGTGCTGCGCTTACGATTCTGATTCTGTGAATATTGAAGGTGATGTAGTAGTAGTCGATGTTTCCTTTTGCTGTTGCTTTATATATAAATTTTCTTTCGAAATGAATTTTCTTAAATGATGATAAATGGCAGACGAGATTTCTTAGTAAAGCTAATGCTATTGCTGCCCTGCCCATCAGCTTCTGCTGCTGGGAATAAAATGTTAGCTATGGATACCCATTTTATTTTAAATAAAGTGCAATTTCTTGTTAATGCTTTGTTGGAAATCAGCAACGTGTTGATGTTATCGAATCAAAACTCAAATCTCTCAGAAAAATAATACGATGAAGATTTATTTTAAGAATTGTTCGTAGAAGCATCACACCGTTGACTTGCAAGTGGGTGCACATTTTACATAAATACTCCTCTTGTTTGGATGCACTGAACATTGAATCGTGATTTCACATTTTTCGATATTCAGCCTCTCTTTAACAGCAATCCAAAAAAATGTCAAAATAACAGACAATATACAAATAAACTACCAGTTGGCCCACCCATTATATTTAGAAAAGAGTACAACCTTATAACTTCATCCCAGCATATAAGACATGTTGTGGTCGTTCGATATTCCATAATCAAAGTATCGCTATAATTTTCAATATCCCTAATGCTGTTGCTATTCATCATTACTTTATTTTACTTAAGCCGTTGTTGTTGTTGTTGTTGCCAGTGGCTTTTAACTTTGTTATTTTCTTAAGTTCAACTTTTGCAAGTAAAAGTCTTCATTTTCAAAGCTTTCTTAATGTAATTTACTTTATCTTCCATTACCTATGTATGTACATATTCAGCTCTTGCTATTTCCTTATTGAAACTTTTAGGTTTTATAAAATATAATAAAAACAGAGAAAAGTATTGACTTTTGCTCTATGAAAATGATTTAGCAACAAAGTCTGCAGGTGAGACAATTGAGTGAAGTATAGTCGGTCATATGCGACAATGGCTAAAAATGATTTGTTATCTGTTATTAAAATATATTTGAGAGTTACTAATATAACCAGAGGGGAATAAGCTTAGAAGACTTTGCGAACACAAAAAGAATGGACAAACGTCAGACGCCACTCAAAATTTCACTTAACGTTTTAATCCGATTTGATGGAAGGGAACAGAATCTGATGCTTCTGCAAAAAAAAAATATTTCGGATTATAAAAGTCTTGTAATAGTCTCCGATTCAACTCTGTAGGCAAAAGCATGAATAAGTAGCGCCTATTTTGTAAAGAAGCAGGTCTTTCTCATCTTCTATGAAATTTTTAAACTTTTTCATACAAATTATCTCGTTTGGTTTTTCCAGCATCGTGATTTCTACATTCCCAGAAGGACGCTGATTGACACATGTCATTACAAATGGATTGACATATTGAATTTACTCTGAGTTTTTGTTAATGAAACTAGAAAAAACCTATAAAAAGATGACAAAGAATTTGTGAAAACCAAGGGAAACCGTGAAAAAAATTTTACAAAAAAAAAAAAAAAAAAATTCTTCCAACGAACTAAAAGCTCTTATGCGTATACCCGTGTGCACATGGGTAGTGTAGGGTATTCGAGTATAGTGATATGAATGAATAGTGGTGGAGTTTTTGTTTTTCATTTTTCGTTTTCCTACGTTTTTCATTCGTTTTTTGTATCACACATCACATTTACAAGTATGTTTGTGTTTGACAGTCTGACAGCTTGCTTAACTGAGTGACTGACAAGTGTGCAACACCTGCTGATGTTTTCACTTAAACTTTTTTTCTTCTTCTTAGAATAAGTAATTTTCTGCAAATCTTTAATTTAAGATTAAAGCAGTGAATATAAATCGGCATTATCGATGTAGTTCTTTTAATTAAAAGTAAAATAGCAGTTACTTAATAATGCATGAGTCTTGTAAATCTTGTTACAATTATACAAAGTTGTATAGAATATTGCTTATTAAATAAAAGTACAGTCACATCATAGCAATAGCAATAGCCATAAAATAAACTATGTAACGAAGTTTTAAGCATTACATAGCGACAACTCCAAAACAACAGCTTAGCAACAAACACATAGATAAAATAGCAACATACATACATACAAACTAACAGTCAAAAACAGCTCACGTGCAAATTAAAAAATCCGATATATGAGCTAAGTATCGTTATTTGAATGCATAAACTTTAAAGAATAAAAAAGATCAGTTCATGTGTAACCAGCACCAAAACAAGTCAAACTATAAAGTGCAACAGCTTGGCAACAAACAGACTGATAGTACCACAACATCCATGCAATGTGAATGGACAGCAACAACCCACGCGTAAATTGAAATAGCCGATAAGCAAACAAAGTACCGTTATTCGAATGCACAAACTTTAAAGAAGAAAGAAAATGAGTTCATCAGTGAACATTGTCAAAGCAAGTCAAATTTGCAAGTAAAACAGCTTAGCAACATACACGCAGTTAACACAGCAGCCTCCAAGCAAAATGAATAGTCAGCAACAACCCACGTGCAAATTGAAATAGCCGATAAGCAAACAAAGTACCTTCATTCGAATGCACAAACTTTAAAAAAGTATCAAAGCAAGTCAATTTTTTAAGTGTGACAGCTTAGCAACATACACACAGATATCACAACAACATTCATGCAAACATCCATGCGAATTGGAATAGCCGATAAACGAAAAAAGTACCGTTATTCGAATGCACAAACTTCAAAGAAGAGGCAGGAACAGTTTATGCATGGCCAGCATCATAGCAAGTCAAACTTTAAAATGAAAATGACACAACGTAACCGTTAACTAAAAAAATGTGATTACTATGGAAGCGATTACAAATTCAGCAACTTCAGAATTTAGCAATGAGCTTCAACGTTTTACAATTTTTCTCCACTGACATGTCAGAATCAACGCTAAGTGACGGAGATGCAAAGAGAGAACCACCAGGGATAGAGTTTTAGTTTGTTAACTGAAAATATTCTTTAAAATCTTATTAGTGATTAAGCCCACCACTTTATTTAAATTCGGCTAGTTATAATTTTTTTGAAAGGCTGGGATTATCTAGTGCTTTAATTTAATATTTAAATTTACAAAGTTTCTTAAACAATTGCACTAGTAGATACCACCCTCCATTGCTACACATAAAACATATGACAATGCCATAAATTATTACCAATGTTCCAGTAACTACTTTAAATGCTACAAAAAGAGGCGGTCTTTTTTGTGACCATTTCAAAAAGTTTTATCTGCTTGCAACATATAACTCGTTCTTGTCCATAATTCAGTGCAATTTTTTTTGTTTTTTTTTTTGCTTTGCTTTTATTCAGTTCAAGAGAGCACTCGTTACTTGTGTCAATATTTTTCCAATATTGTCGTAAAATGCCTGTTGTTGGTCTTTATCCTGTTCTTCGTTGTTGTCCTTGTTGTATATTTCTTTATGTTTTGGTCCGTTGTTTTTGTTGTTTGTTGCTAACAGCTTGCTGCCAAGTCATCTGGATCTGGTAGCATAAAGTGATAAAAATAACATCCGTAATAATATACAATCATAATAACAGTTCTTGCTGCAACAAGAAGAACGTTAAGCGCTGACAATAGTTCTAAAAGCCTTGAAGATTTTTGGTTATTTTCATAGCAAGCCATATGTAATTTATGAGGTTTTGTTTATTTAATAATGGTCAGCTGGCTTATAGCGAATGGAATTTTTCCTTAGTAATCTCTTTCCTTTCTTTAAGCAATCAGTTTATGTAAATTTTTCAATTTCTTTTATTTCACACGATTGGTTAAAAAAAATCCTTATTCAAACTTTAAATCAATTCTGTAAAATTTGAAAATCCAACTTCATATCGTTGCTCATTGTCATGATACGTAAGCTATTCCGCAACTCTACTTCACTAACACTTCAACCTACCAAGTCCCATTCTTCCCTATATTCAATCACATTGCGCGCATCAATGATTTCCGTTTCCGTATTAGGTGGCTCTCTCACTTATCATTCAACGCCTTTACAATTTCCACAAAATACACCAAATCTAAATTTGATTCCCTACATAAACCGAAAACAAAAAAAAAAAGGACGACGGCTACTGAAAGGAATAATCGAAAACATGAAATCCTTAACTTGAAAATTTTACACAAAACGTTACAGCGACCAACGAGCAGCAGAATGTGTCCATTCAATGTGGACCATATCAATGAGATGAGTTGAAAAGCTTAGTAGTAGAGGGAGAGCAAAAACGCCTGGGACGTTACCAGTGGTAGCAGTAGAACAATGCGCAACGATGACAACAAAAAACATCAACTGTAGAAACAATACGGAAGAAATATTCAATTTTGATTTCATTTGCGTTATTGCCACAAAATTTCTATGCGAATTGGCACAAAATCAATTTTCCTATTCGTTGGAAATGCAGCAGCAGCGATGATGCCAACAACAACAACAGCTTTTAAGCCGGTCATCCTTTATGCACTTCAGAAGGAGTCTAACCAAAATGGGAATACCAGCACTAAAATTAAAAATCGAGAAGAAAGAAAACCATGCCAACAAAAAAAGAAAAAAAAAATTAAACCAAATGAAGTGCCATCATAATGCCATGAAGTTGGTTGCTGTGAGTAAAACTACTAAAACACAGAGAATAAATGGAATTGAAAAAAAAAACGTCCTTGTTTGTCAATCTAAGTTCTGTTCATCATAGTTCATTTCATTTTTACTGAATATAATTTAACTCAATTTAATATAATTCAATCCACGAACCCCAATGTATGAACAAATAAGAACTAAATAAATAATTATTTTCCCCATATTACTTACACGTTCACATATAAGGCAGAATTTATGTCCTTAATTCAGGACCATTTGAGAATAACAAGGCACCAAGCTTAGCCATTGCTCCCAAAGTGGCGATGTTAGTGTTTTTATTTTTTTAGAAATCAGAACAGATAATTCCTTCTTTAGACCTGCTAAATAGCTGAACTAGCAACCAACGTACAAGGACTTTTTTTGTACCCTGGAATCGTTGGACAAAGTGGTACAGAGAATCATCATTAGCCGATTGAAAGAGATTCTTACTTAGAAGACCCTTAAATTCGGTTCTCGAAGTTGAAAAATGACCAGATGAATGAGATGGGATGCTAAGAAGAGATTAATAAGTTCAACTTAGAAAACTGGCCTTGAACTATATGAGAACTTCGTGATATCGAAATACGAATTTATCAGCTTCGAATAATCGACAATTACTTTGGAGACAGCGTACTTCTGCATGCCACCTATGATGACGTGAAGCATTATTGGGCCTTTCGGTAACCACGATGGCGTCTGGAAGATCCCTCTCAGCATTCAGAAAAGGCAGCGAAGATGAGAGCCATCAGAAAAGAAGAGAGACATCAGAGGAGATGAGAAACTTCAGAGAAGATGGGAAACATCAGAGCAGATGAAATAAACGTTTGCTCTGATCAAGATTATCAGAACATATATGTATATATTATATAAGCAGCTACTAGCCACATTTGAGTGTTACTTTTTGTTATTTTTTCCTGTAGGTGTATTTTAGTTCTTATATATCCACTCGGCATGTAACGTTTCGGAAACCTTTCAGAAATCGTTTCGAAAACCTTTCAGAAATCTTTGACATGAAACCTTACATAGTTTCAGATAGGTTTCAGAAAGCTTTGATATTCACTTTAGAAAGCTTTCTGCAATGCCTAAGTGTCTGCTTTTTTGCTTTCATTTGAAACATTTCTAAAATGTTACGGACACATTTCATAGTGTGTTGTTGAAACGTTGAAGAAATATTTCAGCGTAATTTCTAAAACTTTACAGAAACATTTCAGAGTATTATAAGAGTAAATTTTTACGTTAGGAATTAAAACACAAAATTTGATTTCTTGTAGATGGTCAATTTTGATATTAAGTCGATGAAATATTCTTTTTGACAAATAGCATAAAATACGCTCTCATTTTTGTTCGCACTTACAGCTTTTTCGAAGACAGGAACGTTTTTTGGACTAAATCCTGTAATATTTCTAAAACTTTCTGAAACGTTACATGCCGAGTGGGTTACTTATTTCTTTTCGAATAGTTCTTAAGCTTAAAGCAAATAAAAATAATTTTCTAAGTAAACATTCTAAAAAGTTTAAATTAAGCTTTCAGCGCAATATCGCTACTCATCTTTAGTTAAAGATTTCTATTCAATCGAATACTTCTGCTTGTTCGAAAACTATTATTTCATAATTATCATTGCTATTATTTCATAATATATTTTGATAACTCAATTTACCTAGAGCAACTTTCTTTCCATGTATGACATTTGAAAAAAATTGCAACCAGTGTTGCCAATACATAAACAATGAGTACTCTACACAAACACATATTGAAATATTTGCTCGCTCCGAGATAGCGTAACCATACTATACACCATCTCATACAACAAAGTGAGTTCGATGATCTATTGTCGTATAACGTGCGGCCAGCACTAACATTGCTTTCGGAAAGGAAAACCAAACAAACACACACACATACCCAAATACAGTCACAAAAAAAAAAAATTCATACAGTTTGACTAAACAAATGTCCGCCGGCAAGCAATGCAAAAGGCACCACAGGCATTGACACTCACACACAGAGTTTGAGACAATACGACGACGCGTTGGCGTTGGCGTTGTCGGTGACAACAGTTTCGCTGGTCAAGTATAGTGCAGATTTTTGGTGACCAAATACGTGCTGCTGTGTGGCGG
This sequence comes from Meiosimyza platycephala, assembly GCA_963662105.1. Classification (NCBI taxonomy): domain Eukaryota; kingdom Metazoa; phylum Arthropoda; class Insecta; order Diptera; family Lauxaniidae; genus Meiosimyza; species Meiosimyza platycephala. Next base: position 81,837,558 of record OY759211.1, on the reverse strand, counting down.
CTAGATGGCGCTGCAAGTGCAAAAAAATAAAAACAATTGCAAAGAAAAAAAAACATTTCAGATTTATTAGCTGCTGTTTCATGATGGGTGGTGTTGTCCGGTGTGGTAACACTAACGACAACGGTAACAGAGAGTATGACAATATTGGAGCTTAGAAGGAGGTCGTTTATTTGATAATCGAAACAACAATGGTGACTTCAATGTTTGTGCACATAAATTGTTTGTTGTTGTCTTGCTGCCTGAATGGATAGTTTCAAGGGTGCAATGTGCAATGGTTAATATTTTCGAAAGATTTCTGCTTTCTTCTGCTTTAAAGAAATATTTTAGAAACTAAAAATTCAAATAACTAAGTCGTCTGGTATATTATGTATATACTTGTCATAACTTATTCTATATTTCGGGCATTTTGTTGGTTTTTTATTGTCTTTTTTTTTGTTTTGTACTCTTTGTTGCACTGCTTACTTAAATATTTGGCCTTAAACTGTCACTCAATATTCGTTGTTTTGCTGTTATTGTATGTAATTGTTTCTGTTGTTGTTGTTATAATGGTTGCCATCTGTACTCCTTGTCATGTCACATCACTTTTCGTAACCTAACGAAACGTCACAATGTCATCTTCAGTTCTGTTGTGTTCATCATCATCATCATCAGCACCAACAGGATTTTCATCATCCGCAGCATCAGAAATGTCAGAACCAAAGATAAACTAATGATAAATGATTTTTTTCGATACTGTACTGCAGAAATTTTTGTATTTCTTATTATTTTTTTGGTATATAAATTTACTTTAAAATATTTAAAGGAAATATACAAAACAATTTTTTTCAAATAGCGAAAATAAAGAGAAAAAAGCAGAGTTATGAAAACACTGTTGGAAGGTAGCCAAACTCAAAAGCTTTATTGAGAGCTACAAAATGTTCCATTAAAGCAATAAATTTGAGTACATGGTAAGGTGGTAGAAATTCGTTTATTCACTTCAACAATATCTAAAGCTCAATAAATACAGCATGAAAACAAACACGTGTTCTATCATTACATTACGAAGCTTGGCTGTCTACTCTGAGGATCACGCACCCAATAAAAACAAGTTTTCATATAAAGTAGAGTAATGATGCACCGCTCGAAGCTTTTGCAGCTCTTACATACAACAATAACATAAAATATCCAGCTTGTTTGTGTAATTTTGTCTTCAAGACGCCGGCTTTTTAACTCTTTCCGATACTCGTGGAAAACGCTTTCGCTTGGCAATTGCAGTGTGCTTTTTGTTTGTGTGATTTTTATTTCTAAGTAACTTGCTCCGTCAGTTCTTGATTTTTGTTTTTATACATTTAGCTTGCCATAGCTGACTAAAATATGTTCGTCAGCACTAGTTTTTTTTTTCGGCAAAAAAATTTTGAAGTTTTTACCCCGGACTGATCTTGCGGAAACCAGCTCCCATAGCAGATTTCTGTGTGCACCTCTGAAGAAGACCGTAATTGAGCATTACAAATACGAAGCCTAAGAGATCGGTTGGTTGTGGCAAAACATTCGAAATAAACGATATGAGGTATTTCTAGCATATAACCTCTAGCTGGGAGCGGAGTAAGAAGCTCTGTTGGAAAGATGACGGTTAGCGAAAATAAGGGCTAAGTAATTATTAAAGGAATAGATCTCGCTGAAGAAATCATCCAAATAAATTATGTTTATTACAGAGAGCGCTTATATAGAGAGCGCCAATATATCTATCGTTACTTAATGCTTTAAATAGCTAGCTCTGGTATCAACTAATAATCGCACATGATATTTTATCACTAGCATGCGAATTTTCATTCATTCGGCACGGCACAAATGAAATCGCATCCGGTTGCCGAAAATCCGCTTTTGGCATGTTTGACTTGGATTTTGATTTCGCTCAAATGTCACGGCTGATATTTCTTGCTGTGTCGCCCATTCTCTTCTGCTCGCCGTCGTGTTGGACAATCAGTGTTACGGCATTTAACATGATTGATTTGGGGTTTATCAATGTTTTCAACTCATTGGTCTGTGAATTTATTTCATTAATCCAGCAAATGAAAGTGATTGAAGAAAATCAACGGCAATCTTTCTTTTTCGTCTTACTTTCGTGGATTTTTACGGAAACTTTGTTTTTGTACACTATTTGAGACAGGAAATTACAAAATGATTTGTTGATGCCTATAAAGCACACAAGTTCGTCTGAACTTTAGTAAACGATTTTTTTAAACGATACGATATTATCAAATCAACCAAAGTTGAAAGTTTAATAAATACGATACATTAGTAATTTAATAGTTCAGCTGTAAATAATTTAGTAATCTCACCGATAGACAATTAAATAGTTTCATCATTTGATAATTTAAAATTTGCTTATTTAATAATTTGGTTATATTATAAATCATCAATTTTATTATTTTTTTTCATATTTCATGAATAGCAAATGCGATTGCAATTAGATAAATTACAAGATTCCTAAGTTCGCTCTAATGTTAACAGAATAAAGAGAATCATAAAAAACTATTTATATTTTATTAGAAAAATTTAGTAAAGATTAAATCTGGAACCTTTCAGAAACATTTCAGAATGATTGCATGTGAAACCTTACATTTGAAATGCATAAATTTCTGTTACTTTACCTTTTGAAATATTTCCAATGAAACATTTCTGGTACGTTACGTACTGTTTCCGAAACGTTCTGAAACGTTACATGACGAGTGAGAACTTTTCAATTTCCAACGACCCTGAAAAGAAATCGACTATCACCATTTAATTCAGTTTTGTGGTCCCTATTAATTGATTACAATGAGAACCGATGCCAGTTATGGAAAATACATATGAAGAAAAGTAATCAAGTTTTTGCGATGGAAGAAGCAATTTATTCGTTTAACTCATAAGTTAAAAAATTATATTTACTGCTTTTAATATTTTATTGCACTGATACAATGCATCACTTACGCATGTCATATCTCATACGTTGAATATGTTGTGCCATCCATCGAAAAAAGCCTCCACTTATTATTGTGTCCACAATCCTTGTGGCGTATTTTGCATGCCACATGCATGCCCCCTCCACATGAGTAACGTCGCGCGTTCTTTACACCACATTTCTCTGGCTCCATTTTGGGTTTTTGGTACCATGATTGCTGCATACTCTACATTCATTTTGTTCTGTGCAAATTTGTATTCCCCAAAAGGATATTAAACCAATTTAAATAAATATGCCAATATAAGGAAACTTTAATGGTTATTTAATGGCTTTTTCGTGAGGGTAGCCATTAAAAATAGAAAAATAAAAAGCGAAACAAAAATTAAAACAAAATAGCAACAAGGACAACAACATAAACGTATAAGCAAAAACAAGAAAATAAAAGAATAAAAATTAAAATAAATGCTGCAGTGGGGAAAGTATTTTAAAGGAAAGGAAATCGCTTCGCTTGACTTGACTTCAAAAAGGTACAGCATTTAATAGCTTCTCTTCATACAATCGCACCGATTGTACGTCTGCATTTTGACATCATCACGTAGGTTCCTTCCTGTATCTTTTTTTATCTGCAAATGAATGAATGGCACTTGGGAGCAAAAGTTACGTTTGGTCTTAAAGTTCGTATTCTAAGCCATTAAATATTTATAAGAAAGAAAAAAAAGTTGAACTTTTAATTGCATTTGAAAAAAAAGTATCACACAATTTGTTATAATCTTGGATTGTTATAATCTTTCGTACAAAATTGCATTCTAGTGAATTTTTAAATATATGCCAACAGGAAGAGTAAAAGAGTTCTAGTCGGATTCTAAGAAAACTTAAAGCTGACGTCACAGCGCACTCATTATCATGTTGTTTCTCTTCACTTTAAAGCTGAGCTAATGCAGCACGAGTCCTTATCAAACCATTCGACTTGCTGAATTTCCAAATACTCTGCCATTTCACTGATAAATGATTTGTCTGTACTTTCTCACTCGGCAGATAACGTTTCAGAAAGTTTTTGAAATACTACGTAACGTTGCAGAAGTGCTTCAAAAAGCTTTCTGAAATATTTAAAGTGCATTGTATCACCTGCAATCATTCTGAAGTGTTTCTGAAAGGTTTTGGATTCAATGTTTCTTGGACCTTTCAAATGAAATCTCTCTGACACGTTATAAACGAAATCTTTCACATGTAAGCATTCTGAAGTATTTCGAAAGGTTTCAAACAGAAACATTTCAGAATGATTGCGGGTGAAATATTACATTTGAAATATATAAGAAAGATTTTTGTAACGTTTCATTTGCAACATTTCAAATGAAACATGAGTAATCCTCACTCATACATTTACCATGCGATGTCTCCCAATAGCATTCCAGGCAGTTCTAGTTATATTTTGAGTCATTTCGTCCATAATTAAACTTGCTAAGAATATCACAAAGCATATATTGTTCATCGTCACAGATGATGATTAGATTGAGATTTGAGCGATCTTCGCTGTAATTATCAATAGACTCAGTTTTATTATGCCGTGTACTTCGAACTACCGCCGCTGATCCGGCAATAGTATGAGATTTCTAAATTCATAATCAAATCAACGAATTTAAAAAATTCTATTACAAAAAAAAAAAAATTTTAATGCTGATAACTTCATTTTTTTTTTCTAATAACAGAAAAGAAGACTGTCAAATAATTTGTGAAGCCACAGAGAAACAAAAAAAGCACAAATAACGTGTTGCCTTTAAAATCAGTAATATTCTGTCAGATAAAACTTCAAAACTAATGAAATAAAAAAGAAAAAAAAAACAGAGTTTTAAAATTAATCTAAAACAAATTTGGTCAAATGGATGAAAAATTAAATGAAACCAACAGCGAAACTCTTTTGGCCCAGCCCAGCTCAAATTTACAATTTGAATTAAGTGACACGTTAATAGATAAACCAAATGCTCCGGTTTACATTAGCGAATCATCTGATGAATATGAGACAGATGATAGAGAGGTTAATAAAATTTCAAAGAAAATAGGAAAACATCGTAAGCCAAATTTACTTGACCAAGCGATAAGTGATATCAATGAGAAAATGGATAATTTGCGCAGTTGGTATGAATTGGTAACAAAAGATGGTATCGGATTGCATCGAGTACTCATCGATTTAGAAAATATGGACAAAAATACGTTACTTAATCAAAAGCAAGATATCCATGATCGCACAGTTCTATTTGAGAGCACCGCAAATGCTATGGTCAATTCATGCTCTGAGTTCTTGCAGACCACTCAAACACAAGCAGAAAATTGGGCCGATATGTTGCAGCAACAGGTTGAACAGCGTGATCATTTACAACGCATAGTAGAGCAATTGGCAAATCATCAGGACTCACTGGTGGAGAAAGCAGCAGAAAATCAGATAATTACATCGCCTAGAGCTACGCTTGATAAATATGAAGATCATGCTACTCAGCTCTTCGATGCAACTGAAATTGTCTGGTCAAGTATGATTTTACCACCCAAAACACTGGACGCAGCTGAGAGTCGATATACACAGCAAATACAAAGACGTTATACCAGCGCAGGTGAAGGTGGTGCACAAGTTGTTCCATCACAATTGGCTATGGTGCGGTTAACATTAAAAGAATTCGAATTCGATAATGTTGAATTACCGCGCGACAAATCAATTGTAAAGCTGCCCACTAGAAAGCGTCGTTCGCAGATTCCCGAAAGACCAAATTTACCGCTCAATCTATGGTCGTTTATGAAGAATTGTATCGGTAAAGATCTGGCACATGTGCCAATGCCGGTGAACTTTAATGAGCCCATATCAATGCTGCAACGTTTGGCGGAAAATTTTGAATACGCCAACTTACTGGATAAGGCTGCTGAGTGCGAGGACGAATGCCTGCAACTGGCCTATGTAGCGGCATTCTCGGTGTCCAATTATTCCAGTACCGCCGATCGTATTGGTAAACCATTTAATCCTCTACTGGGCGAGACATACGAATGTGATCGCATCGATGATCTTGGTTGGCGTTCTATTTCCGAACAGGTCTCCCATCATCCACCCATATCGGTGATTTTTTGCGAGGGATTCAAGTGGGTGTGCTATCAAGAGTTTACCTTGCGCAGTAAATTTCGTGTCAAATATTTGCAGGTGATGCCGAATGGAAATACTTTTGTGGAGTTCAAAAACACAGGGCACAAGTACATGTGGCGGAAGGTAACAACAACGTTGCATAATATCGTTGTGGGCAAATTATGGGTTGATCAAGAGGGTGTGTCAGAAATAATTGGACTCAAGGCGGCCGATGGTTTGAAATGTGTGCTGGACTATATACCATATTCGTATTTCTCAACAGCACAGCAACGTTGCGTCAAAGGTACGATCATTGATCGTAATGGTGATGTTCCAATGCTATTGCGTGGCTCTTGGGATAGTGAAATGGGTATTTTACCGGTAGTTTCACAGACGGGAAAAGGAAGTAGTACAACTTATAAAACTGGAGATTACACGGCAATTTGGAACAGAACGAAACCAGTTCCAGGTAGTGAAAAATTTTACCATTTCACAGCATTTTCTTGTCAACTCAATGAATGGGAAGACGGTGTTGCGCCTACAGACTCTCGTCGACGTCTTGATCAACGTCTAATGGAGGAAGGTCGTTGGGATGAGAGTACCGTAGAGAAAACTCGCTTAGAAGAAAAACAACGAGATACGCGTCGTAAGACTGAAAACTATATTCGTCGCTCTACAAAGAACCTAGTAGAAAGTCAACCAAGTCTGGATATCGATTTTACTCCTTATCAGCCGGTATGGTTTAATTTTAGCGAAGAGGAAGACTTCAGCACTTCGATGTATGTTTATAATGGCACCTATTGGGAGGCCAAAGAAAACCAAGATTGGTCAAAATGTCCGGATATATATTCCTAAACTAAATTTTTCTTTTTGTTGTTATGATCATGGTCATTATTTATTGTCTTTCAATTAGAAACTAAAAAATTAAAAATTTTAAAAATCTTGCAAACGTAAATAGTGATTTATTGGTGTGATTGTTTTGGAAAAAATAATTTTTCCAAAATGGGTCCGACGAAAAAAATGCTTTCCAAAATCGCGAGATATTTCTGTTGAATGCAGCGTACAAAACCTTCTACTGTGTGAAGAAACCTTTCGGCCTTTGCTTAATTCAACCTAATTTAATAATTCGATTATTCGATTATATTAAGAACCGCACAAATCATTCCGAATCAGCATCATTAAAAATAATTCCAAAATTCACCAATACAACCCCGAATTAGTTGAATAAATTAATCGTATGCAAATTTAAGTGCCATGAGCAAATACCCGCATACATAATATCGTTGCCATTATGTTTAAATTACAAAGAGACAATTATTGTGCTACGACACTAATTGTGCAACATTACAAACCATTAATTGTGCTGCATACATTAAACAAAGAAGCAGCCAGCGCCTTAGAATTGCCAACGAAAACAACAATTTTTACAAAACGTACGATGGCATTATGTTGCAAACAACACACACACACAGACATACTCATGCATAACTATCTACACAAGGATAAGGATACACAATCAAATTAGTAAACAAAACCAAATTAACAAGCAGCACCAGCACCAGCATTAGGCCAACTACAATTTCGCTTTACATTTTTAATAACTTTATTTAGTCATTGCATACGTTTAGGCGCACTTTACTCTCCCATATACTACATATTGTGTGTTGAGTGCAATACTTAGTTACTTGGGTGTAGTTGTGCGCCGCCTACAACATGGAGTAATCCAGTAACACCTTGAGGCGAGGTCATCGAACATCTTGAATTTAATTTGCTGCAACACTAGTAGCATCTTCATTTCCAGCAGCTGTTGCTGTTACTTTATAATGATGTGATATCGAAACTTCATTAATTTCTTTATGAAATAATTCATGACGATACTTTTTTATCTGAGTATCAGGAGACCAAGCATGGTTGATAAAGTCGATAAAAGATGAAAAATGTTGAAATAAAGTTAAATGAAAATGAAAAATTAAAAAATTTTGAAAATGTTGAATGAGGTTGAAGAGGATTAAAAAATGTTGAAACATATGATAGAGTCTGAGAAATTCCATAAAATATGGAAAATGTTGAAAAAAATACAACAAAGTTGAAAAATTTTGAAAACAGGGACCGTAACGATTATGAATTTTATGATGGAAATCACTGCATAATCGTTATTCTGGATTTAAATTTTTTTCGATCATAGATAATAGTTATTTTGAATTTCTATTCTTTTAGATCAAACAATCGTTATTTCGGATTTCTATTTTTTTCGATCAAAAATAATTGTTATTTTAGATTTATATTTTTTTCGATCAAAAATATTCGTTATTTTAGATTTATATTTTTTTCCATCAAAAATAATCGTTATATTGGATTTTTAATCTTTTCGATCAAACACAATCGTTATATTAGATTTCTATTTTTTTCGATCAAAAATAATCGTTACATTGGATTTTTATTTTATCGATCAAAAAAAATTGTAACATTAGATTTCTATTCTTTTCGATCAAAAATAATCGTTATTCTAGATTTCTATTTTTTTTGATCAAAAATAATCGTTACGTTAGATTTTTATTCTTTTCGATCAGAAATAATCGTTACACTAGACTTCTATTTTTTGGATCAAAAATAATCGTTATTTGGACTTCATTTCGATCAGAATATTCGAAAAGAATAGAAATTCAAAATAACGATTATTTATGATCGAAAATATAGAAATTTGATATAACAATTATTTTTGATTTTTAATATAAAAATCGCATAATTAAAAATCATGTCATATATCTAGGCTTCTCGTCAAAAGAAATTCATCTGTATACTCAAACTCACATTTCGACTTCTCCCTCATTGTGATTTTTTGACTTTAATTATGGAAAATAACGATTATTTACGGTCCCTGGTAGAAAAAGTCGAAAAAATATGAAAACTATGGAAGAAATTTGAAAAAGGTAGAAAACAGTCGAAAAAATATCAAAAATTTAAGAACAGTTGAAAGAGGTTGAAAGAGGTTAAAAGAGGATGAATGAAAAATGTTGAAACAGTTGAAAAAGGCCGGGTCGAGAAAGATGAAACACTTCTTTACTTTAACTATAAATGTGCATGGCTATAGTATTAGCATAGTACATATATAGTATCACTTGTGATTGTTTTCAATATTTAAAGCTTCAAGCTAAACTTTATTTTTAATATAATTATGTGATTATGTTCACTAAAATGCATTGTTGTTTAAATATTTGTGTTTCTTGCGCAAGACTACTTATACACCATCAGCTGTTAGCTAAACAATTTTGGTTTTGCTTTCTTAATGCATTCAGTTCCTTTTAGCGTCATTAAGGATTCGGATCATATACAGTATGCAGCCATATAGAAATAATTATTTCAGCTGACAGTATTGCCCGCCGACCGAAGCTGCTGCTTTAGTTGTTTTAATCAGATATTCATAACATATTCTGCTTAAATCCATTGCAATTTTGTTGTTTTTGGTTAGTTGCCTCAAGAGTGTATCAGTTGCACACACACATACATGTTACATTATTGTCTATGTTTATTTGTGTGCCTGTGCACTTCCATCGAATGCACGATTTTGATGGATATGTATTTGTTTAACTCAAGTATGTAGTACATATAATTAAAAGATAAGCACCGCAATCAAAACCACACCAGCACATTTACATATACTGTACTGTAATGTAAGTGTATTTATTGTTTTGACTTTAGATTTTGGTATTTTAATTAAATTTGTTGTTTCACTCATACTACCACAACTGAGAAAGGCACATCTTCATATTAATTATAAAATTTGCATTATTAATATTAATCAATTAAATTTAATTTGAAGTGGCATATTATGAAAATTATTCATAAGTGTTATATATTCTATTTAATATATTAAGATATTATCTTTTCTTTATCTAATTGATCAATAGCATAAGTTGCTTGAATGTAAGTCTCAATGTTTGGTTTCGATTTCTGTTGCAGCAGTTTCTTCACAATTTTTATCAGGAACGTAACCAGAAATTCAGTTCAAAGTTATGGCACGGGACATAGTTTCAGTGGGGAGGAGAGGACGTTTAATGTTATCGAATTCTCATAATTTTGGGGAGGCACGAGCCCAAATGGCTCGATATGGGCTTGAAGTCTTGCATCTGGCTACTTCTGTCACTACATCTCTTGCGTGATTTTTGAATTTTTATTCTTTCTCCGATCTTGAAACGTTACGTCACTCAAAAGCAGTCATAGAATAATAGAAAGTATAATTCACCCACTCGGAAAACGTTCAGAAATCTTTCAAATGAATCTTTACTTAGTTTCAGATACGTTTCAGAAAGCTTTAATATTCACTTCAGAAAGCTTTCTGCAATGTCTAAATGTCCGCTTTCTTCAAATTCAGTACGAAAAAATTAAAAATTAAAAAATCTCATTGAGAATAAAGGCGAACTCCGAGAATTTACTGTGCCAGGATAATTTATGCCACCGGAATATCCTTTATGAAGCACTTATTAATACAACAATACAAAAATCTGTTAATAAGGGGTGCTAACTTAATTACTTAGCTGACTTTAGCAAGTGTTTCGTCATTTACTTAATGTTATCAAGAAAGTTAATAAAGTGATTTTGAACTTAAAACCTTTTTATAGAGAATAGTGCCCCTAAACAAAACCATTTTATCTTGTGAATATATCTCTAAAAATAATCGACTTTGATGAAATTTTGTGGGAAGATATTTTTTTCCGTAAAAATGAAAATATGACAAACATGCAGTGGCGTAGCAATATTTTTTGGAGGCTCAATGTGACGACAGCTTAGAGAGCCCCCAATGTGCTACATACATACAATGCCTTACTCAAGGAAACTAAGAATTGAAGCTTTTTTTCTTTAAATTCATGAAAGTGAACTTTGAATTATAAATGGGATTCCATCGAATGAAAAGTGAAATAGTAGATCCTTTTGCTTTTTTTTTAATAAACTGAAATTTAAGTTATATAAGGTATTCTGCGACATCAATCTGAGCAAAAAAAAAAACGAAGAAACACACACAAAATCGTTTTTCTGAGGTCCAATTTATCCCAGAGAAATTCTAGCCTTGTGGCACAAAACTTCCGATATCGAAAAACGCGTTAGCCGTGTCGTTTGAGATATCGACGAAATTGGTAGCACAATTCAAAAATCCACATCCGATAGTAGTAACCCTCGTGTAACTTGTTTGATCGAAGCTGTCGAAGAAGTTTTGGACATGGTGGCCAAAAAAAAAATATGAGAAATACCATTATCAAACAACTCAATATATACTCGAATTGAAATAATTTCAAATAACTTCGAAGAGCAGTTTGCTTCAAAAATCAAAAAAATCAACATATTTTGGAGGGAACTGGAAACAAAGACAGAAAGTATCAATATCATGAACATACTCGAACTAATGAAATATTTTAATATAGCATACGAAAAAAGTTCACCCTGCAGCTTGCACGTGTAGGTAACGAGAGCACGCGCTACAATGTGAAATTGTTTCAAAAGAATAACCAATTTTAGCCTAACAATGGGAGTAATGGAAATGAGAATAATACTTGGGACATAAAGCTTTCTCAACTGCATTTACTACCAGTATTGACAATTGTTCAATAATTCTATAGCTTTTCACATTGAAACCATATGATTGATAAAAGAGAACGTGCCTTTGAAAACTAATAATTTGTGAAAATGAATTTTAACGAATTACAATCGGTATCTAAATGTACTAAACACTCCGACGATCAGTCAACGTTTATTAAAGTTTTCATTTTGCAAAAATAGAAATGATTTCCAACCCACTATATATACTGTTAATGGTTGCCAGTAAGAACTTTCTAAAAATATTTAATTCTCATTTTATTAAAATTTTACTTTTTATTTTCTATGTAGTGGTCGTCGCTTTTTGCCCTTATCCACCATGTTTGGACAAGAGTGGCCAACGCCAACCGAAATGATCTCTCGTGCCACTTTGGAAATGCACCATAGCTCCGCGGGCCACTTATAAAATTATATGTATATCCATATCAGATTTAGATAAAACAAAGAAATTTTTTTGTTTTTCCTATTATTCATACAGTATCTACCAATTGAATTATGACCGATAAAAAAAAATATTTAAAATTTTCAATTTTTCCCAAAAAAAAAATAAGTACCATGGAATTTTTTTTTTCTTTTTTTCTTTTTTTTTGTTGAAACATGTATTCTGGATATTTTTTAGAAAAATTTAATATTTTTTGTTTCCACCTCTAGATTTTAGAGAACTTTATTAATTCTACTCGGCATACTTGCAATTCACTTGATGATGAATCATTTGTTCCACACGACGCGAATGTTTTCTCTCAATTGAGCTATGGTGTTATTTCTACGTCTGTAGACTAGAGATATTAAATGAGACCAGCAATTGCTCAATAGCATTGTACTTATCGCTTAGTTGTGATGTTCAGAGCAGAGTTTTTGGGTGTCTTTGTCTACTTTTAAATAAGACTCCACATGAATAGTTCAAGCTAGCAGTCTCAGCAGAAGGCACACAAGAAAATTGATACATTAGAACACAGTTATTAACAATAGAGTTTAGCTACTACAGCCTGTTAGCCTTCTTAGCTATTAAACTTGAAGCTTTAAATCAAGTAAAAAGCTTGAAAATAATGAAGGTCAAACAACTATGATTATTTTTTTTATAATTTCTTCTTAACTTTTGCGTAGTTTCAGCAGTTACAACAAATAAAATTAGTTAATGTTCGATATATCTAGGCCACTACTGGAGCAATGGCAATATAGTTTTTAACAAGAGACACATGCATAGATGACAAATAGAAGTTTAATAAATAACTCAAAAAAACCAATTTCATAACGAACATTTAGAAAGACCTGTCATATACAATGTATATTATTATATATTTAGTACTATATGATAGCAGTGTTTCTGTACCTGACTTTAAGTAAAAATTTGCTCTGAAAATTTTTGCGACAGTATTCTAAATTTTTTGAATATTTTTAAAAGAAGAAGTGTGATCTGCTGAAAAACTTTATCTTAATTTTTAAAGTGGAACGCTTTTCTAAAGCATATAATTTCTAAATTTGATAAATGTCAGTAAATCTCTTTGACCCACATATGTATACATATATATCTTGTGAATAAATTCAAAATTCCCTTTTACCTTCAGTGTATTAAAATTAATTTTGCAATTTTATGACATAAATAAATATTGCAAAAATTTAATTATGAAATGTGTGCTGACGTTTAATATGTCTGACAATAATATTAAAATTACTAAATCAGTAATTCAATTTCGTAACAAAGTGACATAGACATAGAAACACGTGTATAAGAACAGTGCGGCAGTAAAGGAAATAAATGAAAGGATGTGTTCAGAACATTTTTAACTTAGTAATTTGATGAAAAAAAAAATGTTTTTTAAAGGGTTAAATTTGATAGAAGCTCAAACATCAATAGAGGCGCTGACTTCGTATTAACCTGTTGCAAGTGTTTCCCTTTCCAATTTTTATGTAAAAGTCCACAAGCAAAATTTCTACGGCATACTTTGAATAGGCGCCTAAGTACGTTGATTTTTCTTAATACTGTCATCATTTTCATCGTTAGAAACATTAACACATATTATATATGGATAAACATAAAACAGATTCTTCCTCATTTTCTCCTTTAAATTATTGCTTCAACAGATGCAACCTTTGCCCTTGATTATTTTTCACTTCAGCCAAACCGCGCCCATATATATTAAGATATCTTTGTACAAAATTTGTGCAATTAGTAATTCATATTCTGCTTAAATATTTCAGATACATGTATCACTGACAATAACATGGAAGAAGAAGATGTGGCAGCATCAATAGTAAAAGCCAGACGACGATGGCATTGATGTCGTCGACAACAATTATAATTGCAACAACAGTAAGAGCAACAATAACCATAAGAATAGTAATAGGAATCATAACTACAATACAGGCAAATAATGAATTACATGAAATATTAATTACGATCCAATTAAATGCTTTAATGCGTTCTACCACAAAAGCAACAACGGCAGCAACATTCACAACAGCAAGCAGCAGCATTAAATGCAAGAACTATACATCAAATACACGCACATACATATGTATGTATGTATGTTACTTGTGAATGTTCTGCTTAACCTTTAGTTGAAATGTATAACATAATTTCACAGCAGCAACTCCATGGGGGCTTGCGATGATACATTCATTTCCAAATGATATAGTATGTATAATGAATTATTGTTAATTTATCAGCAGCTATAATCTCAAATTTCTAAGATCTTTTTTTTTCAATTATGAATTTATAGGATAAGACTTTCATAAGCAAATGCAGACGTGTATGGATGTAGGTAACATGGTACATTTTTCTGAATTTGCGTTTTATGCCACGAATGTAGACGGATGGTCTATTTGGACCTTAGCCAATGTTCAAACCAGGCAAATATGCAAAAAATGTTATGCTCTCGACCTTTTTAACATATTTTGACCATTTAATATTGAACTCTTCAATATCCATATGACTTTTCAATACTTTCGACTAGGGACCCAAAATAACTATTATTTGGTTTTTTTATGATTACAAAAATTGCTTTTAATTATTATTGATAAGAGATATTATATTAATTGTCGATAATTATTGTCAATTATTTTTCAATGGTGGCCCCGAGTCCCAAAAATGCCCGATTTTGGTCGAATTTTGGAAAATTTTTTTATGCACAAATCGATAGAATTAGGTCGACAATGGATTTTGGCCATCATTAGAGGTGGTTCCGAATCCGAAAATTTCCCGATTTCGGTCCAATTTCGAAAAAGAATGTTATGCACCTATCGACGGAAAGATGTCGAAAATGGATTTTGACCATCATCAGAGGTAGTTCTGACTCCTTTAAGTCTCCGATTTCGGTTCAATTTCGAAAAAAAATGTTATGCACCAACCGATGGAAAAAGGTTGAAATTGGATTTTGACCATCATCAGAGGTGGTACCGATTCCTAAAAGTCCCCAATTTTGAAAAAAAATGTATGCACCAATCGATGGAAAAAGGTCGAAATTGGATTTTGACCATCATCAGAGGTGGTTCCGAGTCCCAGAAATGCTCGGTTTCGGTCCAATTTCGAAAAAAAATATTAAGCACCAATCGATGGAAAGACGTCGAAAATGGATTTTGAGCATCATTTGGAGTATCTGCGAACTCTAGAAAGGACCGTTTTTGACTCATTTTCGGAAAATTTTGTTTTTTACTCCAATTGATTAGGAAAGTTCGAAAAATAATTTTGGACATCACTTAGGTTGACTCCGGACCTTGGAAAGTACCGTTTTCGAACCTTTTGGTGCTTTCCAATTTCGGAGGTCCTGGCCCTAAGGTATGTCAAAAAAAGTTTCGACTTGTTCGACTTTTTCAAAGTTTTCCGACCTTTTCAATATTTTCGACTTATTTGGAACTTCAATGTTTTTCGGCATTATCAATGTTTTCGACCTATTCAATTTTTTTCGACTTTTTCAAACTTCTCTAAACTTATTAACTTTTCACTGCTAATATTTTTATTCTTGAACTTTTTCAGCACTTCTTTGAACTTTATAATAATTTTTGAGTTTTTCAAATCTATCGATCTTTTCAAAATTTTCGATTTTTTCAACAAACATATTCCGACTTAGTCAAAATTTTTCAAATTTTTCAACTTTTTAAATGTTTTTTCACACTTTCAGCATTTATTCGACTTTTTCAATTTTAAGAATGTTTTGATATTTACATTCAGACCTCCAAATTCTTAAATATCTCAAAATTTTTTAACTTTTCCAATAGTATTCGAAAAATTTTTGACTTCTTCAAAATTTTTCAACATTTTTCGGCTTTTTCAACATTTTTTAACTTCAGTGTTTTTGACCTTTTCGACATTTCCCGACCTCTTCAACATTCGTCAAATTATTCCAATTTTTGTTTCGACTTTTCCAATGTTTTTCGATCATTTTAGCATTTGTTCAACTACTTTAATATGTTTCTACGATTTTCGACACATTCAATATTTTTGCCTTCCTCGACATTTTTCGACATTTACAATTTTTTACTTTCTCTATACGAATACAACAAAACAACATTAAGTTCACACGTCATACAGCAATTTCTTGCAACCACCTGCTTTCTTTTGATTTGGTACACAAAGTAATCCGTAGTGACTTATCCTTCGAACATACATACATAAAAAAACATTTTTATATCCACATGTTATTTGCAGCTAAAAGGTTTAACCGACTACTCTGATTTACTTGTATTAAGATTTTTCTTGTGTATTAAGTTTTGGTCTTTTTCATTTCTGCTGAAAACAATCTTGCAGTAAATCCTTGAAAACAACAAATGTGGTTATCAAAATTTCAAATTTAGAAACATAAGGACATACATAAGAACATAAAAGTTACAAATCCCTTTACAAAAATGATTTGAATGAAAGCTAAGGCGACAACCCAAAAGGAAAACTGATGCAGCAACATTGGATAAGGGCCTTCTCAAGTGAGCTTTAAATTTTCTAAGGAAAAAAATTTTTGTAAAATTTTTAAAATTAAATCAAAAAGCGGACATTGGCACTTTGCAGAAAGCTTTCTGAAATGTTTCAACGTATCATGCAATGCTTCAGTAACGTTTCAGAAACGTTTCAAACGAAATCAAAAAGTGTACATTGGCAACTTGTGAAATGTTTCTGTAACGCTTCAGAAACGTTTCAAATGAAATAAAAAATGCGAACATTTATACATTGCAGAAAGCTTTCTGTAAAGAATATTAAAGCGTCGGAAAGGTTTTTGAAACTATGATAGATTTCATGTGAAAGATTTCTAATAGGTTTCCGAAACGTTACATGCCGAGTGGGAAAAAAAGAAGCGACAACTTCTTTTTCAACTCCATTTTGGAAATTAAAAATTTGAATTGAAGCATATTAATAATATTCCAAGGAATTAGAATACAAAATCGTCTTTTCAATTTCATGGCAACAACAATGATTTCTTTGATTCCATTCAAGGGATTACAATAAAGTGCCGGAAAAAAGATTGGGTCCTTTCTCGAAAAGTGAAACTATCATTTTGCGATGGAAATGTAGGAGAAAAATAAATTTTTTGCTTCAATCGATGCGGCAATCGACGTCTTGGCCACATTTGGTGATGTTAAAAATTCAACAAAATGGACCACTTTTCAAAGGCTTTTCTGCCTTTTTTCCAGCTGGGTATTTTTCCAACTTACACATACACAATTAGTTATCTTATTTTAAGAATATTTTCTCTTAACTTTTTCAGATTTTTTTGTTTTTATTTTGTAACCTTTTAAAAGTCAAGCTATTGGGCTAAACATTGTGACTTATGTACAAAAGTTGGTTTCTTCTTTAAACCTTTACTCAATATACAATTTACATAGAAAAGGTGTTATTTTTAAGAGGATTCATAGGTGTGAAATATCTGCAATGGCAATATTCTTTAAAAGGGAATATTAAAATGCGACTCATTCCATTTGAATTCAAAGTAAAAATGTATGTAATCTTAAGTAAAAATGTATATGGGTGACATTTGGGACAGGATTCGAAAAGGCAGCACAATGTATATAGCCTCCACTTAACATATTACTTATTTAGAATATTTTATTACTTCATATGAAAAAAAATGTACACCATGACGTATACGTAATATTAATTTTTATGCCAAAAACTAACAAACTAAAGCTTTCAACAAAAATTACTAATTCAAGAGTTTATTCAGCTTCAATAATTAATTAAAATTAAAAAGCAGCACAAAAATAAATAAAAAATGAATAAATAAATAAATTCATTATAATAAAAAAATAAAATGTAGTAAAACTTTTTTCCACTATGCTAAATTTTAATTCAGTTGAGTTGCTAAATTGATGCAATGAAGCATTCCATTTGACGCAGCAACAGCGACAACAAATTTGCAGCTGCTGCAGTTGCCAATTCAATTGAATTGCAAAAGGAAGGCATGACAAAATGCACGCTTTTAGAATAAAAAAAAACAGAACAAAAACTTACTGCAAGCAGGCAGCGCTATTCAGTCAGTCATTCAGTTAGTCAGATAGCAAGTACTTGCATGTGTAGTATGTTGAATGCAAAAAGTTCACGGCGTGTTAACTTTTATTTGCATTTCACTTTTATAAGGCAATGCTACGTGTGTGTGTGTGTGTGCTGCATTAGTGTCGCACAGTATTTGCGTTAGTGTCGCATTTGCCAACGCATATGTTGTTAGCATTGCTATTGCTATTGCTGCTGTTGCTGCTGTGTTGCCTTTGAAGCAACAACTAAATTCAATTGAGTCACAGTCAATTGACTCTAAAGAAGCAGCAAAGGCAGCAACACCAACAGCACTGCTGACTGATAGTTTTACACCCAGCTATTTTAGCATTTGCACTACGTTACACTGCATCATTGCTTCTTTTTTGCTTTAGACTTTATCTCATGCAGATGCAGCTATTGTTTTTGTTGGCATTTTTTTTTGCTTGAGTGTTTGTCTTTTTAGCTTTAAAAATTATTTTGAGATGTCACTTAAATATCAAAGTAAATATCAATCTATTATGAAAAAATTTAATTGAATGAAAGTAGAAGCCGCGTCCAAGAATATCATGTCTACCCAGAAAGTAATGCAGTAGTAATGTGGCTAGCAAAGCAAGCCATTCAGTGTTGGCGATAGTATAGGATATATGTAAGCCCTGAACTTAAGTCGCTATTTGTAAAGTCACATCTCAAGTCCTCAATTGACGATATCGCCACTCAATATATTTTGTCAGCTCGTAATAATCTTTTTATTTGTAGGTATTAATTTTAAAATTTCTGAAATTTTAATGAAATTCAGATTCGCCACTCAATATGGTTATGGGAAATACTTAAATTTTCTAAAATATATCGTTCCCAGTGCCGTTCACATAAGCCTTCGCGAACACGCAACCATTCTATGCTATATTACTTTTCTTAAATATCTCAATATAGGACCAAGTCTACTTTTTTTGTCAGAAACCTTCCTAAGCCCGCGCACAACAACTCACTAAAGTTTCATTCGAAAAAAATTTAAATCCAGAATAACGATTATTTTTGATCGAGAAAAATAGAAATTAAAAATAACGATTATGTTTGATCGAAAAAATAAAAATCCAAAATAACGACTATTTTTGATTGAAAAAAATATAAATTAAAAATAACGATTATTTTTGATCGAAAAATTAAAAATCCAAAATAACGATTATTTTTGATCAAAAAAAATGTAAATCCAGAATAACGATTATGCAGTGATTTCTATCATAAAATTCATAATCGTTACGGTCCCTGATTTTTCTGAGCGGCTCTTACCGCGAGCCATCAATGTAGAAGGGGAACATGCTTAACTGCTCGCTAATTGTTGTTTGTCGTACTATTTATAACATTTGCTTAAATGGTGTGTAAAACCTTAGATTTCTGACACCGCATAGTTTACTGAAATTATTATTTACTGTTTGATTTACCCTAGCCTCATAGCATGCAGGGTAACACTTATTGCTAATAATTTAAGAGAATAAAAACTGAAATCTCAGGCTTTGGAACGATACCTACCCTTGTGGTGTTTTTAATCCATGTAACTGAGCACCTGATGCTTCTGAAGCATGAGCCAAAAAAGTCAAAATATTTCGGAGAATTTGAAAACTTTGAAGATTCGAAAAATATTGATAAAGTTGACAAATTTTATAGAAGCCGAAAAATAGTAAAATCTTTTCAAATAACCAGTGTTTTAATCAAATTTTACGAAAATGTTCATAAAATTAAAAAATAAAGAAAAATATACCTAGTCAAAAATATTGAAAATTTTGGATTATCTTGAATAAGTCGATATAACATATGTTGAAAAAATCGTAAAATTTTTAAAAATTCGAAAGATATTGAAAAGTATCATATGTTAATAAGCGTGAACGCAAAGCTTACAGAAAAGTTACTGCAACATATATTCCCTTTATTACCGCCAGTAAAGATCTTCCGACATCAAAAAGTTCACTTAGAAGAGTATAAGAATTGAAGCATTATTGCCAGAGATAAACAATTCTCAACATTTATTTTTTGGCCAAGTATTTATTTTCACTTTGGCGTGATTTTTTGTTGATTATGCCCAACTACTTCTATTGTTTATTTGTAATTTTTCCAAATGAAAAATTATATTTTATTCTAAAGAAAATTATTTAGATTTTATTTATATTTAAAAAAAAAAATTCTGTTGAATTATCAAAAAATGTAAACTCCACATGATTGATTCTCACGCTTCATTAAAACTTTCAAGCTTATTTGCGATTTATCAAATGATTTTTGCAATTCACAATGTAAAATAAAAATTAATAAATACAGCAAACAAACTTTTTGAGTACAAAACTCTATAAAACCAGCAATTTTACTACAGATAATTTCACTTTAATTAAAATAAAACATGTCAAAAGGATATTCAATGATAATTGCATACTGAATTTGTGCTACAGAGCGAAACAAACACTATAATTTCCCATGCAAAAGCAAAAACAAAAAAAAAAAAACATTTTTAAATGCAGCATCATTTGAAAATATTTAGCGAGAACATAAATGAATATCAAATGTCAAAACTTTATATATGAAAAGTTTTAATGAATGACAAACAGACAGACATACAGTCAGATAAATATAATGAACGAAATGGCGCTGCTGCTATGTAACTAAATTATAAAATATGCTGGCTGGTCAAACATACGCTCGCTCGCTCGCAATGACAATGATTATGACAAAAACTTCAAATTAAAATCTAAAATAGAAAAAGCAACGAAAAAAATAGCACAAAACCAAAAATCAAAAACGCTAATGCAAGTCCAACAAATAAAATGAAATTTCAAAAATTCACAGCCTTTTAAATACACATTTCACAAATCACCGCAAGCAAGCAAGAGTCGTTGCTAAAAGTATGTGCACACATGCATGCAATCAATTGCAATGGACACAACAAAAGCAGCAACAGCATCATCAACAACAATAACAGCTGCTGCTGCTGCTGCTGCATGATGTTCATATTTGAGAATTTTAAATTTCCCACTATTTGATTCGGCATTGTGGTCGTTGGTGGCGGTTCTGCTGCATTTGCGTTTTGACAACAGCAGCAGCAGCATCCTCATCATCATCGCTGCCATTAAGCGCGCTTTTGTTAGTTTGCAAAATTTTAAAATTAAAATTAATGACGATTTTATGTGCTCATAATGTGATACGCTGCTATAGTTGTGAAAATGCAATGTCACACGTTAGAATACCTGTTAGGAAAGTATTTACAAAGTGTACTCAGGCATTGCATTGTTTTATATTGCGCCTAGCTACTGTAATAACACAATGTGCACAAAAACTGATGCGGATCCGTCTCGGACCTGTTACGGATTTGTCAGTGTGGATTCCGGTTTTTCGAGAGGAATTTCATACGGAAACGGATATGAAACGGATCCGAAACGGATTCCGGAATGGATTTCAGAACGGATCCGTTTTATTTGCTAAATTTACTAAATTAATCCGGAACGGATCCGACAAAGCGGATTCCGCTTTTTCGAGAGGAATTTCATATGAAAACGGATTCAAAACGGATCCGAAATTAATCCGGAACGGATCCGTTTAGTTTCTAAAAAACGAATTCGGAACGAATCCGGCAAAGCGGATACCGATTTTTTGGGAGGAATTTCATACGAAAACGGTTTTGAAAAGGATCCGAAGCGGAACCATTTTATTTACAAAAAACGAATCCGAAACGGATCCGTATATGAAGTCCGATCCGACTTCGAAACGGATTCGACAAAGCGGACAATCTTTCGCGTTGTTTCAAGGTGATTTTCATACGACAACGGAGTCGAATCGGATCCGAAACGAAATCCGTTTCAGATAAATAATACGAAGAAGCGGACCCGAAACGAATCCAAAACGGATTCGTTTGGTACACTGGAAGTTGAACTTTCTTGAGTAAATCAACATTCAGAACAGCTAGTTATCTAATTGGTTTTATATACCACATTTTTGGTACCTAATATTTCTACAGGGTATTCATGCTTTATGGTATAAGATATTCTATGCTCACATTTTTTATTGCACCCAGTAACTATTACAGATTTTTCACACAGTTATTTTTAACTCAATTTTTTAATAGAAGTCAGTTTCACATTTTTTTTTTATTGTCCAATGAAATATCAGCTGGCCACAATGTCGTTTAACCTTAAGCAAAATACACGCAACACACAGTTGGAATAAAGTCATAAAAACTGACTGCTGCAATGGTTGTCATTTCCTGCAGCACCGTGCTGTGATGTTACTCTTGCAGCTCTACTGCTGCAATTTCAACCGGGCTCAACATGAATTTATGCTAAAAAGTGAAAAACTTTTGCAATTTTTGTGCGAAACGTGCCAAGTGCAATGGGTAGCTTTCTTTTTTTTTCAAACCAATATTTGGGCAGTCTTTTTTTCAATTTATAACTTTTTACCTTAACTTTGTGTCATAAAATTTCTTATTTTTTATTATAACATTCATGCAACTGCAAATGTTTGACATAAAAAAAAGTGGCTGAACGTTTATTTAATATCAAAAATTATTTTAACTACAGGATACTTGGTGCAGCCGTTGTACAGTGGGTTGTTAAAATGATATTGTAAAAGAAGTAATATACTTCTGTTTGAATTACTTTTTTCGAGAGCAGCAACTGTTCGAAAATTAATTTTGGTAATACGAACATAAATTTAGTTTCAGACAGTTATTTTTTGCATATTCATCACCATCATTCATCTCACTCTTTTTTTTCGTAGTTATAGGCGGACGCCTTATTTTCTTCTTTCAGCTTGAAAGCGACCATGAAAGTCTCATGGAGCACTCTTTCTTATCCAATGATAACGAGAGCTGAGAAACTGTAGAGAGTAGTCTTCACCTATTAAATTTGATGGGTGCTGAGCTCCCCACGTTAATATTATTCCATCTTTTACACATTGTCACATTATTATTGCTTACGTGTGTGGCTGGTATAGCTTTTAAATGCTCGAGACTTTACGTAGAGCAAATGCTCATGAAAATAGGATTAGCATTGATCGGCGTTTGTTATTTTTGCTTTCGCCTAATTTTTATTTTACAAATGATTTTTATATTTCAGGAAGCGTATTAGTTTCTTAATTAAGTTGATTTTCCAAGCTTTAATCTTGAAAGTCAAGAAAAAAGTTCCTTTGAGTATAAGTTCTCGCCTAAAACAAAACATATAACATTTGTTCCACGGTCTTTTCAAAGAATATCATCTCTCTCTCTATCTCTCTCTCTCTCTCTCGCAAATTTTTACTTTATTTTATTTTTATTCGTCCTTTTAATTTCTTTTCTTTTATTATAGTTACAATTTCTTTGCACAATTTTGTTGTTGCTGCAACTGTGACGGTGCATGTTGTTGCACAAACGTGTCGTGCCTGTGGGATCTCACTTTGTATCTGTTTGTGCTAAAATGCTTTCAACTGCACGTGTTTTTTACACAAATTACATTTTTAAATACAAGCATTTACTTTTATTATTGTGGTCAGTTAAAAATGTTAAGTTTTTTTCATTTTATTTTGCATATTCTTGCATTTGATAGCTTTGGGTACAACATGTCGTATGAGTAACATTTAATTAAATTCAAAGTAATAGTTAAAGGGCATTAATGTAACATTTAAAACACCTAAAATCTCAAGGAAACAAATATAAAAGGACGTCATGCTTTATATAAAAAACCGTGCAAACTTTATAATTTCAACAACTAAACGCAATAACTTAAGCAAAAAACCATAATAAATTGTTGAACAAATTTTGATATAAGAGCCTTACAACAACAACAAATTTAGATAGTGAAATATTATGTTTGTGTAACTGACAGCTGACAGTTGCTGCTGCTGCAACAATCAACCGTCATCATTGTCAAATGCTTTTTTTTTTTTGTTTTGTTTTCGCACTGTCATTTCTATATTTATTCTATTCCAATACTCGCATATGAAAAGGACATTTTAATTTTTATTTTTATATGACATTTGTCATTTGTTCAACATTTTGTTGAGTTATTCGAGCATGTTGTCAAAATTTACTTGCTCCAAAAAAAAAAAAATAAGTAAAGATTTAAAACGGATATGAAAAATCAATTGTTGTCCTTTTTCTGTTCTGTTTTGAGTGATAGATGAGTCAAATTTGACATTTTTATGTTTACTCAAGGATTTTATGGTAAAAAAACATTTTTGTTATTTGTTTTATTTCAGCACTTGAAAAATCCACTTATAGTTAGATGTCCTTTACTTGTTTGCTCATATTTCAATTGTATGCGTGCGTGTTTAACTGTAAATTTCAAATATCATTTTTTATATCCGGAAATATAAATTTCAAATTTATTGTCAGGATTTATTTATTTATTTTTTTTTATCTTGATGCATGAGCGTTCGAAATGGATGTTGGGGGTGAGTGTGAAGAATTGTAAGAAACCAAAACCAAACTTTAGTGTAAAGATTCGTCAAAAAAAAATTGTTTTTGACACATCTTGCTTTAAATTGATACACTTAAGGAATTTTCTTTCTATCCATATATGCTTGCTATACCTATTGCTATGTGGTGTTGCCAACACTGCACAAAAAAATTGTAATTTCTTCAAAAAGCTATTATCTCGAAAGGAAAAAACTTTAATGCTTTATGTTAAAAAAGTAATCAATAAAAGTTCCTCATTTATTGCATCAGTCCCCGAAATCAAATTACATCAAAATTAATTTGAAAAATGGGTGTTTTTTTTTCATTCAATGAAATCTAATAAGCATTAATATATATAGTTTCCAGTATATTAATTGCTTTTAAGACCCAAGACTCGAGAATAAACTTTCCATATAAATGGTAGGTTTGATGGTACAAATAGAAAGAGAGTCACGAAAAAAAAGGCAATGAAGTTAATTCTTTCTTCTTCTTGTTTTTTCAAGACTTCTTTCGTAAATGCAGCTAGTAACGTTTATAAATATTGGGGGCTGACGAATCTTGTTTTGGTGACTACTCTCAGTAGTGTCATCTCTAAAATTTTTATGAAAATCGAATTTGTCAATTTTGAATTATACGAAATCAAAATTTTTAATTTTTAAAAAGTGCCACGCCCACTTTTAAAATTCCGCAGACAGACAGACGGGCATAGCTATATCGACTCAGGTGGTGACGATGATTGATAATATATATACTTTTTTATACCTGCCACGCCTTCTATGCGTTACAAACAGAATAACAAAGTGAATATACTCTCTGGCAACCCTATTTACTAACACTCAAATACACACACACACATTCACTAGCACACGCAACTTAAATGTTCGACCGTTATGTTAAGTTATTGCCATAATCCAACACATTTATCGGGATTAAATTCCTGTCAGTTGCCATTCACTCGATTTCACTCGAATTGCGATTGAAAGTAACAACGCTACAAAAAATAAAAAAAAGGGCGAAATGCTGCTACTTCCGTTTCCGTTTTATACTCCAACCAACGATTGATACCCAATTTTCGTGGAATTCCTGAAATCACACCCACATGCACACACACACACACACACAAACACAAATACACACACACACACTCTGCCACTTACACACGTAGACATAGAAGACGGACAGCTCGTCTTGTCGTCTCATTTAAAATTGATAACCGTTTTTTTTTTGTTCGTTGCTTTAAAGCAGACAAAAAAAAAACACAAAAAGGACGAAACAGCTAAGGAGTAGCGAAATACGTTCTTGCTATAAATTGTAGCAAAATAAAATTCCTTAATATAAATCGCTGCCAATTTAAAATTGTTTTCGATAGGATTTTTCTTCTATGTTTTGTTATTATTGTTGAGTGTTAAAGTTTTTCTTTCCATTTGATGTTATTGTTGTTGAATTCTTCTTTTTTTAGTCCTTTTTTTTAGTCCTTTTACACTTGACACAAACATCATGTTTCATGTTATGTGAACATTAAACTCTTTCTGCGTAGAAAAAAATGTGCATTTGTTTGTTATTAACGTGTGTTTTTGAGATACGACAATAACCCAATAGGAAATGACTTCCAGATGATAGATTGGAGTAACTGCTTCCATTTTCTATAAATGTGCTTATGAAATTATTTTCTTAAGAGAGTGTAAATAAGAGATAGCAAATGATTGATCGATTAAGATAGAAAAAGACTGCTTTAATATGCTATAATTAATCACACATTCTACATATGTATATATTTTCGGTGGTTACCCAGACTATCAAGAAATTTGAACGGTTTTGTCAAAAACTGCTGATAAAGTCAAGCAAACAAAACATTCGAAACCCACAGAAGTACAGTCAGCGAAAAAGCTATATGTGCGTACAATGTTTTCATATATTTACCACATGATAAAATGCTATTACGAAAATAACGATAAAACAAAAGGATATATGCATTTTCAAGCCAGAGAAATTACATGATAAATTTAAAGTTCCTTGAAAGCTCTTTCCGGCACCTTTTGTAACATACTCGTCAGACTGACTGTGGTTTACTTCACAAACAAATTTGAAGCAACCGTATGGCTAAAAAGTACACACGCGTCATAATTTTCCAAAATCGTCCATGTTGACGAGTATAGAAAACAGCTTGTAGTAACTTGTCTGTAAGAAACTTCATTGTTGACCCAATTGTTAGCGTTTCGATTTATCAAGCGTAATATCTGACTTATTTTTTCCGCATGATTGGATTGATATCGCTAAAGGCTGGCTTAAGTTGTTAAAGGTATTTATTTAGTTATCTTAATTTGCCACAACTCTCGCAGTAAACTAGACGTGCTTAGTTGCTGTCGCTACACATTGCTCCTTTTCTTTTAAATGTTATTGTCGGCAGCACCCCAATCAGACTCCATCAAAAAGTAAAACTTCTTAATTTACCTAAAGTTATTTGGATTGCAATTTTTTGCTACTACGTAAACGTTCATTAAAGATACTTGGATATTGTTGTATTGGTAATATATTATTACGTGATTTAACTTTCTTCGGCTTATGGGTCTCACGACCAATAAAACTTTCCTTTTTACTAAAAATTAAATAAGTGTATTACTTTAGTATCTAAAATTGACAGCATAAAAATATGTCACAACAAAACTATAACTGATTGTGTGTATTAAATGTATCTGCTTTTTTATCAGCTGGTGCTAGTTTTTACAAAAACCTATAACATTTTCGTGCAATCCGCAAATCAACCGATTTTTTTTTTGCATTTGCCAAATTTGATCTTATCAATATGCCTTACACAAGTTTTTCGCTCTTTTATTGGCATTCGCCATTTGCCATTTCGCACGCATGCTTATAATGCTATTGCTCCAGCCGCTGTGAAACTGATTGAGTTTTTCTAGCTGTTTTTTTATCCGCGCGTTTATATGTGTTGCTCCGCTTGTCGTGTTTTCGACTAATTTATTTATACGTTCTATTGCAACGCAGTTAATTTAGATGTGCTGAGATGCTGGATTTTTTATTTTTTTTTTTTGCTGGCTTCAAATTATTTGCATATTTTATGTTAGTATTGAAATAAATCCATCATCTAACAATGTTACTACATAAATACTTAGACAATTTACAGTTCACTGTAAAATTGAAACATGGCAAATCTACAATGTGTCAAATCATACAATAAATTTATTTTTTAAATGTTATGCTTTTGTGACTCTCTTTTCCCACACGATTCTCTCACCAAAATAGCAAAAATATATTGTTTACAAATTTTGCTTTTTGTCACTCTCTTTTCCCATACGATTCTCTCACCAAAATTGAAAACGAATACAACTTTCAAAAAACATGCTTTAAGGCATATTCAAATTTATCGATTAGTTGTAATTAGCATTTATGTATATGAGAAACAATAACAACACAAGTGACAACCTCATAAAATATTGTAAAATTACTACATTGTAAATTCAAAAGCCGAATTTACAATGGACTGTGAATTGCATAACTATGTCTAATTTCTCACTGAGATTGCGTGTGGAATGCATCTCTGCGTGCTTATTATTATGTATGAAAATATGTATATATGTACGAATGAATGGTATGTCTGTATTCGTGATATTGTAAATATTAGTTTTGTTATATATTGAGCAATAAATTTTAACATTGTTTGCATTTCAGTTTAAATCGTCCTAGCGTGTTCTATATCATTTTTTTTTTCGATTACATTGTTTTTGATGTTTGCGTGCCTGACTGAAATAAGTCATTGTCGCACAGAATCCACCATATTTTACAGCATAAAATGATATATATATGTTGTAATGAAAATATTTTTCATTGAAACAATATTTAGATGAATTTATTGTTGACAAAAATTTTTATATAAATAACAGATGTTGATGTTTGTAAGTTTATTCAGCATGAAATAAATGTTTATGAAATTATGAAATAAAATCAAAGTAAGCCTTTTAAATCTTCGAATATATGTATAATGGATGATACTACTGTAAAGAAAAATCTTATACACGTTGCTCTAAGCATTTTGATAAAAAGTATAGCTTTTGACTGAAAATTTAACACAGTTCTGTGTCTTCGGGAAAAATGTTCAGGTGCACTCTGTTCAGTAATATATTTCTGTCAAAAAAGTTATGTATTCGATGTGCACAAAAAATTTATAAAATCTTTTATCTCTGTTGCACTACAATAGTCACTTAATGTTTTCTTCTAATCTAAAGATGTTCATTTTTTTATTTATACTGAATACAAATTGTTTTTTACAATCAAATATTCTTGACTTTATAGAGATTATAGCACTTAATCGAAAGTATTGCTAAAAGATGCAGAAGTTTTTAAAATTTTCATTGCTTTACTATATTTGTATATGTCATGTATTAGCAAGTATCAAAAGTAGTGCTTTTAGTTGGCTTAAATAATTGATGACGTAAAATTCAATGTACCATGAAAACTTTAAGAAAATCACTACTTCTCTGCTATTATTACTACAATAATTTTTGCACTTTTTTCAAACTTAAAAATTGTTAGGTAGCAGAATTTCCAAATTTTACTTCAATTCCAACGCATAACCGAACGAGGAATAAAAACCTTATAAAAAGTTTTTCCTTTTTTTTATATACTACAAAATCTGTTAAATGAGCAGAAAATTCTATTTGATCTCTCAAGTTCGCGTTCGTGTGTAACGCCAAAAAGTATGCAAAATATAAAGCAGCTCGTTAAACATGCAAAGATACGTTTCGTGTTAAAGTTTTCATTGGCCTTATCAACCATGGCACATTGCAAAGTGAAGCATAGCATAGCGTGCCAAGTGCGAGTAGCGATGATACTCGAACTTTATTTTAGGTTTTTTATTTCATCTTCTTGTTTTTTTTTTCAAATTCAATGGAAATCCATCAAAATTGCAGCGATATACAACCAATCCTTTTGTCTTAACCACTTTTTTCAGTCCATCAATTTGAACACTCGAAAAAGGAAAACAGACGTTGATGCTTTTGATAGTTTGATGCATTGGAATCTACCTAATTTTGATTGTGTTTATTCAGGTGGACGTCATTTGAAAACGCCATATCAAAGAAATTTAAAATGGAATTCAGAAGTTCAAAAGCAATTGAGTAATTGTTGTAGTTGTTAAACGCACTTTGTGCGAAGTCAAGCAAATTAACAAGTTTAGTAACATAAATTGTTTACCGCAAAATAAGGTCTACCTCATTTTGGTGTACGTATAAATAAAACGTCTATGATTGTCTGAAAACGGTTGCAAGTGTGAGACAGGACTGCATCGACATCCGAGTAAGAACATCAAAATCCTTTTTCGAATGCAAAAAACAACTTGTTAGAAATTTCCACTTCATTTGAGCTTTATTTTGCGTTCACTGGCAAAACGGCAGCGCAGCAAGGACGATGACGTAGATATCACTCTACCGATACCAATGCTTTTGGTATTTGCAAGTTGTTGGGATAGATGCATGAATTGTAGATTCATTCATACGACTTTGGTTCAAGGGTTTCTCTACTTTTTGCTTTTTTTTTGTTTTTTTTTTTTTAATTTGTAGTCAATTTTGTTTTTGCTTCCATTCAAGTTTTATTTTTTTATCATTTATTTTAGGGTAGATGTCCGTAGCAGAGAACTGCATTGAGTAGCTCACTGAGGGTTTTGAGCCACTTGCAAAAATATGAGACGTGAGTGTGCACATTGCATGCAATAATGAGTGTGAATCTGAGTTGCGCTCACTAATAGTGAATGCGTAGATAGCATGCTGTTCATGAATGGTGAGCGTGTAAGTAGTTCTGGTCTCATGAATGTGAATGTTTATGGAGCTCACACTCACATGCATTCAGATTCATGAAGCAGTGAATGGCTTGAGCCACTTGCGATGAACTGTAGTAAAGAAAAACTGTTTTTTTTTGCCTCCAATCGATGGGGAAAGGTCAAAAATGGATTTTGAACATCACTGGAGTACCTCCGGACCCTGGAAAGGGCCGTTTTTACCCATTTTCGAATATTTTTTTTGTCCCAATTGATTGGGTAAGTTCGAAAAATAATTTTGGTCATCACTTAGGGTGGCTTCGGATCTTGGAAAGTACCGTTTTCGGCCCTTTTAGCCATTTCCGATGCAAAAAAAAAATTATTTTGAACCACCCTTAAATTTTTTTGCTCCAATCGATAAGGAATGGTCGACAATGGCTTTTCGACATACTTTAGGGCGGCTCCGGACCGTGAAAAGCACCAAAAGAGTTGAAAACGATGCTTTCCAAGGTCCAGAGCCACCCTAAGAGATGTCAAAAATTATTTTTCCGAACTTACCCAATCGATTGAAATAAAAAAAAAATTCCGAAAATTGGTCGAAAACGGTTCAATCTCAAAACTCCTGTTACCTCCTCCTGTGTTTTCGTTGTATGACAAGTGCCAAGCCCCTTATTTTTTATCAAAATTGAATATAGCCTAAGTTACTCAAGGATATTTTAGGTTATTAATAGAATTTTAAGAATCGGTTCAGTAGTTCCAGAGATTACCGCCTACATACAAACAAACTTTTACTCCGTACATACATAATATAAGGCATAGATACAGATTATGCTGGCAACAATGAATACTGGTAACTAAGTAAATTTTCAAAATACATAGTTGCTTGTGCAATTACCCTACAAAAGCTAACACACAAAACAGCAGCCAAATAGCATTTGTTCCCTTTTTTATTTTTCTCGAATTCAGAACAATTTGCGTCTTAATTTTTCTCAAAGTTGCTTGACCCTTTAATTCAAAAGAATATTTCAACAGAAAAAACTAAACGATACAGATCTGCAATAAATGCTAATTGTAAGCTCAATAATTTATTTCTATTCCAAGCAGTTAATGAAGTTTTGTGCTCTATATTTATGATACTTCTTTTACCATTTACGACTACATACTTTAAAATTGTTCTCTTTAACATATTCTTGGTTCAAGTAAACAAAGAAATAAAAAAAAAATAAAAACTCCAAAAAGGTTTTCGTTAACTGCTGTTGCTGCTCGAAACAAGTGAAATGCAACTTACGAGCTCTGCTCTGCTCAAGTAGCAGTGATAAGGGTTGAGTGTTGAGCTTTAAATCTGCGTATACTGTAGAAACTATGGCAACACTGGCTAACTGCAGTATGGTAGCTGTCTTCTTTTCCATTATAAAGTTGTTTATCTTTGCCATTGTTTATTTACGTAAAATTTTCTGCAATTTTTCTTATTTTCTTATTGGTTTTTTTTTTGCATCCTCGCATTTCATATCCAATGAAGATTTCTTCCAATTTCGATGATAAATTTTTCAATTTTCAGTGCAACTGAAATTGTGATTTTTATCTTGGTTTATTAGCTATAAGCATTTTGAAAGCTTAGTTATACTTAGTTTGGGTATTCACGTCGATTAAGAAATGTGTGGAAAAAATCATATAGTATACTGGCATACAATGGATCGCTGGTTAACTACCTCGACAGGACTAACTGGATATAGCTTTTATCGTTATCAGAGTTCTAATTTCAGTCTCTTGACAATCTTCCTATCAGTTTTGTAGGCTCACTTATGAAATTTTAAATCGGCACATTAGTGCTACTTAATGGCTTCTAGCATTAATGCTAAGCCGCTACTCTAACCTAACTCAACCTATACTGGCATATATAACGTGAACAACTATTTCGGAGCAAAAAGAAGTACAAAAGATGTACAAAAGCATTCCTCAAAAAAAAAATCCTTATAGTCAGAGAGCCGTATGTAGAAAAGTCGAGCTAAACTTTTTTCTGAAAAAACTTGGCCAAAAAATAGGTGGCAAACCACATTTGGGACGGGATTTGGCAAGACAACTCTATATATTTTATCAGGTCTATCATTTGAAATACACTTTTCAAGCTACGACCTAAAACCATAAACTTTTTTCCAAAAAAAGCTTGCCCAAAAAACAGGTGGCAACCCACATTTGGGACGGGATTCGACAAGATTACTCGAAATATGTTTTTTAAGGTTCATCAAGACCTATCATTTGAAATGCATATTGAGCTGGAATCTTAAACCCTAAACTTTTTTCTAAAAAATGTTGGCCCAAAAAACAGTTGGCAATCCATGTTTGGGACAGGATTCGGCAAGGCAACCCTATATATTATATTTAGGCTCTTTGAGCTTTATCATTTGACATACATTTCAAGCTGTAATCTTATACACTTTTTAATAAAAAAAAATTACCCAAAAAACGGGTGGCAACCCATATTTAGGACAAGATTTGGCAAGGCAACCCTATATATTGTGTTTAGGCTCATCAAGCTATATCATTTGACACACATTTCAAAATGTAATCTTATACACTCGACTTTTCTACAGCCGGCTCTTGGGCTATTAGGATTGTGAAAAAGTCAACTCAAAAATTCAATAAGTCAGTTTGAGAAATTCAGTCTACACACACGCAAAACTTAAACCTTATGACCGAGTTTCTTTTAGGAAATAACGCTCAAATTTTATATGTCTCATAAATGTAATTTTGTAAACTACACATTTATCTTTTTAAACTGAAACTTCTTTAGCCACGGGGTGATTTGAAACTTGGTGAAATGGAAACGGCTTTAGCCTGCGAGAGAATAAGGTAGAATACTGATTTGGTCACTTTCCCATGTTGATTTTTAGACAATATCTGTGGCCACAAGGAATAAGAGCTAAACTTGATATTTGATGACAAGGCGAAACAACATAAGTTATGTCTGTATTCATATGACTTATACTGTTTTGCTTTGTCATCAAATATCAAGTTTAGCTGTTATTTCTTGTGGACACAGGTACATATATTCTAAGGTAAGAATTAAAATTTTTTTTTTAATTTTTTTAAGCGTATGAAAAATCAACTGAAATTTAGTATATTTTCTTTCCAATATTTTGGTATATTTTAATTTTGTCTTGAATTAATTTTCGCTTTTGTGTGCACTTTCTTTCATAATGCTCAAGTTTTTCCGGAGATTATTTATTAATTCATTTAACTTTTGGCGATTAACACCTGTTCGTTTTCGCTCATATTAAAACTTTTTCCTCATTCATTACTTAACCCATTGTATACAAAATACTGCTTAAGACTCTTCTAATCTTGTGCGCGAGTAAATTGCAACATTTTTAACGTTAATAAGAAAATTATGTTACTTATGCTGCCCACAACATTTTTATAAGTTTATAAGATTTGGCAGCTAATTTTAGCTATTTCGAACTCTCATTTGCTGTATGAAATTTGCTTACAGTAGAGCAGTTGGAGTGAATAACACCATCTGCATATCATGGTTCATAACTTTTCAGACTTCCTTCATAACTGTTACAATTATTACAAAAAAAAAAATTTCATAAATTTTTATTTTCAATAAAAAAAAAGTTTTCCGTTTTCATTACTTTTATTATTTTGTCCGTCCCTTGTTTGACTTCCTTGTTTTACATAATAAAATTGTTATAGGCCTGGAAATGTTCATCATTTAACTGCTTCTAATTAAATTTCATTTCATGCATAAAAATTCATATACGAGTATGAATATTTTAACACTTAATATATGCGAAGGCTGCTGATTTTTAAGGACTCTTTCCTTCTTTTTGTTGCTAGATGCCATTCTACTTACGCATTGTCAAAGCAATAAAAATTTATTAAGTATCAATAAAATACTTGTTATGAGTTGGTAGAAAATTATATTCCCCCTTACTCTTAATAAAAATAAATAAACGCAACGTTGGTTTAAGTGCTACAGTGTTGCCTACCACCAAACATTTCGCTTTGCATGCTACCGAATTGATTTGGGAACTTTTAATGCAAATCCCTTAAAAGCGAAATTGAAAAAAAAAAAAATGTTGCTTTCATGTTGTCAATTGAAACATCAAAATCTACAAAATATTTTTTTATGAGCGCTAAAAAATAAATGCAAAAAAAAAAGTGGCATAGAAATCCCTATTTGCAAAGTTGTTAAAAAGTCACTAGGGCAACCCTTTTTCTACGAAATGTACTTTTTACTTTTTTTTTCTATTTTTTTGGTGGTGTTGCTTGAAGACAACTTCCTTTGAATGGGTTTTTCTTTACTCAGACCAACTAGCAAAAAAAAAAAATATGTAGAAGAGGAAAAAAAATATTTAAAATATTCCCGGTGCTTAACATGTAAAGCAATTGACGACATTGACATCCGTTGGGAATGTCAACGAAAAAAAAAAATATGTTAAGTTTTTGTAGAAAATTCAATTCATTTTTAAAACTAAAAAGAATTCCTTTTTATTGACAGCACTCAAAGTTTTTATGATTTTCATAAAATTTATTTCAAGTTACGTATTAGGTTACTGAGGGTACCTTTAAATAGACTTTACATGCATACATATGTACATACTTATAATACATACATATGTATGTACAGATTATGTTGGAAGCTTTTAATTCCATATTAGTACTTTTTATATGCATTCTTACATCTTAGTCCAGGAGGTAGCGTAGCATTTTCCATAGTCATTTCCTCCCGCTTAATTTTTGTTTTTCTATTGATAGTTAAAGTTTGGCTGATAATCGCAATAAGCGTCAGTCGCCAGAATCGTGGTGGGCCTGATTGTGAAAGAACGACAAAAAAAGTGCGCTTAATAACTCGGAAAGTAGGCCCACAAGTGGAAAAATATACTAGGGCCAATGTTGTAGAGGAGATTAAAACACATCGAGTTCATGCTTGAAAAATTTCCGTATGAAATGATTGGACCCAGCTTTTGGAAAACTTTTTTCGAAAGACCAACTACATATTGTGTTGCTCGGAAAGTAATTCCGTTTTATCCCAATAGAGAACTTAATTATATATTTCACAGCCAAATTCACACTTACACCGCATTGTCTTTAGATATTTTGACAGCTTATATCAGCTGTCTTGTGGAAAAGACTTGATAGTGAAAAAATTTCCGCGCTATCATTTTCGTTAGTACCCATCAAATTTGAAAGCAGCATTTTCGCCATATTTTACTATCGAAATGGTAAAAATGCTATTTCAGTAAGAACCGAGTTCGCCCGTTCATGATCATGTGAAAACCCTTAGCTGAATTTCAAAACTCGAAATATGTGTACAATGTCTATACATATGTATGCATTTATAAATGGTCGATATAATTTGAAACTTATCGAAAATATCATAAAAGTCTAAACGTATCGAATAATATCGAAAAAGCCAAAACGTATGGAAAACCAATCAAAGAATCGAAACTTATCAAAACATCGAAGGAATGAGTCAAAATAAATATTATCAAAATACATCGAAAAAGTCAGAAACTATAAAATCATCAGAGAAATCGATAATAATAGAATATTGTTGAAAAATATCGACAAATCAAAAACCTTTCGAAGAAGTCTATTCAAAAGTCAAAACCTATCAAAAAATTCAAACTCAAAAAGTTCAAACTTATCAAAAAAGTTGGTAAGACTTGAAACTTATTGAAAAACATCAAGAATGCCGATAATAATGGAAAACTATCAAAGAGCATTGAAAAATTGAAGCTTATTGAAAAGCATTGAATAAGTCGATTATGACCAAAATATATCGAAAACCCCGTATATTCGAAACTTATCGAAAAATTCAAAACTTATCAATAAACAACGAATAAGTCAAATAACATTGAGAAAGTCAAAATTTATCAAATATTGAAAAGCTTATCTATTAACATCGAAAAAATCAAATTAGTCAGAAACTATCGAAAAACATTGAATACGTCGAATAGTTCGAAGTATTTCCCACCGAAGCTGTAAGCTTTAAAACAGGAGACAATGAAAGACATGTATTACAAATGTCTACAAAGCTTTGAGTAAAATAACTTTATTTAACTTTATTATAACATGAAAGTAGATAATATAAAAATTTGTTTCGAGTAGAAATTTTTATAGAAAAAAGATTTTTCACGCTATAAAAATGCAATGCCATAAAAAGTCAGCAGATTCAGCAGTTTATAACTTGTTTTATGGCATCCTTTTAACGATACCAATTGCAACAAAAGTTGACCAAAAGTTCGTGAAGTCTTTTCATAACCCAGGTTTAAAAATTTCCTTTAAAAGCTCAAATGGTAAAGAAAAGCTTTTCATGTCGCACATTTACCTCGGCAATAAAGCAAAGCTTTGATATACCAAAATCTTTAATAAAATATATATAATAATAATTGTTTTATACCAAACGCCATTAACGTGCTAACCAGTTTATAAGATTGTACGCCAGTGGCGTTGTCTATGTGGCAATAGGGATGCACCAACACAATTTGTCATCGGTTAAACAAAATCGATGACAAAATAATGCAAGATAGCATCAGTGGCCGTTTTTGGCATTCATACCCTAAACTTAAAAATTAAAAAGTTTTTTTGGCAAGTTTGCGGCGGCAATTTTTTTAACTTGAACGACGCCGCGTATTGGTTTCGATTCTCTGCTTAAATTTAAAGAAAAAAAGGAAAACAATCAAAGTGTTTTTATTAAATAGGTGTTGTAATTTTGCAACTCTGGTAGCAACCTTACAATTTTTTTTTTATATGAGGATATACTCAGAAATTAATAAATTTTCGAAATTAAAACGTTTCCAAACAATTATAGAACATGAGTTTTTTTTCGACATGTCTAAAGTATGTAAATTATACAATAGTTGAACGAGCTCAAGTACTTTTAAAAAATAATAACTAACTTAAATTTATTAATGGTATTATTGCCGCTTCATGCGTACAGTTCCAGAAAGTTTGATTTAAAATTTTCTACCTATTCTGATATGTACCGGCATTATACGGTTAAAAGGCAATTTCAGTTAAATTCATGAATTAAAGGATAACAAATTTGTATGAAATATAAAGACTCTTAAAATAAGTCATAATAACAAAAGGAAACTCACCCACTGTGACCTCTTTACGCAATTGAAAAAGCACTGCCAAAAGTTACGGAGCAAAAAACTTCAAAAGCACTGGAAAACATCTATGCGAAAAGACAATACAACAACTGCAATCCACTTACACTATGAAACTATTTTCAAACACATATTTAAATAACTAAAACAAGCACTGGCAAAGTTTTCGAGGAAAAAATAATAATTTTAAACACTTTTTGCATTTTATATACTACATGCACATATGTATGTTATTATGTAGTATTTATATTATGAAATAACATTAAAATATGCATTTAATTACAACAAAACACCGCACTTGCACTGGCGGCTCTGCCGACGTCGCCGCTTTAAATATCGTAGTATTTAGTATATGCATTTCATTTCATTAACATTTTTTTCGTATTTATCACTAATAGTTCACAAAGGCTTGAACTTCACAATTTTTTTAAATTTTACTTTAAATATTAATGCGTAATATGCAAAATTTAACTGCAGAAAATAATGCATGGAAAATGGAATTAACAATAATGGCTGACAGTTGATTGGCGTTGCCAACTTCGGAACTACAATTCTAAAGTGCATTTGAACAAAATAGTCGAGAATTTTTCGATGAACTGATAAGTCGATTTTACTAATAGCGAAAACGTTGGATAAAAGACCTGGCTCAACAACTCCTAAAAACAAGTTAATTCAAGGTATATAAAGTTAAGTTTCGTCAATTTTTATGCCGTAACTTGTAATAGATAATAGTTTGGCCAAAAACTTTTTAACTTAACTTTTTATATAAATAAAGTTATAAAAAATATTGAATAAAGTCGGAGACGCCGAATCTATGCATACTTATACCCGAAATGCACGCATCGTCATTTATTATAAAGCGAATAGGGCGGATTAAATAAAAAAACACTGTATTAAATATTGAATAACGAAATTTTTATTGTAAATTTCATTGCATGAATTTCTCATACGTTTACACAACATTTTAATTTTGAAATATTTCTTCATAATATTTTTTAGGTAATAAAGTGTATGTAGGTTTTTAGTTCACTTTATCTTTTGTATATTTTAAATTACTTTTACCAATTCATCTTATCTTGCATAGCTTTTTCAGACATCAATTGTATGCACTTATCTTAGTAAGTGTAACTTGTATCTATGTATGTACATATGTGTATATATGTAGGTGTATGCATGCATGAGTAGAGTTGGTATATGTATACTTTGGACATATCTATTTTTAAAACATTACCTCTGAAAAGAAATCAAGTTGAAAAACAAACAAATTATGACATGGAATAACGAAATAAGTTTTGTTAAAATGAAAAATATTTTAGTTTAATTTCATATAAAATAATAGAATACTGAGAATAATAAAAATAAATGACAGCCTCAAACTAGGCACCAAAAATATTTGAGCTTTCACTGCTTATCAGCTAGTGAAGCTACAGTTATTTATGTTACATAGTTGTAGGCGTTCGTATTGCCAGATTGTGAAAATGTTTTAATTGACCTTTCGTTTAAAAAAAAACCCCCCCGAGAAATAAATTGTAAGTAAATTTATAAAAAATAGAAAAAAATATAACTTTCCTATTTTAATTCTATTAAGAATCGTGAATTCTTATGCAAAAGTCCTTAGTTATCACATCTATATCATACAATTCAGTTTTTTTTTAATTCTTTTAGACTTTAATTTTCTAGTTGTTAATTTATAAATTATGATATCATGTTTTTGCTAAATGCTTTCCAAAGCTTTTCTATTTTATTCAAATTTCCTGATTTTAAGGAAGTTGTTACTATGTATTTCTGTATTTATATGCATACCCATTTCAATATCGCGCGATTTAATCGAATTAGTTTAATTTTTTCTTAAAGCTGTGTTTTTTTATATTGCCTAGTTTTCGGCATAAAAGTTTTGTGTCTTAGCCATGAGATTTTTTAAATAAAGAAAACTTTTAAAAAAAGAGAACTTAAAACGCTTCATATAGTTTCATTGTATTATAGCAGTATGACAATGTCCAACAGTAATGAAATCTATGATATTTGAACGCTACTGTTCTTAAGATTAATTGTTTGTATTACGGCTCATTACAGAAAGTAGTCCGTTTCGAGTTAGACGCTGTTGAAGCTGTTACTCCTCTCGATTGAACTTGAAAATTCCTGTTTCTTCATATATATTTTAAATTAAATCATTATTATTTCAGACATCAATTACATTTAATAAAAGGCTTGTGCCGGATTAAGACCTTGCGGGGCCCGCTGCTAAAGACTGAACAAGGATTCTTCCAACCATAAAAAGAAATGTTATGATTAAAAATAAAAAAAATTAATTTTATTTCGTAAAATTGCATTAAACTATACAATTATATATTGATCAGCAAAAAAAATAATAGATATATAATTATTGAATAAGTCGAAAAATGCTAAAAAAATGAATGGAAAAATGTCCTTGTACGTTAAATGTTAGTATTAGGTATCAGCCAATTCACTTCAGTATAGATGTAGCTTCAGCACAACCGCAACTAAAAAATTTCAAAAATCAAAAAAACAATATATTTCTTATGTACTCTTTCATAAAAAACTATTTAGCAAAAGTTAGGCGGTACTTCCTAGCTAAGCTCTTAAGAAAATACAAGAACCGCAGCAAACCTAATATCATATTTTGTTACTCGTTTTAGGATACATGAGTTAAATTGAAATAATATAAAATTGTCCATCATGATTCCAACTTTTTCAATCATAAGTGTACTACAGATAGTTGGACTCATTGTATCGAGTGCAATCTCGGATTTGGAAGGAACCAGCATTTTCACCCTCTAGCAGTGTTCTTAAGCGAATTTGTCATAGTTGAAATATGGACAATTTGTAAAGCTAATTTTTTGTGCACATTACTAATACCAGTCCCTTAATGTATTAAACCATTGCCTGTTGCTGTTGCATTCAGGGTTACTGGAGAACACCCTTCTTTGTGCTGATATTAACAGTTTCAAATTAAACCTATTCCTCAGAACGAACCTTAAGTGATTGAGAAAAAGTATTATAGTATGTATATTAAATAAAAATGCAAGAGTTTTATTTCGCACAACGAAAAGCTACTCAAAGCCACTTGCAATTTGTGCTGGATATATTTTATAAAACATATTCGATAATATTAAAAATTCAAAAAACAAGTCTTGTGCAAAATCATACTTTCAAAATGAAAGAGAAAAAAATAAATTAAATAAATATTTCCAACGCAGCTTGCAAACAGAAGACAAGCTAGAAGTGCTGTATAAAAAGCATTTTTAAAATCAATGCAAAATAAAATCTATTAAGTTATAGTGGGTAAAATTTAAGAAATGCTTAGTATTGTTTTTATGTTTAAAATTGTTACAAAAATTTTGTATGCGTGCGGTGCTACGTGTCTTTAAAAAAAAAAAATGTGGAAATGATTTTGTTGACTGAAATATAAGGGAATTTTTCTTTATCATAATTTTGTGTTATTTTATAAATTCTTAACTTACTACTAAAATATGTAGGTATTTATAAATGTACTTGTTAATATATATATAAGTAGAAATATCATTTAGCAATTATCATTACGTATCAACACAATTTTTTACTACTTAAGAAATTGAAATTTTTTTTTTATCATTAAATTCTTTTAACATAATTTTATAATTATTTATTCAAATATATAAACAATAGAGCACAAAAGTTTGCAAGAGTTTTATTTTTTTTTTCGTTTTTTTGTAATATATAATTTTTCTTAAAATTTTAACAGATTTTGCTGATAAATTCCGTTTACAGAAGTTTGCATTTAATGGCTGTTAATATGTTAATAGATTTCTGACATGTTTAAAAAAATTAATTTTTACAATGTGAACTTTTGTAAATTCTTAAATCAATTGTATTGAATTAATGCAGCTCACTCTTTAGTTAACAATCAGACAAAACTTAAAACAACATATTTTAGCCAGCTTTAAGAATTTACAAAAGTCATACACTATTGCATACACTTGCAATGCATTTTAAGCATTACTTTCATTTTTTCCCTTGCCAAGTAGAATAACAGTGCCAGCACCAGCAATATTACCAGTTGATGTTTGAGCAGCAACTGCTGCGGCACCTTCATTTGGCTGTTCCATTTCATCATCATCATCATCGTCTTCATCTATATCCACCATTGTAACATTATATGGTGGTGGTTCAATTTCATTTGACGCAGACTCACCTTCATTACGTCGACTTGACGGCGTTTCATTAGCGTTAACATGCACCGTATTGTTATTGTTGGGTGTATCATTATTATTGTCAACGGCTATAGCACTATCATCATCCGCTGGTAAAGCTGACATAGCCACTTGATAGGATGGTGGTGGTGCCTGTTTCATATATTGAGCAATAGCTTCATCATAATTTGGCAATAGTGTCGAATAGGCACGCTCCTCAGCGCTCATGTTGGCGCCCGCCATATCAGGTATAACACAAGGAAGCAGTGTACGCATATTATGTTGACGCATAGTCAAATATTTATAGCAACGCCAAACAATACCAATTGCATAGGCTTTAAGGAATACAATGCTAACAAATGCAATCAACACGACCAATACGAGTGCATCAGGTGAAAGTTCCAAGAGCTTCTCACGCCAAGGTAAACGATGAGATTCAGCAATTAAACGATGTACAGATTGTAAATAGCAGAGGTAACCAGCAGCAGTTAAACTTAATAGAAATAAAAAAAGAAAATTACAATTTCTGTAAAATATATATAAAATATATTTGAGTGACTTACGTTGTTATAGCAAAATCAAAAAGTTGCAAGCAAAAGAATGGCAACAAATGCGATGGTTTTCCTTTAATGGTACCATAAATCATCATCAATGTAATGGCTATCATGCAAGTACAAACCAAGCCGCCCATGTCAAAGTTTTCTGGAAACACAAAAAAAAATTTTATAGCTTTTCAATTTTAATATTGTAAATAATAATAAAATTTGAGCATGCACTGCTTACGGAATTGCTTACGATAATTGAGGGAATGATCACGATAGGCGTATGGTGGATCAACTTTGCTCAAAGGTGTTGGCAAAGCGGGTGCATTACGATCAACCGTATAATCATAGCTATTCTCTAGTTCCTCCATCATATGCGGATTACGCCAAATGACAGCCAGGAGGCTGAGCGCCAGAATATTCAAGAACTGCAATTAAAAAAAGGAAACAATTATTTATTTTTTTTTTAAGTTTTTGATGCTTTATGTTAAATACACTCGACATAACGAAACTGTTAAAACATTTCAAAGGTAATGCAAATTTTTCTTCAAAGCACAACCAATATTTTTGCTACATAGGTACTTGTAAGCAATAGATTATATAAAATTATTGTATGCAAAGGATTATTCAGCGTGGGAAAAGTTCGTTTTGAGTTTTTGTATTAAGTACATATTTTAAATTCAGATAATTCTGTTAATAGTGGTCGAAAAGCTAATGGAGATTAAAGAATAAAATGCACATAATTTAACAATTTCATTTTGACAAAAGCTACACAGACTTGTAAACAAAGTTTCTCAATATCAAAAAAAGTTCAGCCAATAGAACTCTAATGGAAAAGTTTATTAAATCATATTACTAATTGAGGAAAACAGGCGCACGAACACTGTGGATCTGTGCACCAGCAATTTTTTAGAAAGCAATTAGAAACTAATAAGGCTTTCACACTGGCATTGAAAATTTATCAAGTTTTTACGTCAAAATTCAACCAAAAATAGCTCTTTTCTTATACAAATCAAACGCCAAACAGAAAAACCTCACAGTTCGTTTTCTACAAAAAAACATTATTTTTTCCGACGTAAAAATTGGCTCTATTGTGAATAAATTGTCAAACAAATCGTCATCAAACAAACAAACAAAAAGTAAACCAACAAACAAAAAGTAAACATAGCATAAAAATTATAAATAATAGTTCGAATGGTACAATTGTGACAGATTTGAAAAAATTAAGGGATGCCAAATACTTTTGACCACGGCGAATAGACGAATCTTAAAAAAATGTACTCTATCTGATATATAAAACAGATTTAGATATGAATACAGCGTTAGAGCTTAACAACACATTAAATATTGGAGTCCAATAGTAAGGACAAAAATTCTTTGAAAACATTAATAAGAAAGAAGCCAGTGACTAACAATTTGAAGTGTTGAAAAATTAAATAACCATAGCTAATCTTGAATAATACATACAGTTCAAAAGACGCATATAGTATCCAAATGAGGCTCAATGACATTTTTCTTTAATTTGGTCAACACACAAGTGATATTGCTTGCATTACCATTTTTTAGTTAATTGAAAAAAAAAAAAAAACAATTTGCTACATTAACTCATTGTGCACACTATTGAAATTAACACCAAATTTATAAAATTATATACGCTAAGCACCTCAGCGTTGGGGAAAATTTGTAAATCAAAAAATCAAAGTTGTTACAAAAGCAAAAAAATTAGACATACGAAATTAAAGAAATTTTCGACGGAAAAATATTTAAATAAAATACTATATTTCGCAGAAAAGGTGTAAATAAGCTTAAATAGTACAAGTTCGTAGTGCACAAAATAACTGTCAAATTACAGTCATTTTTTTAAGAACCAAATTCGGCTCCATTTGTTAGGGCTCATCCAACACTGATGTGTACTGAGTTTACATTTGTAATTACAGCTTCAATGTCAATTAATAATTTTATTATTGATATGTTAAGAAAGAGACGAATCTTCACGCTAATCTTTCTTAATTTAATTTCAAACGCTATGCCGATAAGAATTTCATGTGACATAACTAAAAACAACTTCTGTTTTGTCGCATGGAATACAGAATTACTGACAAATGAGAATTAAAATATCACACTCTGTCTGAATATTATATTTATATTTGTACACCTGCTACAGAGCAAAAATTGTGGGCACAAAAAATTGTACGTTTAATATAAGAAGAAAAAAAAAACTTGATATTTATTACAAACTATGCATAATTAATTTTCAAATGTTTGTTTTTGAATTCGTCATCATCATTTTAATACGTATGCAAGTTTACAATTAATTTTTGCTTTTAAACAAACACAGTGAGCTTTCATAAAAATGCAAATATTTATTTTACGTCAACAATAGCGTCGTTATTTGAAAATGATATAT
The DNA here is from genome assembly GCA_963662105.1 of Meiosimyza platycephala. Classification (NCBI taxonomy): domain Eukaryota; kingdom Metazoa; phylum Arthropoda; class Insecta; order Diptera; family Lauxaniidae; genus Meiosimyza; species Meiosimyza platycephala. Next base: position 81,793,062 of record OY759211.1, on the reverse strand, counting down.
TTATCACCTTAATCTACGACCAAACAGCAGCCTGTTGATGAATTTATTTTGTTATCTTTTTGGGCTGCTTTTTATAGTTTTATACACGTAGTTGAATTTATGAAACAATTGCTATTTCAGTATAAAACTTCTATTAAGGGTTAATATTTGTACACGCGTATAAAAAATATAACTTAATTATATATATGTTTCATGTTTACAATACTTTTATTCTTGTAATAAACACTCTGTAGTACAAAAAAAAAAAAGCAGAAATAAATTATATTTTTTTTGGAAATGTATGCTCATCTCAACTATATAAAACAATGCATACTATAACTCTATCGCGTCACAATTTAGGTACGCACAGACTTTTCAGTGCTGAGTACTCAAAAACTATATATCGTTACCTTAATATAGAAAGGCCCTAAATAACATCTTTTTCAAAATCGAGATGTCGGTAGGCCACCCACTAATACACTATTGATAAAAATGTGTGTGCTACGATTGAAAATAAAGCATTTACAACCAAATAAAAAAAAAAAACTCACTTCAATACTACAAAACATAAATTTTAATTATGAAAGTATCTTCGTTCTCCTGTAAAGAAACAAACATTTTAGTTAGGGCTTTTCTATATTAAGGCAACGATATATTAAAGCAAATCGTAGGCCAGATTTGAGTTAAACACTTTATATTTCAAACATTTTTAAATATTTACAACTAAATTTACATTGATTAGATATAGAAAATATTAATTTTCTCTGATTTTTGAAAATTATTCAACAGTATAATTAGTGTAAGTTCTTTAAAGTTGTAATTTTTGACAAATCCTTTTTTTCACAGCATAGGCTTTGTCATCAACATATTTAATAATAAAACAAATATTAAATTTCAGTGAAGCAAACAATGTTTCAGTGTCGCATATGTCTGTAATTTTACAACTTTGAGTTAATATACTTTGTATTGCGTCTGCGATAAAAAAATTCTTTTACCAGACTATGCCCACGTGCGTACAAAATTTTTTTTAACGTGTGTTATAAAAAATAAATAAACAAAAATAAAAGGGAAAAGAATAAAAGTGTCAGCCATGCTTTTTTCTTAAAATTAAGTCAACATTCAAAATTCATCATCATGTTGATAACAACGGAAATAGATAAAGTTTCATTATGATGCTTTTAACACATCACATCATATCATGATATGAATTTCTTTTACTTATATTTTTATATACATACTTATGTATTGTACATACATATCATAAAGGTTCGTTTAGAGAAAGGTATAATAAAGTTCAATCGATAAAAAACATTTGACACATATAGTTTCGAAATGCATTATTTTATTAAAATTGGCTTTTCAAAAGTGAAGAATATGATAGAAGAGAGAAGTAAAACTTAGAGTTCGGCCACAATGAGTTTTCAACTTCTCGGTACAAAAAAGCGAATAGGGGAATATGGGATTCGGATTTAGCGTGTACAGTGCCATAAGAATAATATAGTTTGGTTTGCGATGTCAGAGATAAATCTCATGTGATTGAGCACCACTAACAACAAATAGACAAAAGTGTGGTTGTTGTACTGTTGAATGTATGTACATATACTGATTCCGTTTCTGGGTCTGCGGTAGCAGTCATTTTTTGTATACGTACTATGTCACTAAAGGAATATACACCCCAACTCTTTGATATAACATTTTTCAAGAAAACAACAATAGGTCCTTAAATCACGCCCGCCAATTTCTTAAGATCGTAAAAAGTATAAACTTAACAAAACGTTCTTCAAAGTTTTCGTTAGAAAAAACTGTGCAATACAACATAAGGCTTTGAATTGGTCTCTATAGCTTTGTGTACATATTCTTGAATGTCTTAGATATTGATTTAAGCAGTTGTTCAGCGTATTTATTTAAAACAAAATTTATTTTAGGAAATGTATAATTAATTTATCAAGGTTGTTATTTAGACTCACATTTTATTATTTTAAAGAATGCATTTTAAATGAAGAGCGGCGGCAATTATTAATATGTATCTGAAATAAATATCAAAAGCAGACATGTGAACATGATTGCAACAGTATAAAAATCTCTCAAATGATTGCAAATGCACGTTTTTTAAACCAATAAATAGCCATATAATATCATTGTTTTTTATTTATTTTGTTATTGGAGCTGCTACTATTTTAACTGCTGTGTTATAGATGCATTGTTACAATTTGAAAACCCCAGACGTGGCAAAGTAAGAGATAGCAAAGCTATTATATTTAGTAGTAGGTATATAATACAATACATATGCACACTTTTAAATGCACAAATGTATGTACATACGTGTATTTGTTGCAATAAATTTGTGGATGTGCTGGGGCAACTGTTTTAAAATGCTCCACTTGAATTGACATTTAAAAGCTACATTAGGGGGAAAATGAGTAGAGGTAGGGTAAATGCATACAACAACAACGCTGAAAATAATGATGATGACGCAGACGACGGAGATTTGTGTTGTATGTGTCATCAACACTAGACTTAACGAAAATGTAACAAAAGCAGGCCGGCTGCCCACCTCCCTGCCTGCCTTCTTTAACAATTTAGTAATAGAAATGCCGGCAAGATAATGACTTTGAATTTTGAATTTCATTTGAAGAGCGCAAGACTCAAGTGGTTTTTCTATTATGTTTTTTTTTTGAAGTCCTAGAATTTAATATTATTAAAGTAAACAAAATTTAAAAGTTAAATTTTTTTGAACCAGAATTTATGCTTCTATGTCTTTTCGGCTATTGAATCCGGGTCCGGTACTCGTTGCGACTTATGTTAGGTTTATCTGCACTGATCGGTTTTTTATGTATACTTCAATAATTAAGCGTTAATAAAAACCATATTTTGATTCGTGTAAACAAAAAAATATTTGTGGTCCTAAAGAGCATATTACAATTTGTTCAAACTGTTTTGTTTTGTTTAGTTATCTCAAATCCATGAGCGCAGTCAATAAAGCTAAAAATTCGGCAACTGGAATGTATGATCCAATTTCGATTTTTTTTTTTGTGTAATTGCTTATTGTGTAACATTATTTGAAATTGAAACGTAACAGCGGAAGAACAATTTTTTGATACCAAAATATTGCTTAGTTTTAGTTTTTTTGATTTCTTTAAAGTTATGCACAAAAATTTATAAAATAATTTTATCGCTAATAAAATAAAAGGTAAAAATATCATATCATCAAATTTAGACACAATTTGAGCATGGCTAGTTATAAAATTGAGGATGCAAATTTATAAAATTTGATATGCTGAAAAATATATTCGTAGAAATTAATGTATGTATAAATTGGACTTTTAATATTTTGATATGCCGCACCGTGATAAAATAAACCCAAATGTTGGTCAAAACAAAAAAAAAAAGTGTTCAAGCTACAACAAAATCTTATATGTGCTCTACTTTAATTTCCCCAGACCAATATTTCAAAACTAAGTAAGATAGTAATAAATGTTTTCGATAAACATTATAAAATTTCTAGACCAATTTTCAAGGTCTATTCGAGGTCAACTGGGATTTTTTTAAATATACATTATCATTGATAAATTTAAGTCCTAGAGAAAAACTTTTCATACAAAACATCTATTTTCCCCCATATAATATAAATCTACAGTAAACATATAGGTGTTTATTTAAACCCTCTCGAATGGCTCTTGAAAATTGGTTTCAAGGTCTTATTCGTTTCTTTTATTTAGCCCGCTTGAAACCTCATATCTTTGCAAAAAACATTTATCACTATCTTACTTAGTTTTCGAAATATTGCCACGCCTATTTTCAGCAGTATATAAAGAAATTACCTATTTAAGCAATTGAACCAAAGTTGCTAACAAAATGTATAGCTATTCTCACTTTGTGTGTGTTCATTGGTCAATTTTAATCCAATGCAGATGCATGCATTGGTATCATTTCCACCGTTTGTACCAAATATGAACAGTATAGCGTCATCTTAACTCTTAATAATTATGTATCTTTCCCCACTGTGCGCTTAGCAAAAAAAAACGTGTTTTTAAAGATTGTTAAGTTATTCGCGATAAAAATGTATACTAAAGAAATTTTTGCTCCAATAAAGTGTTAAATCCTAATTAAATTAGGATAGGCAGTTAAAAAATTAGGGCATCATGCTTTGGTCGAGTAAAAACTAGTAACATTTATACTTCATTTTCTCTCATTCTCTCTCTACTTTTTAACCAAATATTTTTTTTTTTCTAAAGTTTTGTTAGTTTTTATTTTTTTTTATATAAGTTACCAACATTTAAATCTAATCATTTGTAAACTTTGTATATATTGTAGAGAGAAATATTATTTATACAATTGATAAATTGATTAAATAAATACAATCCCATTCTCTAACATTCTTCGTTTTCGTTACGAAAATCACCGTAACTACAGAGGATATGAACTGCTTTGGGTGCTATCAAATTATGCGGAAAGTGTGTTTCCATAAGTTCTCTATATTTAACTAAAAACGTAAATATAAAACTGAATTGCATTTTTCTCAAAACTGTGACTTCGTATATAAACTGAAAGTGCACTTGAAACTAACAGCCACCCACCACAATTTCTGCCAAAACGATAAATTGTGCTCTCTTAACAAAAATTATCAGGAATTCATTTTATGTTATACTTTTACCTGGTACTGAATTTTCAAGCAAATTCAATTAATTATACATAAAAAATACCTTCCTAGTACTTAATCAAGGGATCCAAATTTCCGTTTAGAAGGAAAGCGCAACAGCATCAAATTTTGTTACTCAAGCATTAATAATCTCATGGAAAAATTACGAGTACTAGAAAATTGATTTGAATCTGCAAAAATCAAGTTCGCTCTCATTATCATTGAGGCAAATAATTAAATTAAATTAAATTTTCAAGCTGAAAATCAATTTACTTCGTTCTAATTTATTCAGTTAATTTGTATTAATGTATTTTTTTTAGTTAAATTTTGTGCAAAAATATTAACATAACGTGTTTATTTTTCGCTTTTATTATGTATTAAAATTTATTTTCGCTCACAAGACCGGTTAGAACTGATAAGCCCGCTGAAGAAAAACTAAAAAAAGCTGCTGCTAACACTAAACAAAGAAAAACTAAGCCTAAACAGAAGACCAGAGTAATAAGATAACAACTAATCACTCATTTGGAATGCAAAATTAAATCAACATTATCACAAGAAAATGTTCTTATGTTAATGGAAAAATCACTCACTGCAGCAACTCATTTTTCAGTTGTTGTCCTTTGCAATTGTCATTGCAAGGTTATTATGCTGTCAAAAAATAGAATTTCATCAAATGCGTAACAATTTATGTATTTGTTAGCGATAATAATGTTAAATTGACTTTTTAATTAAGTTGAAAAATTTTGTTAAATTTAAACATATTGCACAATTTTTTGCGCCGTTATCAAATATGTATACTAAATTTTATCATCCTTGTAAACACAATTTTATTTATAATTTTTTTTTTAATCAGATACAATTTGTGCATAAATACACAGAGGATAGTAAACATTGCTGTACAGTCATAAAGTTTGTAAAAATTAAATGGACACAACAGAAAAGCGATAAGAAAATGTCAGGCCAGGCCATTGCGCCTAAATGTTATTGAAGCTATTGATCACATTTTATCAAAAATGTAAATTTAGAGACAGTTAACTTTAAAATTACTCAAGGGTCTCAAGATTAAGATCTCATAAACATAAAAATATGAAATTTTTTTTAATAGACATCAAGGTGCAATGATTAAAGCATCGATGGGTGAACTTTTTTGACTTGAAACTAAGCCTTTAATTTAAATTTGATTGGAAAAATATCACAAAGAAAAATTCATTAAATGACAAACAATGCTTGTGACTTGGAAGCTAATTTGACTGGCTCTATTTGCTAAGACTAGCCAACCGCTGGCTTAGAATATCGTTCATTCTTAAAATTTGTATAAATGAGAAGTGCCAATGAAAAGCTATAAACTTTGGTCTATATGCTGTATTAAGATACATACATACTATTATGGTTTTTATCGAAATTTTGCACACAAGACATTAAGTTGGAGCTGGTAAAGACATTCCTGATAATATCCATTCCATACAATGAGTATAGGTATAGCAATTTGTATCAAAACATAGAATACAATAAGTTACAAACAGTACAGCTAGAGGTAGGTTATATATGGTTTTATATCGAAATACTGATGTATTTTATATCTAACATTACTCCATAAACTCATTCATATCCGCTGTCCATATTACTTTTAAGAAAAATTATGTTTTTTTTAAGTCAAAACGCACATTTAACCAAATAGTACTAGTTGTTTGTCAGTGTTGTCAAATTTTGGGAGACATTACCAACATTCAAAGAAAATATTCGAAATATTCCACAAATTCTAATAAGAATGTGTTAAATATTAATTTTTTTTTCGAATTTCTTAGCAATATTTTGCGCTAGGTTGGGCAACAAATTATTTGCAAACATTTTGCGAAATACCGAAGTGTAACTTTTTCCCGACGATGGAGATTGCTATAAAGTGTAAATTTTTAAAAATAATATATTATGAGTCACGTCATCTCAAAAATTATAAAGTAAATACCCACTTCTTGAGTTGTTCAACACATAAAAATCTGAAAGAATTCGTTCTTAAATCATGTCACAGAAAGTTATTTACCGAAAGCCGAAATGGGAATTTGCAAATACTTCAAAATTAGAGAAAGTTTGATAAGACAAGTAATAAATAATTTTTATATTTCATTTTGTTTGTAGACAGGATTTGCAACTTTTAATTTTACTAGATAAACACCAAATATAAGGAAAACTTAAAATCAAATATTAAGAAAGAGTTAAACTTGGCATCCTTACAAGCCAAATGTCGCCCCGCAGACAGACCTCATTTACCTGAAAACCCAAAAGCTATTTTCCACTTCAGCAGAAATCAAAAAAACCACAATTTTATTTTAAAAAAATATTGTTCTCAAAAAATCCTTTTATATTGGCAATTTTACACTGTGTACTTAGTTTCTACTTTTTTCCCATTCCCCCTTAGCATTTTCCCTGCCATTAACCACTTACCAAATGCCATAGTCCAATCATAATGGTGGCTGTGTGAACGTGTAGGCCAAAACAGCACGTCCATTCCTTGCTACGTGGAGGACCCATTTTGACGCGAATCCTTAGCATTGCATGCGCCGGCGACGGCTAAGATTAAAAAATTTACAACAGCACTGTTTGTTGTTGTTATTTATGTTGTTAGTGCAACGTCAGTAGGTGGAAAATTTAATTTTCCACAAATATAGCAAAAATTGTGAAAATAGGCGTTGGTGCTGCAAAAAGAAAAAAAAACACAAAGTTAAAATTATTTTTGTAAGAAAAATTTCCAATAAGCAAACAATTTTGATTTCTTATCGAACAAAAAAAAAAACAAGAAAATAAAAATAGCAGAAAATGGAAATTTTTCATTTGACCTCACTTTATTTTTTTCCAAAATATGCTAATTAAATTCATGTTTCACACTTTTTCATTAGGTAATTATTAAAACCTTACCTTTTCTCTTGTGAAATTCACTTATATTAATATTTTAGTCACACTTTTTTGCACCAAAAATTTAAAAATATATTAGAGTTAATTTTCACTTGTGTTCACTTGTAGCAACGCAGTTAAATTTTTCCGTATTCGATTTTTTCTTTGCTTTTTCTCGCATCCACAAAGTCGATTAAATACACTGCGTTTTGTTGTTGCAATTACTCTGTGACAGTCAATTGGCAACGCTAAAAATATTTGACACAGCTGGTCTCGTTCAGTACATGCAATCGAAAATACAAACACTTTAGAAAAAGTTGGAAAATGCTTAATAAATCTTACATCTTCTGAACATGAAAAGTCAACTATTTTATTGAATGAAGCGTTGAAAAACGTGAGTTGCAAGGCGCGATGGTTTTGTCAACGCTGGAGTTATTCTAAAACACGCGTTGATGGTGTGGCTCATTGAATATACTTTTGTGTTATGCTGAAATGCGCGTTAGCTAACGCACGTTGAAATAACCGAGCTTAAGCTGTTAATTGGAGGCAAACGTCGCTAATGTCCGTTAATTGGAGGTGAAATTATTTTTATACAAGCAAAAAATAGGACTATTACCTTTTTAATATTATTGCACACACTTGGCAACGCCTATGCTGCTACATCTGTCAAAGATATACATTTCCAGTCGAAAAAAATACAATTACAATTGAGAATTGTTTAATATATAAAGTAAATTGATAATTGAACTTACCTAATTATTTGTTTTAATGAAAAGAGCAATCTAAAAGAATTTATTTATGTTTGCAGAAATAAAATCCGATTCTATTGACTCATTTGAACGCACACGACTTATATTACAATACGTTCCAATATGTTTGAATAGCAAAATACAATTCTTTAGTTTATTTTCTTTGCGGCTGTCAACCGATGCTTCAAACAGTCGATAAACACAATACCGAACAGAATCGATAGTCGAAAAAGATCTTTTATCTATTGCTTCACCAAACTTCAAAGTTCTGTCAGCTGAGTAGTTGCGTCAGAAGTGTCGCAGAATTCATCGCGTGTTGAACAGAATTTAGTTTTGCTCCTCAAATCTTTATGGAGCGACTGCGTGCGTGAGAACATTAAAGATTTCGTAATTATTTGAATAGGAAAAACATAAGTGAAACATCAACTACATTAACGATTAAAGCGCATAAAAAATGGTCTTAACCAAAGAATATCGGATTTGCATGCCACTAACAGTGGAAGAGGTTAGAAAAATACATTTCCAACAAACGTAACTTTATGCTATAGCACCTGTCGTTGGGGCACGCTAGAGTGAGGGTATTGCGAAGATTTACTTGCAGTCTTTTCTTTATAAAATTACTTTTAAATAAACAACAATATGCGACTGTGGATAGTGTAAACATATCATAGAAGTTATATAAATTTTGCATTTTTCTCTATTGCAGTATCAAATTGGACAACTTTATATGATTGCCCGCCACAGTTTAGAACAATCCGGTGATGGTGAAGGTGTTGAAGTTGTAGAAAACTCACCCTGCGAAGATGACGAATATGGAAAGGGTCAGTACACAGAAAAACGGATACATTTGTCCAGGTAATTTTGAGTTTAAGATTTGAAGTCAGTAGATGGTAGTTACCATATTTGATGTACTGGAAATTTACATTCATAAATTAAGATTGCAATGCGAGGGTATAAGCTTAGCAACTAAGTTCAAAAATCTCCTGAAACTATATAGCATGGGAGGTAGCGTTGCATTTTTCAAAGTCATTATTTCCCGCTTAATTTATTTTGCAATTGATAGTTTAAGTGTGACTGATAATCGAAATAAGTGTCAGTTGCCAGAATCATGGTGTGCCTGGTTGTGAGAGGTCGACGAAAAAAGTTTCGCTTAATAACTCGGACAGTGAAGCGAAAAATGCGGTTTTCAGATTTGAACGAGTAATGTTAATTTAAAACTTTCAATAAAACCGTATTTTTTCAAAAATGGAGATGGTTATTAGTAATTTTAAAACTATGAAATGTGGTCAAATCTCTTCATGCGGTAATTTTGCGGATATGAAATTGATAAAATCTCCTCTATAACATTGGTCGTAATATATGTATGTATATTTCTACTTATGACTTACTCTCCGTGGTACTGAACGAACTTTTGTTTGTCGGCTTCTTACAACCTGCCCCACCACGATTCTGGCGACTGATGCTTATTTCGAAAATTAAGTGTAGTTTTGTGTTATCATTTTCAATTTTAAAATTGTCATCCTATGACAAACAATTACTATTAAATATCAGCTCCTAGTTACGTGGATAAAATGGAACAATAATTCCAGATTCCGTTGACATAAAAACAGCGCAAGTGAGGAGAAAAAAAAAACAAAAAAACTCAGAACCCGATGATGTAATAAATTTTTTGATAATTTCACCTTAGTTTTACAAGGTTTCTATAATGTTCCAAATGGTAGACAGAAAGCTTTCTTAAATGAAAAAAAAAAAAAAAAAAAATTCTGAAACGTAAAAGCCCAAATAAATCACGCAAACCGTCTGCGCAAACACATTGTTTTTCTTGTCGTTGTAACGTCTGCGCACAACACAGACAAAGTTTGCACAGACAGAATTTTACATATAATTTTGACAGAATTTCAAATCAGACGGCACAGACCATTTGCGCAAATCAAACAAAAATTAAAAATTTTTGATTTTACGCAAACGGTCTGCGTAAAAACATCTCACACGGCACAGCAGTCTGCACAATCACATATTTGTGCGAACGGTCTGTGTCGTCTATTTGGACCTTAACTCAAACCTAATAAGGTTTCATCTAAAAGATTTCAGAAGGGTTTACGAAAAAATACTCGCCGATTGGGTGAAAACTATTTTATATAACAGAAAGATAAAGAGAAATTAATCTGAATAATCCCAAGCAAAGCCCATCACAAAAAAAATAATTATGACTACTTAGAGAACTTCAACTCAATACATATGCAGACTTAACTGCAAATCGAAATTATGATACCCCAGTTTATTGTAAGCCTCAAGCCAAATATCCTCATGTAGGCATATTAGCCTTATTCTATTTTAGTACAACAATTGTATAGTAATTACTCGTAACTATGCAGTTGTTCCAATTTAAAATTTAATCTTTTCTCTATTTACAGTCGCCTGCCCTATTGGATTCAAGCAATTTGTCCGCGTGTATTTTATGTTACAGAAAAATCTTGGAATTATTATCCTATCACATTGACAGGTGAGCAAGTATAAGTAAAAAATTTTATACATTAATATCCTTAACAGTGTGAATGGTTTGTTTGTTATATGTACTTGCTATATTTTAAATTATTTTCTACTCCTCACTGCTTTGACTTTAACAACATGACTGCTTTTTTCTATTATTCCTCCCACTTGTGGTTTATTTTTAGCTTACTCTGTTTATTGTATCCTTGAATAAATCCTACGCTTTATTTTTTTATTTTCTAATGACGCTGTTGCGCTTTTATGAAACATTTCATTGCTTCCGCTATTTTCACACTTCTTGTATGCTTTTTGTTTAAAAAAATACTGCAATATAAAAGAATCACAACTTGCATTTTGAACTTTAAAGAAGAATTTTTCAATGCTTTAATAAATTAGGGCAATATAAGTGCTTATTTAAGTATATCAAATTATTATGTATTTATAGCCCAGGCGGAAATCATAAGCGTAATTCAATTATAGGTAACAAAAAAACAAAATATTTTTCTACATTTAAAGTAATCAATGAATATTTAAAATTATTCTTCTCAAATTGTATTCCACATTATTTTAACTGCTTCATAGCGTAGCGGAGAATTTAAAGTTTTGAATTTTTAACTTCGTATGTTTGAATCTGTTCAAGTAAACCATTTATTTTTTTGTATAAAAATTCAGTAAAGACTTCTAAAACATTATACAAATAGTACTCCAATGGAAGTTATAAAAGATTACTTCGCCCCAATGGAACGAAATGTTAAATAATAGTGTAAAATATTAGTGAGCAATCCAATACTCTTTTCAGATTGCTATAAAATTACTTCAGAGATAGTCCACTTTCCAACTGTGAACTTTAAACAATTCTCCTTTTAGAATTCGTACTTTTTTTTGTTAGAAAAATCTGATGGAAATTTTTTGTATTTAAAAATTAAATTAAAATTTGATTCCAGTTGAAAAAAATAATGAGCAACTACCTTCAACAGAGTATTAATGCATTCAAATATCAAACAAAATAATGAATATTATTCTCATCTTAAAAAGTATGATTGGTTTTATGAACATGTGTATTCATGTCATACCAAAATTTATTGATGTGTCTAAAAATAAAACAAACAGAATCAATATAAGCATTTAAAAGATCTATTTAATGTTTTTTTTATTGTTTCAAACAAAAATAAATTTACAAGCATTGAATAAGATATGCACATTCTTAAGCAACACACATTAACCACACGTTTTCTTAATGATTTCCTTTGCCATATTTTGAATAAAGTAATTTGAAATACTTATATGTTAAAGGAAAAACATTTGTTACCTAATTATTATTTTATTTTATGGTCCCAATGAGAATATTTGCTTTATAGGAGAGATATAAATAATTTACTACAATTTAAATTGTGATTTCAAAATTTTTCTTAAATTTTTTGAGTTCACTCCATATGATAAAAAATTTAAATTTTCTCAAATTTCTGATAACACGATATGTATGTACTATTATGTTAGTTAAAAAATATTTTTATCAAAATCATTTTGGAGAAAAAAATGTTGACATTGCTTCACAATTGATGATAAAAGTAAAAACAAGTCAAACAAAATGAAGTACCTAACATGATGGCAAATATCAAAGTGTCAGCGAACCTTATGGGTTTAATATATTTTTACAAATATCACACTAACGTATAGTAGTTACGCTCGCCCTATGTTTAGTTTTAATTGCTGTCAAATAAAATTAACATTGTATGCGTGTGATTTATATCAACTGTTGCATTGCATGACGCAGTAACTCATGCTATGGGTGACATTTTTTCTATGCCGTTGATATCTAGCATATTTACAATTACTTAAAAAGCTGTGCACAAGTTATTAATAGCCAAAGAATTTACTTAATAAATGGATATTTTTTGTTTGTAATATATCCTTAAAACAATGTCAATCAACCCCCTCTATTTGTGATCATACATTTGATTTATTTGGTTCACTTAAACGTATTAGGTATACACGAGTATCTATTACAAATTTTATTACGTTTTATTTTTACTGTTCATTATAAATTGAATTGGTTTTACTTTCTATACACTTGCTTAAGGTATTTATTTAATTTTTTGTTGCTATTAATCACTGAAAGTCAACTGCTACAATTTAGCTTTTAGATAATTATAATTAATAACTAAATTAAACAAGATAAGAATATGGTTTATTTTTGCCCCTATTTTACTTGTATTGCCTTTTATAACAGATAACAGTTTAACCAGATTTTTATGTCTTGCATCACTTTGTATTTTAAATACTTGTGTATAAATAAATATTTTAGTAAGATTTTTAAAAATTATTTTAATGGCTAATATATGCACGCGTCTACAAGTAATATGCATTCGTATGTGCGTACTCTATAATTTGCTTATATCGCAAGAAAATAATTATTATTTACTTTGATAAATATTTATTGTTAATTACTTTATTTTCAATAATATACAATTAGTAGAAAAAACTACTTCATTTAAATCAAAAAATCCCAAAATTTAATGAAACATTTGTATAGACGCACTAGATATAGGCGGAGAACGTATGATATTGGTGAAACTAACCAACCAGGGTTGCCTTGACAAAGCTCGTCCCAATGCCAATTTCGGGCAAATTTTTTTTAATTTAAAAATCTATAAGATTACAGCTTCAAATGTTTGCCAAATAATAGAAGTTGAAAATCCTAAATAGAATATATAGGATTGCATTATTGAAATCTGTCCTAAACCGGTGATAACCGGTTTTTTTGTGTCAATTTTATGAAAAGAGAACACAGCTTGAAACGTGTGCCCCAAATGTTAGAGCTTGAAGAGCCTTAATAGGATATATAGGGTTCCCTGGACGAATCCTGTCCAAAACCAGTTTTTTTTTTTAGCCAATTTGTCTTAAGCAAAAGTGTGAATAACAGGATTCGACGCGACAACGCTATATATTCTGTGTATCTATGGGTAAAAGACTGACAAGAAATGCCAAAAACATGTTTTTTGAGAACGTCTCGAAAATGATTCTTATAAACAAAAAAAAATAGTTGGCATTTGTGGAATCTACGCCCGAAAACAAATAAAACACTTCTCGAGATGAGGCTTAAATTTCTAAACTGGTGTAATTCGAATTTTGAAAAGTCGTTGATCTTTAGTAGACTTGCGAATTAATTATCGAAATTGTTTATTAACAAAAATTCAAAAATTCAAGCTTAATAGCTAAGAAGGCTATTTGCTGTAGTAGCTGAACTCTATTATTATTTATTTATACAAAAAATCATAACTTAGCCGTTTTTTGTCAAGAACATGTCTTTACAAGCGAAACATATTTAATTCAAAGCACACACCATATGAGGAATTATTTCTTCGAGAATTAAATTTAGCTTTGTTTTCTTAAAAAATGAACAATAGTTATGATGCTTCTGTTTAAGAGGCCTAACATACCTTATCTCAAAGTCCCATACTTTTAAAAATTATAATAAAAGCAAGTAAATTGCTCCACTTTCTCGAGAGCTAATTGGTGGTTGTAAAAACTCATATAAATTTTTACCTTACCCTAAAGTCCCACACTTCTAAAGTGATGATGAAAAATAACATTGAAAATTTGCAATCAAAACAAGCAAATAGCTCCATTTTTCATAAAAACTCCCATAAATTTTTACTAATTCATTTATTAATTAATTAATTAATTTTATAATTATTTTGTGTGATTAAACTTAAATTAAAAAAAAAAAACATTGGCATTGATTTGCTTAACTGCATTCATTACTAATTTTTTGCATAATTTTTTTCTTATCTTCACATATATTACACCAAATTTCTTGCTCGTCACAGAATACACTGTAAGTAAACTAACAAACATTTTTAAAATTGTTTAAAATGCCATTAAATTTGATTTTGTTTTTCAGTGTTCTTTTGTTCCTAAACTAAATATATCAATCAAGACCAAATACGAAAACAACAATGGCTCCTCAGAAAACGTAAATCTACATTTTTTATTTATGGCAAATTTTTAAACAAAAGTTTCCTTATTTATTATTAGTGCCTTTGTCTCAACGAAGACAAACTGAAAAATCGCATCATCGAAGAAGTTGACATTGCATACGATGAACTCTCCAGTCCAAAACATTACAAAAGAGAAGAAGATCCAAAGTTTTTTAAATCAATCAAAACAAGTAATTTGCCATATTTATAAATAGTAAAATTATTTTATTAAAATATAACTATTTGCTTTTAGATCGTGGACCATTACTTGAAGGTTGGCGTCAAACTGATACACCTATAATGTGTTCATATAAAGTTGTGCATGCTTCCTTTGAAGTTTGGGGCCTACAAACAAAAGTTGAAGAATTTATACAACGATCTATACGTGATATTTTATTACTTGGACATCGTCAAGCATTTGCTTGGATTGATGAATGGCATGGTATGACAATGGAAGATGTACGCTCGTATGAGCGACAAAAGCAAGCAGAAACTAATGAAAAACTCAAAGTTGCCGCTGGAGTAAATGATGACGGTAGCGGTGATCAATTGCCAAGCCAAGCAGAAGAGGTTACTGAAAAAATTAATGCAGAAGAAATTGATTAAAATGCTATGCAGTCAATTACCTATATATATCCTATTGTTAGTAAATTAGTTTTTATTAAAAATTTAGACCAAAAATGTACTAGATACAGTTATGTATGTAAATTATTACAAAAATGTTGGTGAGTGTGAATAGAACAATTGGATAATATGAAATCCATGTAATTATAAGTTAATGTGTAGAATGCTTTATATAATAAGAAATGCGCTTATAAGCTGTCTCTACAATAACAACTCAACAGTACATATACGTAAATCATTCTTTTTATATTAAAAAAAAATATTTTATTAGTATATAAATTTATGCAGTTACTCAGGAAGTTTACAAATTACATGCACATAGATACTTTTTTCTTTGTCACCAGTTTGTAGAACAAATTAAATACGTTACAAAGAATGATTAATTCTAAAAAGCACAAATTACAAAAGAGTTTACTTGCAGTAAGAAAGCTATTAATAATATAAAATATGTTTTGTAACTGTAGCACATTTTATGCTTGCCTAATGTTATTTTAAAATACTGTTGCGTTGTCTTTTTTGCACTTAATTTAATGACTTAATTATAATTAAATAAAAATGTGTTTTTCTGTGTTAAACAATGGCTATTTTATTTCTTTTCAAAAGCAAACTCTTACTTTACAATTTTGAGAAAAAAATATAGATTAAGTGACAAGTCCTTTAGACACTTTCGTAAACAAATGGGACAGTTCTTCCTATAAAACTATCGTGGAACAACCAATTGCCAATTTTGAAGTTCAAGACTTCTGCCTCGATATCTGTTAGACAAAACTTAACTTACCTCTTATAAAAATTGAATTTCACCACTGACGTGCAGACGCAGGGAAAAACATATTTTTTTTACTTTAAGCCAGTTCTAGTGCATAGTGAGTGTTGAAACAAGAAGTGTCGGATTTTGGCTCGTATCTTCTCCTTGAGTTGTGTAATTTTCAAGGCTTACGTTAATCCTTTAAGTTAAACTCAGCGGTTTTTGAAGCTATGTATTTGTGAAACAATAATTTCTCGTTCTAACAGTATGCGCAGTAAATTCATCCTGCTGAAATCATACCTACTGATTATTATCGATAGCTTTGCATAAAAAATTGTCTTCTGGAGCTATGCTTTGGCGATGCCTAACTGAGCATTTGGATCTTCAAGACAACCTGCCGTGCAGCTTGTTGGGCATTAGATCAAATTTTTTAAATCGGACTGCATTCGAAAAATCATCAAATAAAGTTAATGGTTAAGCACGATAAACGAAACTTTGCGAAACATTCAGACGTTCAAATACTGACGCCTTCACAGTCCGGAATATAAAAAGCTCTTATGAAATGAGCGGAACGTATGGAAGAAAATTGTGGATTAGGGTATTGAGTTTCCGCCATATTGGGTCCGCCATCTTGAATTTTAAATTTCTAAAGTTGGATTCGTATTCAGCGACCACAGAAACCCCCGTATACCAAATTTTGTGCTAATCGGTTGATTTTTAAACAATACGTCCGCCATTTTGAATTTGAAAATTTTTAAAATATAGCCTCAGATTCGTAATCGGCGACCCTAAAAACCCCTGTAAAACAAATTTGGTACAAATCGGTTGATTTTTAAAAAATACGTCCGCCGTCTTGGATCTGCCATCTTGATTTCGTAAAATCTGATTTCGGATTCGTGATCAGTGACCCCCAAGACACCTGTATACCGAATTTGGCAAATCGGTTGACTTTCAAAAATTCGGCCACCATATTGGATTTTTAACCGTCATATTGGATCCGCCATAATGAATTCTGTCAACCTTCCAAGCCAACTTTTTAAGAGCTACAATTTGAGCCAAAAACGATCCTATCGGTTGGTAATTTTTATTTTTACAAGCTTATTTTGCTGAACACTCGATTTTTCTACAGCTTCCGGCCGCCATATTGGAACTGCTATATTGGATTTTGCAAAGGTGCGCACGGAATCTGAAAGTAGATGTCCTAAGCTTCAAAATGAGCCCTCGGACGATTTTTTTAGTTACTACAAATTTTGGACGCAGCACTGATCCGGTTGACATGGATCTTCCCATATATTAGAGTGATTCAAATATTGTTTAATAGTTTCAAGAACATGAAAGAAAAATTATGATGCAAGCAGAGCTCATAATATTAATACCCCTAATGTCGATTTTTTTGTATCGATAGGTGTGACCTTTTCACACAATTTAAATCCAATCTCGACTAAATCGGTAGGTGTATTAGTATTCAGTAAATTTGGGGATGGAAACCGATCAGCACGGTTTAAGATACCACCAAAAAATGTTGGAAATCGAAAAGCGCTATCAAGTTTCTTGGAGTGAGGCAATGATGGCGAAGTCTAACTTTAATTGTCTCGAAAACGGCTAATTTTATTTGATGATTTTTGGAATCAACGGGGGGCCTAAATACTTTAGAAGAACTTATTAAATCGCTCGATACACGTGACAAATTTAAGTTGGTCATACAGTGTTATTTTCCAAATAAATATAATAAGCTATTTAAATATTTGTTTTTTTTGTACAAACGTGTTAAATTAATTAGTAGTAAATTTTTTTGTAAAATTTTTTTTATCTTTTGTAAAATCTCTGTAATACAAATATCGATATCGCCAACATAATAAGTTGCTAATTTAATCAACTCTGTCACTTTACACGTGTTTAAAGCAGCAGTAAACAATTGCACGAAAAACCATGAAAAAAAAATAATTTATCTTTTAAAAGTTATAGTGATAAAATAAAATATAAATAAAATGTTTGTATTTAATTAATAAAGTAAAAAAAATAAGTTTACCAAGCCAATTAACAATACAAATAACTTGCTATAAAAAACATAGCGCTCTTTTATAGGCAGCAGCTTTTTCTCATTTCGCAAGTCAGTCAGTTATTGCTTTCAGTTAAAAGCTTTTTTTTATTTTGCAAAAGCTGCGCACAGCTGATAGATTCTCATGAGATCGCCATCGCAATAAAATTATGGTGACACTCAGAATCAAAACAAGTGAAAAACCCGCGAAATATCAGATTTTAATCAGACAAAATTTAGTTGCCGTTTTGAGTTTAATGAAGGCGCGTAAATTTTTCATTCATAATCATTCCATGGTGCAGGCAAAAAGTGTTGAAGTTTATATTTATTGAAAATTAAAAAAAAAAAGTTATTTAGAAATTATGCTAAAAAAATTTGAAATAAAATAAAAATTAATTTAAAGAAATTTATATTATATTTAAAAATTTTAAATGCAAATAAGAAAGTGTATTGACAAAATTCAAAAAATAGTATAAAAAAAATATAAGAAAAAAAAGTGATAACGAAAAAAAAAAGTAGTGAGAAAAAAATAGATCAAAAAACCCATAATTTTTTTTTTTTTTTTTCGCATGCTGAGATGTTGACCATAAATCAGTGGCATCAAACATGGCTAATCTTTAAATACTTGATGGTTTTTCAGCTGTTAGGGTGCGTGTCAAAATTATTTAATTGTTTAGTTTATTTTTAGCGCTTATTTTTAATTTTTTTTTTTATTTTGCTATTGCTAGTTGTTTTTGTGTTTTTTTTTGTTGCTTCTAAGAAGCAAAACAATTAACACCACAGGGGCACTTCATTAAAACATTAAAAAAATAAAAAATACATAATAATAAAAATAAGAAAACCACATATGTACGTGAATGGGGTATTTCAAGCGAAATCTTAATTTTGAAACCGTGATCATTTGCAATATTCTGGAAATTGTAATATGCTTTGCTGTGGGAAAAAATTGAATAAACGTACAATGAGAAAACGATTTGTCTGAATATATCAAGTGTATTGTATTTCATTTAGAGCAATCAAATATTCATTTGCGTCAAACATATTGTATTTAGATCAAATATATAAATGGTATATGTTGCTTGAAGCATATTATATTTGACTCAATCAAATATAATTTGTTATATTCAAACATATCGTTTTCTCAATGGCTCGTGAGATACTTCCAGAAATATCTCTAACAGAGCACTCTTTCTGTATATATGGAGACGCTGATGTAGATGACGCAGAGCACACCTTCTTCAACTGCGTCCTCAGAAAAATGAAGTAGGACCTAGACGCAGGTATATGATTCGAGGACAAATCATGGGCCCTACCCTGAAGCAATGCTAACGCATCTACCTCAGGGTAGATGGAGACCTAAAAAAAAGGTGTGGGTTTTAGTGAATTGACACACTCTAAAGATTATGACGGTAGCTTTAGATTAGTGCATTGCAGGGTTAATGCAATGCAGTTCCCACAACCTCCAAAAAAAAAACAATTCGTTTGCTCAGTTTATATTTTATTTTTTTTAATGTAATTTTTTTTCGGTATGATCAAAATTTGAACTGATGAGGTTTTCAAAATGAAGATTTAAGCTGAAATACCCCATAAACAAATGAAAGGAAATCTACGAAGTGCTAAATTTGTCCTCTATGATAAAATGACGCAAACTATGTATTTTTTGTTTTGAATTCAAAAATATTTTTATTCAATAAAATGTGGTTTTTCTTAACTTTAGAAACGACGGGGCGTATTTGTAATTACACGGCGCCAAAAAAAATGTTTATACGACTAATTGGATATCGTAAACAAAAAAATCGATAACTCTGGGCGCACTTGTTGTACAATACTTCCGGTATGTAAGATATGTCCACTTAAAGAGACTGCAAAAAGATATTAACTCAATAACTAAAATAGCAAATAGCAAAATTGTCGCATGTTGTAGGCTCCTTAATATTTCCACTTAAAATTGCGCATATACGCCTTTCTTGCAGAAGTTGAGAAAATCATATTTTTTCTACTCAAAAATGTATAAACGTATGCTGGATCCCATTTTTTTTTGTCTTAAAGTCAATGCTTTTGATCTTAAAGATTTGAAAATTATTTCAAAAACTATCTCGACGAAAATTAATTTCTTAGTGTATTTTTGATGCACTTTGTTAATTTAAAAATCTATATTAAATCATAGCACCAATTAATGTCCCAAACAAGGTAATGTTGACAAGAAAACCCTTCAAGTACTTTACTTAAGAAAAATTGCCCCAAAAAACGGGTTTGGGACAGAATTCGACTAGGCAACCCTTTGATTTCTATCATTTGGCATACATTTTAATTTTAAATCTATTATCTGATATATCATTAATAGGTTCTAAGGAGATATGCAAAAAGTTGTAATTTATCTATCCATAATGCATCATTTTACTTAAAACCAACCATGGATTATTAAATTTTTTTCTTCTTTTTTTTCGAATATTTCACATAAGGAGATATGTTTTAAAAAAAAAAATCTTTCAAATAAATCAAAAAAATGTTTACTTCTGGAATAGGTACTGATTGTTGGCATAAAAGAAAAAACATGTAGGTCTGAGATGGATTGGGTTTTGGGAATGATATTTTTTTAGATAAATCGTTTAATATCTTAAGGTTCAAAGGAAAACTTTTGCATATTAAGCCTATGTACTCCATATATAAAACACAAAAGTTTGTATTTCAATAACATCATAATATAAAAAAAACAAAAAACAAAATGATAAAGATTGCTTGATTTGCTTATGGCGCTAATGATTTTTTTTTTGTTTTTGGTGTTTGTATTTTAGTAAACTTTATCTCTTAGAATAACATGTGCTTGTCAAAAAATAGGCTATGTACTCAATAGCTAATCACAGCCAAACAACAAACAAAATACTCGCAGATTAATAACAATAAAATTAATAGTTAACATAGCTAATTGAGCCGGCTCAATTTGTATATATGAATGTGGTCATAAAAAGAATTTAACATTTTCGAAAACAAATATTCTCTAGTGTCCATATTATTCATAGTGGTTCAAATGAATCAACCAATTTTTATTATTTTTTTTTTTTAGTTGAGACTTTCAGCGAAGGGAATTTCTTTCTCAAATTCTTTACGATTTGTATACTTTATATGCATATTTTATATATGCAATTAAATTATTTTTAATATTTTTCTAAAAATATGTTGTTTTCGCTTAAGAACTATTTTTTCTTAACACAAATTATAGTTTGCATTATTTGTAAAATAAATTTTATAAAATTTTTATAATACAAATGCACTAAAATGTTTGATTTTTATGCCTCATTTTCTATGACTTGGGTACAAAAATATCTCAAAATAATAAGATTCATTGAGATTAAATTATATGACCTACAAATGACAACATATTTTCGCATTCAAAGTTTATCACACACACGAGGCACAATCATAAAGTACATTCAAGATGAAGTAAAAACCTTGTAAATCATGATAAACTTCTGAGAAAATTTCTGAAAATTTATAAACAAAATGTTGACAAAAGTTAAACTAAGAGATAATCAAGAAGTGTTGTAGCTAAATAGATAAAATGCACATTTTATGTTTGAAAATCTAAAAAACAATACCTTTTCATGTACTGAGAAAAAAATCTCAAGGATTTTTTTTTAAGGTTAAAACCTTTCAACAAAAACATGGCACGGAGCAGGCGGATAGCGCGGCCCTTTACTAATACTATTTAATAAAAAAATATTATTTTTTAACCCTTCTATAGTTGCGTAATAATTCCTTATCAATTTTTTAAGCCTTTGCCTTCCTTCGATTTTTTAACCCCATAACTTTCCTCAGTGTCGATTAGGCTTTTTGATGTTAATCCTTATTAAAATGCACTCTTCGTTGTTAAAATATTATCTTCAGTGTCAGTCGACTTTTAAAAGCAATACCAACTTAAACATCATATACATTGACGCAACTAGGGCGAACAAAAAGGGGTCGCCGACCCAGGCGCATAGTCTTGGGGGGGGGCGGCGGTAAAATGGTGCTCGGTATATTCATTGAAATTAAATTTGAATGTGATAACCATTTCAATATTTATTGGAACATCTGTAAAGAAAATCACAAACATTTTTTTCAAATCAGGGAGCAGCAAATTTGTTTTTTTCCCCGAGCAACAAATGTTTAAGGTACGCCACTGCTTATATGTATATTAAGGATACCATTCTCAAAGAAAATATGTAATGCTTTAATATTCTTAATTTACAAAAAAAAAAAATGTTTGCAATTTTTAAACTTGAAAAACATTAACGTCATCAATCGCTCAGAGCTTGAAGATAAAAATTTTGTACCTGAAAAAATATGCACTGCCCCCTCTAATGCCTTTATTATTAAGAAAATTTTGGAAGAAAATTTTTTAAATATTCCGTTGACGTGTTTTTGTCCAACACATGACCTTGCCCTTGATGTCGATACTTGTCGAATTTTAGTTCATGAGCCACACAGATATGTGGAATTTCATATAATAAGCATTATTAAGTCCTATTTCTTGTTTTATTCTTCTTAAATTTCTCGGAAATATAATATATAAAAAATAGATTTAATATGTTGATTTGGGATTTTTTTTTTATAAAACAAAGTCTAAGTCTTTCATGTTTCGAATTCTATAAAAAATCATAAATACTTAGCTTATTTATAGTAAAGTTTCCAAAGAATGATAAACTGCTTCCGAAATAGATCATACTTTTAATTTTTGGTAGAATTTAGACACATATAGTAGGTTGGTAACTTTGCTTCACAGAAAAATAGCTATGCTAAAATCTTAGAGTAGCGAAATGTATATACCAACTTAAATAAAAGAATATAAAAAATTTAGTTTTCTTTTAACTTTAAGATAGAAAAATTAAGTGCTCAATAATAGAAGATTGCCCCAGTCATCATAATTAAATTGACAAGCGAACTTATTTGACAGCACCAATTGATTTGCTTTTAAAACAAAAATTGCCGCCAAGTGGCACAATTAACACAATGATGGACAAGTAAGCTGAATAAAAATCATTAGCCTTTAATTAATGGCTGTCACACAAAACTCTTAATTGCAATTGTTTTGTTTATAAATTTTTCTTCCATACAAAAAAAAATGTAACTGCTCAAAAAAAATTCATTAAAATTCATTATCTACAGACGAAAAGTAAACACACACAATTTTTAGGAAAACATTAAACTATAGCTATAAGATAATAACTATTTTTAGCACAAGCTAAGTGTTTATTTAACCATAAACTCATTACTTAAATTGTTATACTAAATTAAAGTTTTCATCACTGAAATATTCAATGAGAATCGCATTGTAAACATTGGGGTTATTAAAATAATGTTGCGTATACGACATGTGGCGCAATGCATTTAGATTAAAATAAACAAGCTATCTAATTTCTTACAATTATTGAAAGTAATTTATTAGAAAATTAGATAAATTTAGGTTGTAAAAAGTTTACAAAAAAAAACGCAATGCATATTACACTTCATAGTTTTTTTAAATACATATTATTTTAAATATTTTTTTGGGCATATGTAAAAGTAAATCGTTTCACATACTTTGCTTTGTAAAAAAAAAAACCTGTGCTTAAATAACTTGCTTTTTTTAAATTTTTCAGCTAAACAATTCTCAGAATAGGAAAAACTGTACCTTTTTATACTAAAGAAAAAACAGCTGCGTATATATACATAGACCAACTAGTTCGTTGTTACTATCGTACTTAAATATAGACTTTGGTGATAAACAAAACACGCATTTCAACTGTAATACGTTTTTTTTTTTTATTGGCAAAAAAAATCAAAAATAATGTAAAATAAAATAAATTTGGTATATTAAAAACTATGCTAATTAATATAAGCTAATAGTCTAAGCAAATAAGAGCATTTTTGTTAACAACTGTTTAAGAAAATGCTAGTGCACGTTAAAGCTTTACAGCTATTTAGGTAGAAACAAGAAATTGATCACCTTTTTTGAATTAAAGAAAAAAGTATTTACTTGTACAGACATTCCACGTAACTTCATCAACTCTATGGCTATAAATTCTTTGAATTGCTTGAAATTAAAGCAGTTGATTTGTCTTGAAAAAAAAGTAAAAACCATTATAATAATATTTCTCTATGAAATTCATATAAACCTTATAATAACGTAAAAATAGTGAATTTTCACCTTCCTATGGTCTTCGTTAAGAAAAGACTTTGAAAAATTTGCTCCAAAAAAATAACTTTTGTTTAAAAAATTCATAGAAATAGTGAAATGACAGTAAAAATTTTAGTTGAGATGGGTCGTAAGTCGAATTGATCTGCTAAGGAATACAGACTGGCTTTGAACTTTTAAAAAAAAAAAAGAAAATCTCTTCGAAGCAGCTTCTAGGTTGCTGAATATATCTCACAATTTTGTGAGAAATGTATTTAAAAATAAACCGCAAAAAGAAACTCGTGTTAGACCATCAAAAACCGCTCCAACAGATAATCTTCATATTGAAAGTATCGAAAAAAAAGGCATATTTAGCAGAAAATGGGAACGCGGTTACTGCTCAAACAATTCGACGACGTTTACTAAAGGCTAACCTACCTGGGCGCATAGCTAAAAAAAGTTCCTTTATTACGGAAAAAAAAAATTGAGCATGAGGCTAAATTGTGCAAGGGATCATGAATACTGGTAATGACCTGAACGGGAGAAAAAGTGGCATAATATCTTAAGGAGAGATGAAACTAAGATTAATTTATTTGTCAATGATTCATAAAAGAATGTGCGATGGCCTAAAGGCAAAGAGTTTCACGTCAGATTCACAAAAAAAAAAAAACTTACACACGGAGGCGAAAATATTATGGTGCGTGAATGCTTTCGTTAATATATGGGATAGGTCCTATATTTCGGACAACGAGTAAAATGACAAAAGCCGAATACAAGGGTATACTTGAAAACGCAATGCTGCTCTATTCTGAGAAAAACATGCCCTTGCTTTGGATCTATCAGCAAGATAACAACAACCCCTGCGTTTGTGAAAAAAATGTTTTGATGACAATAAAGTCAACGTGTTTAGCTGGCCGAGTCAGTCACAGGATTTAAAGCAAATAGAAAACCTGTGGAGGGCCTTAAAGAAGAAAAAAAGCAAAAAAAAATTGTTCACGAATACGGAGCGATTGTGGGAGTGTGTCCAATAAATGTGGTATGAGATACCCAAGGAAACATGCCAGGCTCTAATCAAAAGTATCCCAAGAAGAGTTTCGAAATTTATCCAAAATAAAGATGGATACTCTAAATAATGAAAGTGTAAATAAAAACATAACATTTTCTTTTGTTTTTCTGTATATCTTTCCGGTGTACCTATAATTTTGAGCAGGCAAATATTGAGCAAATAGTATCATTGACCTCAACTTTCGTACCTTATGGTAATTCTTAATGAATTACTATTTTTTTTTTCATAAATATAAAGGCTACGAAGATATCTGCAATTGTGTTTTCTTGAATATTTTGAATAAAAAGTTTTTCCGTTGAGTTGAATTTTGAACTCTAGGGTGTAACTATTATTTTGTGCAGATGTGTACATACTCTCCTATTTTTCAACAGTTTTTGACTTTTTCAACATTTTTCGACTTTATCAAACTTGTTCGACAAGCCTTAAAGTATAGATTTGGATGACATTTTTCCATAGCTTGATTTTTCCTACATTTTTCGACATTATTAAGTTTTTGGCTTATAAAGATTTCTATGACAATTTGCGATAGTGTTTGAAATGTTGCGACTTTACGACATTGCTTGATACTTTTCCATACTAACAAAATTAAACATCATAAAGCACACACATCAAATATTGTTTAATTAGCGCAAATGTATCAAAATAAAAATAAAAAGACTTAACTAGTGCGCTGTCAATTTTAATAAGAATCTTAGTGAATAATATTTGCATACTAAAAATAAAACAAAGTTATTTTAGGTATCTTGTGACACTTAGCGCGTGTTACTTTTATTTATTCTCTTTTTTTTCAAAGAAACAAAAGACAATGCTTTATTTAAAAAAAAAAACTCAACTAATTAAACTGAATGTTGATGCTAAATAACGCACAAAAGTACACGTGTCAACGAGTTCAAAAAGCAGTTTGGATTTTGCCCATTATATATCTTTTTTCAAATGTTTTTTAAATTAAAAGGCGAAAACTGGCGGTGCATTTCAGTGAGAGAAGCACTAAATATGCGAACAGTGTTAATTCTACCAAAAAACCGTATAATTTGATTAGCTAGTTTTTTGAGTACTTTTGCTTAGCATGCCAACACTAGCTGTTAAAGGTGATAATAATTAAAGCGAATACTATAAACCAGTGGTGGGCACGGAAATCTAGAAAAAGGGCACAACAACAACATCAAGCAACAACAAAGTAAATTTTAAAGTTTTTTTGCTTTCATTTCCAAATTCGCCAACAGCACAAAAAGAAACCAAATTGCACTATAAACAAAAACAATGCAGCGCCGTCGCTTACGCCTATGTGCGTTGTTTTTGTTTTCATTAGAACTCAAGTCAACGCTGTGCGCCGATAGCGTTGAAATTCTGCGAACTTTTGTTTGCATAACCGAAAGGGCCATGGGGGCTGAAAGTGCCTGTACTTTCCCATCGCTGCTATAGACATTTGAAAAAGGAGAAATTTCAAAAATATTATATTTCGTGTTCTAAGGCAGCTATTAAAGATAATGCAATCAAATTTTGTTCCAATTTTATATTCATCAATTACTATCACTCCACGCGCTGCATTGTTTAAGATCTTCCTCTGCTGCTATCTCTCTGGAAGTCCCACCAAAGTGCTGATCAACAAGTTCACTTAGCGTCTTTCTTGATCGTGTGGCTCATTCATTGTCAGCTTCTTTTCATAATCTTAGTTGATATATGTAGGTGTACTTTTTTGTAGACAAATTAAATTTGTGTTACGAGATCGTGTGGAACCACCAAATCTTTAATATCCTTCTCAGCAAGAATTGACAAAGAATTATATTCGTCGCGATTATTTGCACAAGAACTTTTGGCATCTCTGTAGCTTTATTTAAAATCTCTATAACACTGCTCTGCGGTGGATTGTGTCGCGAAGAAAACTTCAATACTAACATTTCTCAGCTTCATTACGCTCTTAATTTTTGTACACTAATTATTTGTAATTTTTAAGGTGTTCGAAAAAAAATAAAATTTTTTTTCGCTTCATTACAAAAATAAAAAAAATATGTAATATTGGTTACAATATATTTTGTTATTAATTTATGTTACTATACTAAATAAAATAAAATGGTATTTGTGAAGTATACCTTTATAATTTAGCTGGTGAAATTACAGAGAATAATAAACAATAGAAATATTAATTATAATGGGACTTAATAATTTCAGTTAAGACTACAACTGCTGCTAGCGATTATGTAGTTCTTTAATTGCAAGTGTTGTTGTCATAGCTGCTGGTAATTAACTGTTGCTAATTATGGGGTAATATTGCGTTTCGTTAAACAAAACAATTTTTCTTTTTCTTAGTTTGTTACATTTGATTTTTCTTTTTCATGACACTAAGGGCTTAGGTTTGTGATTGTCACTTTGCTTTTAGTTTGTTAGCTAAGTTTTGGTTTTGTTGCCATTTATTTTATGTCACTTTGGTTTTTATTCTTGTGGTTTGCAGTTCACTTTTCAACACTCGTGATAGTTTTTCCCGCATCGTATAGCAAATCTTAATTTTTTCTTTTCCGAAATTCAATTTTATTCTTGAGAGTGGGAACAAATTTTAAGTGAGAAATGAAGACATGACTTGAAGTCAAGTATTTGCAGACGATTCAATAATGTTTTTCAAGCTTTTACTTTTTAAAGTTTATTTGCATGACTAACAATTAATAGATCGCACGGAGTTCAATTTTAATTTTAACTCAAATTGAGCAATTTGGTGCCATCTTTGGGATTTTTCGCATAACCGTACCGTAACTGTTATCGGCATATAGGTGTCAGATGATTATAGATGGTCTACTGAAACATACGATTCATAGTAAGCGAGCGCCTCAGTTCATCGACCATTAGACCATAAGAATTAACAGTATGTACTTATTTAGTGTGATTGGTGGTAAGGAATTGTTGTTGTGGGCCATAGATGGCCAACATTTTGGAAGCAGGAGCTACTTATAAAAAAAGCAACAAAAACAACAATTGTACCTACAGGATTCGATCACAAAAGTAAAAAAAAACTACAATAAACCAAAAGCCAATACCAAGAATCAAGCAAGAGCAGCATGAGTGTAAAAATAAAAGTACACTGATCAAACGAAACTAGAGTAGCTGCTCTTAACGTGCGCATTGTTGTTTCCTTTTTTGCTCGCTTCGGTTTTTTTTTTTGTTTTTTTCTGAATGATGCAACAATAACAATAATAAAAATCCCCTGCATAGCGCGTATATAAAAAAAAAACACAATCATAAAAATGTGCGTAGCAGTGGTGAGTAAAATTCGCTCATTTTGCCTATTTTGCCCATCGTTGTTGTAGACGATGTATTCGATGGGACTTTTTTTTTTTTGGCTTAAAGGTCATTAGGTACACTGGAATATAGTATTTTTACAATATTTTTTACTCTCTTGTGCATTTGTTATGAAATATTTTGAATAGCCATTAGGCTATTTCTCAAGAATTACGAAAAAGTTTATAAATTCATTAAACATAAGTTAAAATACGAACATATGTTAAAAATTTCTGTTTTTTAAAATTGACCAAACATTATTATTTCATTAAATCATGGAATGTAAACGAAGTCATGATCAGATAGAAATTTCGCGTCAGTCACGACATAACGTATTGGCAGTAAAATAAAATGAAAAATCATATGTGACAATTAAATTATCACCCATAATAAAAAGGTGCGAAAATATCTGTGCACAATTTTCATACTCAAAATCGTAGAATAAATATAGATAGGATCATTATTGTATTGGTTTCACACTTGAAAGCTATATACACTTTAAAAAAAGTCATATAAAATATATGTTTCAATTTTGTGAACCTAATGTTGGATCATGTTTGATAAAATTTAAACCATCACTGACAAATTTCTTAACATTCCATTTCTATAGCATTACTGCCGCCGAGTACATTCCATATCATCATCAGCATAATTTAAATTGTATAGACTGGCAGCAGGCGCCAGAATCAGCTGCAGGCAATTGTACACGTTATGGACGTTATGGAGCCTTGAGATGCTATGGTGGCATGAATAACTTGAACTTAATAGTGTAAGTAATTGAAACTAATAAAAAGACATTATTATTTTATTTCACCTACATATAAAATACATATATTTTAGTGATCAAAAAGTGCGCAAACTGGAGGAAGTCATACTCTGCGGCTGGCCCAGTGAAACGTTTAATCCATTAATTGATTTACAGCCATTTCCGAAAATACGCACACTAACCATTGAATACAGTGGCTTGAGAGAAATTGTTTTTGATTTTCCAGAAATGTTTTTTCTACAGGTTAATATTTCATCGATTACTTAATGATAAAAATACTGTTGAATTCAATAACTTATCATCATCTCTGCTTTTTTCTATTACCAGTATATAAATATCTCTTGGACAAATTTATCATACATCAATGCACGCACTTTTAAACGTGTGCATACGCTGAAAATTGTCGATTTGCGTTGGAATCAGTTGGTACAGTTGGATGGTCCATTACTGTTACCGCGCACTTTTGAACAACTTTATTTAGCTGGTAGGTTTGAAATTTGGTTTGGAATTATCGGTATGCTGTTTTTAATCTTCTACAGTTGCTTAGGTAATCCCTGGAATTGTACACGTAATTTAAAATGGTTGCTACTACCAGATAAAGGTGTTTTTGTTGCCGATCGAGAAAATCTCATTTGCACGGATAAACAGTATAAAGATCGTCGAATTATGACTGTAATGAATTATAAAGTGGTAAGTGTTTTATTATATTATTTTTTTTTATTATAATTTTATATTTTATTATGGAAAAGGATTTTGTCCGGTTTTGCGATGATTTTCCGATAAAAATAATGGCCAATCATCAATTTTTTCCATTAATTTTTTAGAGTACTATAGTGTACCCTATTGTAACTTTAATTGCAATTTCTTCCCATGCCCCTCTGCTGATTTTACCTTTTTCTCCGATTTAATACTCATAACTATGTACATACCAGTTGAGATAGATCTTTAGCAATACTCAATCTGTACTACAAGCGCATGATTAGTGATTAACTCTCCTGGAGCACTGATCACTACTTATCAATTTAATGAGTGAGTGCCCATGTCAAGTGGTGAGATTGTTTACCATAAGTGATAAGTGTTAAGGGTAGTCACTAAAGCGTACTTATGAACAATGGACAGTTGCAATCAGGTGGCCATAGATTGAAAACTTGTCACTACTGGGCACTAATAAAATCACTAAAAAACATGCATTACAAACAAAGGAGCACAAAAGAAAATTGATTAGTGCTCATAAGTGTTCATTAGTTTTTTTTTTCATAGAGATAGATGTTTATTTCAAAAATTGGTAAAAGTTGTAAAATTGAAAGTAGAGAGTTGTAAAAAGTGTTGAAATAATAATAATACACTTGTGAAACCAAAATGTGAAACGCTGAAAAGTAAGAGCTACATATAAAAATAGAATGTATGAAATTGCCTTGTAACGTAAAAGAGCATCAATCCTGCACTTCTTCCAATTGAAACTTTTTGTTATGTATTAACTTTTAAAAGGTAAATATTGTTTTCATGCTTCACCCTTATTACGATTAATTTACTCATACATAAAAAACATTTTTTTTTTTAGATTCTCAAAACTGAGTGTCAATCTCATCCAGAACTAGAAAATTGCAGCTGCATTATGCATCACATTACATCACCATTACACATTCCATTATACACTGTCAACTGCTCTAATTTGCAACTGCAACGTTTACCATCATATCTGCCAGAGAATACAACAATGTTCTATGCAAATGATAATCTTGTAAGTGATTGCAATGAATTTTCATAGCAACATATTTTATAATTTCCTTACACTCTAAATAGATAACAGATGTTTTACCACTTAGTAATAATATACACTATCGTCACGTGGTCGATGTGCATTTAGATAATAATCATATTGAGAGCATTGACATGCTTGAAGGTGGCTATTGGCTGGAGAATTTCCGTTTGCTTAGCTTGCGTGGCAACAAATTACGCAAGGTAAGCGCATAAACAAAAATGATGATGATTGGAGTGTCAGTTCAAAGGACCAAAATATTTTTAATGAAAAATTGAATTCCCTCTTAATTAGATTCCCGTTTATGCCCTGGATAATGCACTTGAGGATAATCACAGTGCAAATTTATTACTGCTTAGCCAAAATCCTTGGTTTTGTACATGTAAATTTGGCATGTATTTTCGTGAGATACTTATGAAATATAATTCAATTTTACGTGATGCTGTGAATATAACATGCACCTACAAACAAGGCGATGAATTGCGGCAAACAAATGTGCTCTCACTAACACGACAGGATGTTTGCAAATTAGCTGAAGAAAATTACATTTATCCGCTGGATTGGCTTAATGCTGTTTTGGCAAGTTTAATTATCTTCATTTTGGGTAAATTGGCGTATGATTATTACTATTATAAAAATTATGGGCGTGTACCGTGGATTGTATTGAAGCTGCCTTAGACAATATATTATGGCTTTGAATGTGATGAAAGTATAAAGCGTTAGGGTGATAGCCTCAGAACAAAGTGATTAATTGCTATACGAGTACTTAATTAGATTAAAATGTTCTATATGTGGTGTTTTGAAAGTATAGTTTAAAGTATTAAATAAAATAGGCTTGATAACTTAAGAAATAAAATCTCATAAATAAGTATATAATGTTAAGAAAATTCATTAATTTTAGTATACATTTTAAAATAAGATAATATTGTGTTAAATAAATTTAAATATAACTGAAATAATAAATAGTTTTATTTGAAAAGTTTTATAATGACAATAAAATCATTTTTTACAATTATTGAATTGCCAAATTGATTTTATTCTTAATACCTTTCTGAAAATGATGCCAAAGGTATGAAGGTTTCTTCATTTATGTAAATAAAACATTCTAATTTGAAACGTTCACGAGTAGCTGTTTTATTGAATAATTTTTTTTTTTGCGTTTTAATAAAAACTACAATACAAATTAAGCAGCTTACAAATATGTAACTGCGCATAGCTTAATTTTTTTTTAAGAATCTAAAAATATAACTGCCTTTAAAATTAAATTTTAAGTAAGAATTGCACATAATATATAAGCTTATGAATTTACATAATAGTTTTTTTTGTTTTAAAATAAAACATTTCATTGACGGAATGTTTAATTGGCACACAATACATTAAAACTTACAAATGTAATTTTGCACTCAAGAGTTGTTGAGAAATATAATTTATTAAATTTGATGATTGAATTTTGAAGGTACAAAATAAAAATAATATTATTGTTTAAATATGGTGTTACAGTGTTCTTCACTGGATATTAATTAAGTCAAACTTACTAAGGGTGAGAAGTTATTATTAACTTAAGTGCTTACACCACATTTTTCAGACAAAAATCATAAGAGTAATCCAGTTACGAGTACAAGAGTAGCAAAATATTTTCATCAGAATATTTAAAATTAATATGTTTAAATTTATGCATTTATTTTTTACGCTTAATAGCAAAGAGGAGAATTCAAAGTTTTTAATTTCTAACTTCTGAATCTCTGTTCAAATAAACAATTGTATAAAAATTAACTAAAGTCGCCGAAAAGAGCATTAAAAGAATACTACTACTGAAGCAATGAAGCAATTGCTCTGACATTACTCTAGATTAACTTTCCAACTGGGTTACCACAATTATAAAATAGGTACTTAAAAATAAACAACAATTTTGGAATGTAAATTTAACAAGTAGATTTTTTTAAAGGTTTGTACTTAATTTTAAAATGCATAAAATATTAATAAAATAAAAAACATTAACAGTCTATTAAAATGGTAAAAAAAAGCTGCGCAAGAATGCATAAATAGCTATAAATTAAAAAAATAACATAGCAATGAAATATAAAAAGCTGCAATGCAAAATAGTAACAGAACTTTTTAAATAAAAGAATTTTGTTTTGGCTCGAGTTTTATATTTTGTATAAATCGTATTTTTGTAAGGAATTAAATTTGAAAATAAAAACCCAGAAAAAAATATTTCGAGCAATAACAAAATTCCTCAATTTATATAAAATAGTAAGCACAAAAAAATATCATTTAAATATGTAAGCTAATGGCTGAAAAACATTGCCAATTTTTAGACGTTAAAAATCACATTTGTATATGATTAAACTCACTAGTTTAAGAAATATTATAAAACATTCTAATATTCTAAGTTACTGCCTTTTTGTCATTAAAATTTCTTGTGTAATTTCTGTTTAAATTTAAGAAAAAATACATATTTCTGCTTAAAACATAACTTTGCTGGGTGGTTGTAGTTCTTTCATTTGAATTTGTTGGATTTTTGATTTTTTTTCTATTTTTTTTTTTTGGTAATGTAAGCGAGTATTCTTTAGCTTAATATAGTTAAGTTTTTGTTAATTAAAATAACACATAGGAATGATCACGTTCCAGGCGTGTCTTCGCACGCATTGCAACATTACCCATTGGATCCGAGGGTGGTGGTATACCTGTAACCTGACGTACTGGCTCTTTGTAAAAGAATTCAGTACGCCCAGATTTGTAGCCATAGAAGACAGTATCGTTTGGTCTGTAAAAATTAATTAAATACATTTATTGTACTTGAACATTTTTTATTTCAAAAGTTTTGTTTACCTGAGAATTAAATCTGTAACTTCACTTCCACTCAACTGCAAATCATAATGCATGCTCTCTAGTGTATTAATTTCTACGGGATTCCATGGACCATTACGTTGCAGCGCATTCCATTTCGCATCAATGCACATAAAACTGTAGCCGCCATCACTTCTATCACCTTCAACATTCACATTCAACAGTTGATTTAAATGAGATTCCATATGCGGGAATTTGGCAACGCAGATATCGAACTGAAAGCAAAATTTATAATTAAATCAATATTTAAAGAAAATTCTGAACAATAAATATAAGAGAGTACCAAAAACTATGCAATGCAATGAAAATCTATGCCAATTTTCAGCTTGGCATAAATAAAAGCACTTTTTTCATTAAATTAATATACCATATTTTGCACAATTTGCTGTTTACTTCCAGAACCTTGTTCTAGCAGCAGCAACAAGGTCATATTCTGTTGACCACAAATGTACAGCTCAACACGTTGCAAATCGCTTTTTGTACTCGTCGTTTTGCTAGCATTGAGCGCAGCTACAGCATCAACTGCATCATCACATTTTAAAGAACTACGGCGACGACCAAAAACTTTTGTGCTATCAAGTGGTGTTTGTATTTCTACACCACCTGGCGTTGTATCCCAGCTACAAAATCCGCTGGTACTGCGTTCTTCATTTAATGCCAAAACAGATAATTTGGCCATAAGTGGTGTCAGCGGTATACCACCAGATTGCTTACGATGACTAATGCTACTAGCACCGCATGGTATTGCAGCAGCAGCATCGTTAGGTGTAGCATCTGAGAGTGGTTTCAGTGGTAGACTTAGTGATTTTTTATCTAATGGTGTTTTTAGTGTTCGTGTCTTTTCAGCAACGACAATTTCTTCGATATTCAAATTACTATCAGCTTTAAAGGTAGCTATCGGTTTGTTGCTATCCTTAGTAACAAGTGTATCATTTAACTTTTTCAGCTCATTATCAAATTCTTTGAATTCATCAATGAGCTGTGCAATTTCTGTCTCCTGTTTATAGTTATCGGCAGCACCATCCCATAATTTATAATAACGTTCAAGAAATTCTTGAAATAAGCTGCGTGAGATAGGCTGCCCGTTGGCATTAAATACGGGATAGGTGGGATCAGTAATGGTACGTGAAGTTTTATTGTGTTCATCGGAAGTATCTGAATTATCATCATCAATATCTTCTTCGCCTTCGACACCATTTTCAATAAAGTCAGCGGGAGTTTCTGCACAGCTGCCATTACGATTGACATCAGTCTTAAAGCCATTCGAAAATTTATTTTTAAGTGAAAGTTTTTTGGAGATTTTTTTAATAGAGTCCTGTAGATCAGTGAAAGAATTACGACGTTCGATTTTGTTTGGATTTATAATAAAATTTTGGAAGAACTTGTCAAAATCTATTTTGATAGAGTTACGTCGATTGTTGTCGGGTTGATTGCTGACTTTCTTGCTGTTTGAGTTGTTTTCATCCTATTAAAGCAATAAGAAATACATATATTAGAATTCAAAATAAATTAATGATGAAAATTTCAAAACAAGGGCTGCTTAAAGTTAAGGCTTTATTCATTTTTAAATTTTTTATAAAAAAACAAAAATTTATATTTATATCTTCCTTTCTTTTCACATTATTTAGAAATATTTTACCTCTGGATTAGCGCAAATGGACATAATATTCCCAACTTGAAGCACTTTGTTCTCAGTCAATGGCGTCGAGCAGACGCTAGTTCGTCCAATAAATTCCGGATAAGAATCATTCTCATCAAAATTAATCGAAGCTATGCCAGATTCCGGTAATTCTCTTGAAGTCATATTTTTAAAACGCAACGGCAGATGTGTAGGACGTAAAAGTGGTTTCGATCTACCCAGTGGTAATGTTGGTAATGGTGGCAAAGGCCCATTCTCCTTACTACTTCCATCCACTTGATCTGTAGTTATAGTCGTGCTACCTTCTTCAGGTATATTTGTAAATATCAATGATTTATCACGTTTCATTTTACGCTTTGCATATTGAAATGGCAGCGCACCAGAACCCTGCGAAAGCTGTTGTGTTTGTAGATTTTGTGCTCGTTGCGCATCAGCGGCCAATTTACGATATTGTTCTGTTTCAATGTAGATAACAATCATTTGTACACCATTAGGTATATGAAAATCCAGAGAACTTATTTGTTCTGCTGTTGTACGTACATGCAATGGATCGGTGAGCACAAGTTGCTGGGTTATCTGATCGCTAAGTTGAGAGGATACCACTCTGTAGAATATTAAATAAACAAACATTTTAACCCTCGGGACATAAGAAATTGTTTTCAACTTACTTATTATGATATAAAATTGCACCACCAAGCACTCCTTTAGTTTGTTGACAGCACTGTAATGTTTGTATGGCTTCTAGAAAAATATTGCTTGCGGTCTAAAAAAAATTTTAAATAAATTTTAATTTGATTATTAAATAAAATACCACTTAGAAATGACGAGTGAGTTACCTTTGGTATACGCAATTTTGGAGTGCTGTGAAAAATATTTCCTTTAAATTGTAAAATTGGTAGATATGTCTCAAATATATGATATAGTTTCTCTGAAAGATTCTTGTATTGTCCGCTCAATGAATATTGATCGTAAACGCTTTGCAAATCTCTATGAAAGAGACGCACCAAAGATGCCAACAACTTTGCGCGATACTCTAACAGATAATCGGAAATATTACGATCGGTTCCAACGGCCTAAAAAAAAATAAAATAAAATAAAGTACTTTTTATAAGACTTACTTCATCTTAAAAAAATTTATACACAAATTCAAAAAAAATTTATACACAAATTCAAAAAGAGTTTTTGTAAGATAATAAATTGCAATAAAATATATGTATGTATGTATTTAATTTAAAACCCAATTGCACTTAAAAGTAGAAACAACATTTTTTTTAGTGATTATAAGCTATTCAGAATAATTTTTAACATTCGTTAAAAATAAAAACATTGGGATAGGTACTATTCAAAAAATGTTTTATATCACATTGCTGATTGCCAATAAAGGTAAAAAATAAAACTATGTAATCTAGATTACACTCAGTAGCTCGCAGTATTATGAATCAAATCAAAGTGCAAATAACAAAACAAACTTTTAATACACACATTAATCAAAGCAACACAAGTCTTTGTTTTCTAGAAAAAAGTTTAATTAAGCATTGAACATTGGGCACTAAATTTTGAATTTCTCTTAAACTTACCAAAATAAATCGTCCAAATTCATTTAAAATAAATTTTCCATTTTGTAGCGACAAAATGCGTGGCTTAAAGAAACAGTCCTTAAGAAAATATGATGTACCCATTAGTTGACCACAAAGTGCAACTTTTTGTGTATCCGATACCCAGCTAGGATGAAAATAAAGCACAGCATTGACTGGATCATCAGCTTCATCCTTTAAACATTCGGTGTCGTAGACAAAAACAATCATAGTTTCTCTGTAAAAAAATAAATAGCATTAAAATTTGAAAATATACCACAATATTTTATTTTTGTATTGTATTTAGCACATAATCTAAAAAGGTATTATGTGCGATTATGTACCCAAAAGTATGCGACAATATTTTCATCTTGTTACTAAACTCTAAGTTTTAAATATTATTTTTTGACATATGTTATTTTTAAGAAATTTTATATGAATACCAAAAAAATACACAGCTTTTTTTTATTATTTTAGCAAATAGTTGTACAAGACACAACGGAACGCTAGATAAGGAGTTTTACTGCGATATTAACAGATGACAAAGTTATCATCTCTTTGATAACAAGCTGAGAAACAATTTACAAAATTGCAATGTTTTATGCATTTCAATCACTTTTATACTAATATACATTTTGGCAAGTATAATTTTATGTCATTATTAGTTTTAACACAGGTCACAGCTTAGTTAATAATCAGAAAATATTTTAAAAATATTAACAAATTGAAATTTAATAACAACAAATATTACTTCAATATTATACCTTTCATCCAAATATTTATCAATTGGCGATACCAATTCATTTGACACTTTTGTCCAACGTTTCCGTTTCGATTTGCGCCACTTATTAAACATTTTTTAACTAACAAATTTATTTTCTTTTTTATTTAATTGTAATAATGAAAGATATTTAAAATAAATGATGGTTTAAAAATTGCATCGTGGCACACTGTGCAAATAAGCTAACAATTGTTATTAAAGTTAATACCAAAACAATCGTTTTGTATGATAATTGAAGTATTGGCTATAACCACTACTATGGCTGATAACAGCAGCAAAGTTAGTAGAAGACTGATAAAAATTTACCAGATACTAAAAAATATTGAGTCATTTCGTATTTTAAGTTGTCAGCGTATTATATTTACGCTTCAATAGTTTTACACGCTATGGCAACTTAGACGTTAAGGCGACGCAGTGGTGTTGAAGATACGCATTAATAATTATATAAATATCAATTACAATATGGGATATTTCATTGAAGTATGATAAAAATTTGCCACAACCGAAGAAATTGAAGTATTTAAATTATTCAACCTGCGATAATCACACACTGAGTACGTCTGCTACAAAAGATTTGCATCAAAAGCAAACGCTAGCACTTTCACTATCTAATTTATTTTATTCTACTAGCTTAAGCTGCCAGCAATATCGGCCAAGCTGATGTTACTTAGTTTTATTTTATGGTATTATAAATACAAAAATTAAGATGGTATATAAATAATAAAACAACAAAAGCAATGTCAAATATCATAACAGTTTTTTGTTATATATTTTCTTTTAGCAAATAACTGAAGACAGAGAACAAACAGAAAGCAAGAACAAATCAACAATACGTACATTCAACAACTTAAAATATTATGCCTATTCACAGTTTCATAGTAAAATTATCATGTAGGTACTTAGATGAATTAAACACTGTGATTATTAGCATCCTTTCATTATGACATTTCACTGCTGACTGAGACTTCCCAGGATAGTCCCATTTTGGTTAAAACATTTTATTTGAATTTTCATTTCACATTAAAAATGCCGCGAACGGGCAATCAATATTTACATAGTTTTCTATGCTATAAAGCGCATTGGACATAAAGTTTAATTCTTAAAATTTGTGTTGTGATATCATGTTTCTATGAAAACCAATAACAAAAAAAATACTACATCTTAAAATTAACACTGTAGATACTATGATACTGCGAATAGCCCTATTAAGCATAATTTAAAAAATGGTTTTGTAATTTTTTAATAGAATATTCTTCATAATTATGTTTAAGCATTTAAACTAAATTTATACAAATTTAAATACATATGTACATATATGTATTTTTATGCAAGTATGTTAGTGGCCATTTTTAGTGGTAAACTGAAAGCTAAGAAAAAAATTTAAAAAACGTATCGTCTATGGAATGTTCTCAGAGTTGTTGTTTTTATTAATTTTGTAGGTGGAGTTGTTGTGGTTGTTGTTAGATACTGTTGACACATAATGGATACGGTTGCGACATTAAATCGTGCTGTGTTTGTGGTTTTGAAGTTAAACTGCTAAGGTTAAAAGCTGCTACCGAAATTTGAGTTGACTCTTGAAAGTTAGTTGGTGGCAGATGGCGTGTGAAAGTTTTTTTTATATCATAATAAACCAGCTGTTTTGATGGGGGTTGAGATACGAAACGAGTTGATGAGGGCATAATAAAGGAGTTTAGTTCGTCGGTTTTGTAACTATGTTGTTTTATTAGTACATAATTGATATAAAGTTTGATAACTTTATTAGGAAATTAATAACAATAATGGCACTAGCATACAGCACTATAAGCATTTTTTGTAGATGACAATCTAATAATATACTCGCTTGAAAGTGTAAAATACGCTGTTTTCAAACATATTTGAATCTATCTCACTCTTACATCTATTACACCTTTCTGTAATATGAGGCTAAATAATAGTAATACTTCCCTAAAAATCTATTTTCTGAGATTTTTAATATCTTGTTCTTATCGGAGATATTTCAATGCATATAAGCAAAGTGAAATTAAGAAGTCTTTATATCAATAAGTCTCGAAAAAGAAGCATTGTATGGAAGATCAAAAAGTTGAAATCCAGGAAGCTATGTATATCGTTTCCATTGTATTTTTCAGTTCCAGAAGGAAGCTTATCATTTTTTAAATAAAACCAAAAATTCATTTTACATCCAGCAGCATTTAGATCTCCAGGATCTGAAACCCACCATTAGAATGGTGGTCCCTCGGTGTAGATTCGTTATTTTCACTAAAGTAACATTTTCTGAAAAAATTAATTAGAAATTCAAAAGTACGTTATTACCTACACACCTCAAAAACTAACTAATTTGAAATTTTTGAGTTTATTTTACAGGTATTTAAGATAACTTTTTTTATTACTTATTTTGTTAAAATTTTTGCTAAAAGCGGTTCCCAAATTATCTCGATTTTTAGGAAAGCTCTACCCACAAATTTCGATGGCAGTATGTATTAAGTTTTATTCGAGACAATATTCAGGTGATATTTTTCTGTACTCAAGCAATCTCTTAAATTTCAATGAAACTAGCGATAGAAATATAAGAAATTAACTAAAAAGCGCAATTTTTTACAATGTGAAAAATCAATTTCCCTATCTTTTGACCACCAACCTTTTGTTGCTTCTACAGTTTTCGTTCGGAAAATTCAACAAGCCAAAGGAATTTTCAGAGCAAATTAAAGTTTATGAAAATTTCAGTTCTAATAAAGTAAAACATCTGTAAATAAAATAAAATTATATTTGTAATTGTAAAAGTTCATGCAAAACGAAAAACAAACAGGAAATCTTTAATTCGGCAGCCCATCCCAGTATTTACACACCCCCGCCAAGGGTAGGTAGTTAAATAAAAATTTTCCATTTATGCTCACTTTGCCATTTTAACTGCGTTTCTCCGATTTATGTCGGTATATCTTTTGCACTTTAAAATTATTAACTTAATTTTACTTTTATGTTAAACTTATTTTAAATCATTTTTTCTTATTATAAAAGTTATTTCTTTCCAATTGGCTGTGAAAATTCCGCTGCACTTTACTGCACACAGGTGATGGAATTTTTGTTTGATTTTTCTTATCAGCATGAAGTTTCTTACTCGAGATGTCAAATGTGAAAAAATTTATCGATTTTCGAAGTTATGAAAAGCTTACGAAGCACTGTTGGTGAGTTGTTGCTACCAGTAATGCGGGATTGCAAGTTACAATAATGGTAGCAGCACTTCTAAGTGACAGTTCTTCTTTTCTTGAATGTCTACTTGAATTGTCAAAACAGCTTGTTTTGTTTCATGGTTGAAATAGTTAAATCATGGTTTTGTTTTGTTTTATTTGATCTCTTCACAATTAAAAAAACGTGCATTTGTCAGAATTTTTCCTTTGTTTTTGTTTTGCTTATTTTTGACAATTATCATAGGCATTTTCACGGTTTCATAATTTGAATTTGACAAAGTAGTTCTACCATGGATAATTGTACTATGGAATTAAGCGAATCAAATCTACGATAAACTTCAACATATCTGCTTTTACTACTGATTTAACGCCACTGGAGTACTATCATATAACAGTCCACAAGCTCAGCTGATTGCGTTTGACATATCTCGTGTTATTTCATAACCTCGCGTTTTATTTTCATTCTTCCGCAATTTTACGTTAACCTTTGGCAAATTCAGGGTAATTTATTAATAATTAAATTTGAAAAAAAGACATGAATTGCAGGCAAACTATTTGACACAAACAATTCAATTTTCAATCAAATAAAGTGCGACAAAAAAAATATAAAGCTGCAAATCAAAATCTAAAACCTTTTACAATTTTCATTGATAAGGAACGGGAGTATACCTGTGCCCGCAGTGATAACGATAACTACTGGCGTCACTACAACAACACTTTCGACCAGCAATTATGGACAGTTTGGGTGATGATTGTACTGAGTTGAAAAAACAATATGATGCCTGCTTTAACACTTGGTTCTCGGAGCGTTTTCTTAAGGGCGATAGTGATGAATCCATGTGCGCTCCAATTTTCAAGGTTTATCAAGATTGTGTAAAGGTATAGTTGTTATACATCTACATGGCTATAACGCCATATATATTCATTGAAAGCTATTGACTTTTTATATTTTGTAATAGCGTGCGATGCGTGATCAAAAAATTGAAATCCGGGAAGTTGATGATGATTTCACAACTGGTGGCTATGATGGTAAATCGAATCGTAGTAAAAGTTGACCAATTCTTGATAACGATAAAACTGCCACAACTGTGACACCTGAAATGCTGTTTGAGTATGATCATAAGGGGCACAAACGTGGTAGTTCATTTTAAAAGAAACTTTATTTTAAAAAATTAGAAGAAATTTGAATTAGGAATTCAACAATAAGGCTCTTTCCTAACACAGTTGCAAACAGGACGAACTCCAAAACGACATAAAGCAGTGCATTCCTTATTTAAGCTCTTGATTTGCAACTGTTGCAATAATTTCGGTGCAAGTCGTAAAACAGCAATAAATCAGTGAACTCATTACATTTTGTCTTTCTTGTAATTCGCTGATAGCACCGGTCCGCCCACTTGAGCCCAGACATCAGACTAGACAACTTTCAAAAATGTGTGTGTGCTTATTTGAAAATCCTAACGTGCCGAAGAAAAAGTGCTCGCGGATATTATCTTAACATACAAAAGCCATATTTATTAAATCTGATCATAAGCTTTGAGAAAAAATGTCCTAAGGGCCTGTGTAATTATTAATTTTAAGTTCAATTATAGTTGCAATTTTCCATTAGCAATGTTCAATTTTTTTTTTTCTTGAACTGATGCTTGTACAAACTATTATTTTATAATTTTTTTTCTATTTTACTTAGAAAATAATTTAACTTATTTATTTGAACTAATAAGTAAAGTTAAGTTCTGCTAAAAAGTTGTAACAGAAACAAACAAGTTAAAGAAAAGAGTTAAGGTTATACATTAGATAAATTCATGCACTTTAAAATATAATATGCAAAAGTATAGAGGGTGTCCCAATTTAACTTTTTGATTAATATTATTTATTTAAAAGAAGTAACTGAAATTACAATCTCAAATACTAATGCTATACTAGCAACTCTGCCTACGGCTAGTAAAGCTTTTGAAACAAAGACATTTATTCGAAATGTAAAAATATTCTTATTTCACTGTAAAGTACAAATGTTCTAATTAGGTAAAGAACAAAATGTGACTCACGGCTCCGCTGACAAATTCTTCAACAATTGATATTTATTTCTATCTCCCTTTTAAGGGTGTCCTAATAAGAGCGCTTGTTTAACTTTTTGAATTAAACTATTCATGTCATGACTTTTTTAAAACTGATGATAGAAAAAATTCAAATCTGGCGCTTTTGTTTGGGCATCCTATATTCATATAAAGCATTACTAATTCTAATTCATTACTAAAAATAGCTTAAATACTTAGGTAAAAGTTTAGCTTATAAAATGAACTAAGTATTAAGAATGATTAAGTGTTTTGTTGGTATAAAATATGTAAATTAGTTAATTTTATTAAAAACTTAAAATCTTTTGCGGGATGCCTAAAAATGAAGTTTTAATCTTATGGTAAAACAGATACAGGTTG
Organism: Meiosimyza platycephala; assembly: GCA_963662105.1. Lineage (NCBI taxonomy): Eukaryota > Metazoa > Arthropoda > Insecta > Diptera > Lauxaniidae > Meiosimyza > Meiosimyza platycephala. The sequence goes on along the minus strand of OY759211.1, from coordinate 81,749,486 downwards.
AGGTTGAGGACATGTGTCGTTCGTTTGAATAACCTTTAAGTCGCTGTCAACAGTGTGTAGATGCGGAGGGGAGTTATTTTAGTCTACTTTTTTCGCCTTTCTAAGACCGTCATAACTAAAAAAAAATTTCGAGGTGATATGTAGAAATAGCCACCATTTCATGCTTTATTTTGTATAAAAATGTCGTAAAGGTATCTATAGTTACACAAGGCTTAATTGAGTTATCACTTGTAAACTTCGATGTTTTCATCAGCAGTAGCTAAAAATTAAAATTATCATTTCTGAATAGATTAACTTTTTAAGTAAGGTATAAAAATAATATTTATTCAAAAGTTGAGTCTTTTAAAGAGTAATTTTTTTTTAACAACACTTTACATAGAAATATTATGCTTAATACTATTCAAAATCAAAGACCACCTGGGTTTCACCCATAAAAGTAGTTTCTGCTAAATATTTATTACGTTGCTTACAGCGGCGTTCATTATGTCCCAATTGGCCACATAGCAGGCAAGTTATCATTTTTACACCGTTACAACTTCTTTGTAGCTGTAACTTCTTGCAGGATCGCTGCCATGGTACACAATTGCGCTCGGTATGTCCTACTTGAAGGCATATCCAACAACGTTGATACGTTTGATATTTTGCGCAATTATGATTCTCAATCTGTGTACAACGGCGACATTGTGCACAATGGACGTAAGAAGGTTTAACACATAAACCACATAGCTCACAGTGACGATAAGTGCTACCATTTAGCGCAGGACACTCTTGACACTTGGTACAATGGCGATTTTCCAAGGCGGTATATTTGCAGCATTTGGCACAATATTTATATTCCTCGGTTACAGGCAATGTTAAGCGGTTTAGCGGTACATTAGTAAAAATTCGCACTGGTGAACCAAGTTTACGAGCCTCAACGCCTTCATCTGTAAATGTAGTGTGGTTTGTATAGTTAACTTTGTAGTCGCACATTTGTAGCGCTGGCATCACTTGTTGTATGTAGGCTCCATGATAGTAAGGGAAGATCCAGAATATAGGCAACGGTTGATATTGCAGCTGATTGATGTCATTGTAGAGCAGTGTAATTTGTTGCAATGTATTTGCAATCGGTTCAGTACGGGTGCCAAAAGGAGGATCAATGAAGATTAGTAGACGTTCGTTTCTGCAAAGAAAACAAGAAAGTAAGCTACAAATCACAGTTAAATGTAAACATTTTTTTATTTATTATGTATATTGAGATCATAACTCCTTTAAAACAAGCAGTTTTTATGCAGCATTGACGCCAGTCACACTTACCAGCTGTAAAAAAAGTTTGATGTTCTAGGCTTAATATATTTAGCTTACGAAATTTGGGCAATAAAAATATTTTTGCTTTAGGTAATTTTTCCTACAGCTATACCTACTCGTTTATGTTTAGAAAATTTATTTGTTCTCGAACTTACTCATGGCACTTAAGAAAAGCACGATATTTATCTTCTTGTTTTTCATCAAAGAAAAAGTTATTACACATGTTATACCAGGCGTAACTATTATCCTTGTAAAAGTAATAGAAGCGGTAGTCAAAATCTAACAAATAGCTTTTCACTCCCTTACACTGGATGCTCAGATAGGCATGCAAGCGTGGTGCGCCAATGCATAGAACCTTGCTGAAAACAAGAAAGAAAATCAGTTTTGATACAAATTTTTTTCGAACGAAAATACCTAACATGCAACTCCTCAAAACATTTGGCAAAAAACTGCAAAGCTTTTTGATTAAAAAAATATTGTGCATGCATTTTATCGTTATCTAGAGGCTGTAAAAATAGTGTCGGATCCTCCAGCTGCTCAGAAGTGAGGTTCCGCAACACTTTATGGCCAACATGCTGCAATAAATCAGCGTCCAGTAATGGCTCGCTGCAGGTGTTGCAAAAATGACGCTGTTTCGATGATGAGTTATGCAAAAACTATTGATAAAAGAGAAATTCACTTTAAAAAACTTTCATGTATAAATTTATATAAATGTACCCGCTTTCTGCGTAAGCGATACTCTGTTTGCAATTCATATCTGCGATTCAGGTGCTTATCGGTAGCTTCGTACGCGAGCAAATAAAAATTGCAGTAACGCTTGTCACGAGCCGCTGCACATGCGTAGAAACCTTCTGAAACGCTAGTGTCCTCACGGTAAAAACACAGCGTTGGTCCATGCGGACACTGTGGATGTGGTTTACCAGTTTCGCGATCTTCACACTTAATCAACAATTTATCTGCTACTGGCACTATAAATTTAATAAAACTTTATTTAATTAATTTTTCAATAAACTTTTGCAACGTACTTGTTTGTAATTCGGGTTTTGTCCTAAATAATGCGCCCGAACGTATTTTTGCATTTGAATTTGCTTTTTTGCCCATTTCAGCATAATTGATTGTAAATTGAAATCAGCTGTCAATAATTGTGCAAAACTGTCAACATTACCATCTGTGACAGTGCTCCAAAAACTGTTAAGTTAAATAAGTCAATAGAAAATAAAATTATTATATGAATTTTTATAATCAGAAAGCGCAGATCATAGACTAGTCTATGGCGCAGATTTCTTTGTGCACAGTTCTAAACGAATGCATTCTTTTACTATCTTTATTTATTTATTTAATTTCTTAGTTTAAAAAGTACTGTAGCAAAATTCTTGACGTAAATTTTGACATTATCTATCAATTGGGAGAACTGTCAGGTTGGAAAATTTTCACTCGTGCTATCTGCTATTATTTTCACTCGCCGGTTTAGCTAGTTTATTTAACTTTTATACAAAATTTTCTTCAAAAAAAAATTTAAAATATAGAAAAAATGAATAGTTTGAACAAGGCTGCATTCCGTTTCCTAAATATTGCTGCTAGCGCCCAGGTGAATTCACTGAAAACTGTTTTCGGTAAACGCGATCTTACGCGTAACATTTGGCACATGTCGAAAATTCCAGAATATTCAAATAATGGACATGTTACTGTTTTGAATGTGCGTAAGCCTAGTTTAAGCTGCAGCTGCGGCTGTGGCATGAAACATCATGTTCACACAAAGGGTAAGTTAGAAATTAATGTTATTCCCATAATGTTACATAACCTGAAAATGTGATGAAATTTTTAGAACTAAATATATTTTTTTAAGTTTTCCTGGTTGTAGATAGCGCCTTTGAGGACGGATAATTAGCGGAAGCAAATTTAAGATTATTATTTTTGAGATGTCAAAACTTTTCATCTAAAATCTGCCACCTCCAAAACCATCCTCGTAGTCCGTGCAATCATAAAAAAATAATATCAAACATTTGAGCATGCTGAACCTTTACTTAGCATACGATGTAAAGAGTTGTACTGAACTAAGCCGCAAATAGAGTACTGAAAGTTCTTCCATCTGTAGCTTCCACAATAGAACAAACTACACCGCGTTGACAAATCCGATCTTTTTCGCTGCCCTTAGAACCTATTAACTCTGCCACTTTTCGGGTAATCAAACTCCTTAGAGAAGACAGACGATGGCTACATTTGACAGGCGGTAGCTACACAACAACAAGTACTTTTATGCAAAATTAGGACAATTTGTATCATCTTTCGGATAAGTCTAGTTTTTGATATTTTTCAGACATAATTTTTTGCCATTGTCGTTTAATGAGCAAGTATAGATCCAGTAAGACTACATTGCATTAAGTGCAATAAAGAGATCATTCACCCACAAAAACTCATAAGCTGTTGATAACGCTTATTTGCACTTTTTAGGCAGTTTCTCCGATAAATGAGCTTCAGAAACCCTTCGATTAAGGACAGCATATTTAATTGAAATATTAATAATTTAAACGAATCAGCTCATAAAGGAACACGGTTTTATCGTATTTCTCACTGCCATTCTGTTGTCACTTCGAATTAAGAGAATAGTGGGAACTTACAGCTTAATTTCGGATTAGAATGGTGATAAGTAAGAAAAACTTTTCGCTGAAAATTATAAACTCAAAGCCATTTGCAAAAACAAGTTTTTGAAAATGATTTTAAGCATCAACTTTCGAGAAAGTGCATCTGAATTTGAAAAGAATTTTGCAACAGTTTCAGTTTCTTAAAAAATAAATAATGGAAATTAAAAAGATTGTTCAAAGAAGAAAAAATCTAAAATAAATCAAAATTAGTCATTAGATTCGATTCCATAATTTTTATTTACTGCATCCTGTCGCGAGTTCGGGCTGTACATATTTCCAGATTATTGTTGATATGCTTCACAATTTTTGCCGCTAGGATCCCCTTATATCCTAAAATACAAGCAACAAGTACATATAATTCATATTGTAATGTAATTCTTTATTTATATGAAAACAGGTGAACGCGAATTAGTTGAGTTCTTAACCGAAGAAATTGTAGCGGAACGTAAAGCACAAAAAGCCAAAGCTGTGCCAACTTCTTTGGATGGTTTCAATGTCAAATTGCAAGGTGCTGACGTAGAGCTTATCAAGGAGGGCGACAAGGAAAAGTACACAAAACCAAAAAATCTTTGTAGTTTATCTTATTAAGTTTTCTTTTTGCTTTACAGAATTGTCGTCAGCTTCAACGTCAATCACACCGTTGATACTGAGGAAGAACCAGAAGTTGATCCAAATGCTGATAAGCCTGATATGGGTGAAATGCGCAGCAAGCCACAGTTCGAAATAGACATTGTTAAGGGTGGCACAACATTATCATTTACCTGTTCCTTCCTACAGGGCACACCACAGGAAGGTGAATATAGTAAGCACAAGTGTTTATTTTGTTTTGGTATTTAATTATATTTTTATATGATTTTTAACTTTTCATAGCTCACAGTAAAACTTTTTCATTTAATAGTTATTAAAAACATGTTATTTATATATATTCTTATAGATGACATTTTTGGCATTGATGAAATGTGTATCTTTGAAGGCGAGTGGAACGATAAGGTGTACGCTGTTGCCGGTGATGTACTCGATGGTGTAAGTTATTAAAATTTTATTTCTGTGTTCAAAACTCTTCTAACGTTTGAATCATTCTTGCAGTATTTGTATGATTTACTTATGAATTTACTTGAAGAGAAGGGCATTAGCAACGAATTTGTTGAAAAACTGGCGGATTTATCTACAGCTTATGAACATTCATCATATGTTGGCTTATTGGAGTCTGTTTCGAAGTTTACCACTGGAAAGTAAAGCAAACTTTGTCATATATTCATGTAGTTTGCAAATATGTTTTTTTTTGTTGTGCTAGTGGAAGAGGAAACACATTTTTAATTTAGATTTTTAATTCATAAATATACATTAAGTACTAAATTTAACAAGAAAGTCAATGAAAATCATATGTTATCTACTTACTGATTTAAGTGAGTTTGACTGACATTTTTAATTCTTAAAAAGTTAATATTTTAATGCATTATATTTTTATTACTTTAGGTCAGCAAGTGACATATTTTTTCATTGTCTTTCTTTTTATTAGCTAACAAGAAAAGTTGATTTAGTAGTAAACCATAGAAAGTCATAAACATTTTTACAAATATCTATACTTTTTAGCGTCAATCTCGCAAGTCACGAATCCATTTTTGTGGAGAACAAGCGCATTTAAAAAACAAAAATAATTGTCAAGACAAATTGCCATCATTTCAATAAACTATTAAAAAAAGCAAATACGTAATTAAGTTCGTTGTTGAATTTAATGTCAAAATTTATATTTTGATTTAATAAAATGTACCATTTTTCAAATTGATGTTAAACAAAAAATTGTATGTTTTTATTCATTTCTCCTCTTTGTGCAAACGCATTATGTGCATTATTATTTGTCATTTCAAGAAAAATATGTTTGTTTATAATAACACTATTCAAAAAATTTTAAGTTTTTTGTTCCAGCAAATTGTCAATTAATATCAATGTTGTCCTGATCAATTTTTCGGAACAATGTTATAGTCCCACCTATCCTGGTTTTTTTATATCTGAATTTGAAATGTTAAAGAGGTCATAAGAGGTAAAGAGGTTACTCTTAAAACCCTCAAAAAAATAGCTTGAAGTGTATAAAAAATGTCTGCAAAGTTCCAATATGAGATTACTAGCAGTTTTGGAGCTGGCTGTCGAGGAAAATTTTCATCAGGACCTTGGATGTATTTTAAAATGATTAGTTCAAGCAAATTTAGCAAAATATTACTTGTTATTACCGTAAGTTAAAATGGATCGCTACACGAGTGTACAAGTGTACGAGTGTAATTGAGCCATAGAAAAATGAGGAAAAATTAAAATTTTTTTAAGCAAATTATAGGATTTGGCCACCAAGATCATGCGATTTAACACCATTGAATTTCATCTTATGGGATTTCTTGAAGAGTAAAGTTTATGCGGACAATCCTCAAACTGTCCAATATCTCAAAGGCAACATCATCGAGCAAATATCACTAAATGAACCATTATTATGCAAAAATATATTCAAAATTTTGGTAAAAGATAGACAGCCTGCCGAGCTAGCAAAGAAGCTCACTTGAACAACATTCTTTTTCATTATTAACCGAATCTAATGTACTTTAATTTCCAATAAAAATGAAAAATATTTCACACAATTTATGTCTTTTAATTAAAATTTATAAAGCTACCTCAAATTTGAACACCCTATATAATTTTAGTCGTTAATTTGCGATTTTGTTTTTGCTTTCCCATACAATTATCGGTGCTAGCTATGGATATCTAGCAGCGGATGGCGAATAAAAGGCAGCTTATATATTTCCAATACTACCCCAATATGCAGCGGCATTATGTTCAGTTGATCATGATTTAAATTATGCATAACATTTTTTAAATGGTAAGTATGTTGCAACATTGTCTCCCCAACTCTTTACTGAAACAAATCGTGTTACTTTCTACTGGTTTCTGATCGCTTGCTGTTATACATATTTTGATATGATAGGAATACGTCGCGAAACATAACTTGTTGAATTTCATTCATTAAAATTGGTTTATCCGTTATCAAGTTATAGGCATTTAAAAAACTGTTTTGACCACAAATACGCCCTTCTTGTACAATTGATGTTTTTAATTTTTTATTATCAAAAACTAGAAAACCTAAGGAAATAAATTACACCTCATTTGTTAAAATCGCTTCAGTAATAGCCGAGCAATAGCGTTTTAAAGAAAAATATCATTGTTTTGCTTACAGCGCACCGTATAAATTTTTTTTTTTAATTTTAATAAAACCATGTTATCGTCCTCTGTAAGACAAAAAAAATTACACCTCACTTGTTAAAATCGGCGCAGTAGTTTAGGAGCTATAGTTTCTTTTTTATTAACATTATTTACGTGCGTTTGCAGCGATCGTTTACAGCGCCATCTATTGGCAGTTTATCAAAACACAAATGACGACACCAAAATCTGCTTCAGCTTATAAAAACTATGACATCACATTTACCAAAATCCGTTGAATCGTTGCCGAGTTATAGCGATTAGTACGATTAGCACATTCATATGCCTACAGCGCCATCTATTGGCAAGCTATCAAAACACAAATGACGTCATAACAATCTGCTTCTTCTTACAAAAACTATGACATCTCATTTACCAAAATTTCTTGAACTATTGCCGAGTTATAGCGATTGGAATATTTAAACAGCTTACAGCGCCATCTATTGGCAGTTTACTAAAGCACTAAGGACGTCAAAACAATCTGCTTTTTCTTACAAAAAATATGATACCTCATTTGTTAAAATCGGCTCAGTAGTTTAGGAGCTACGGTTTAATTTTTACCAACATCATTTACGTGCGTTTGCTGCGAGCGAATCTGCCGTCACCCGAAAAAATTCAATATGTAAAATTTTTCAAAATACCAGGCCACCATGAACTAGCAGCAAGCAAATTTTGCTTTTTGAATATCTTTATCATGCAATATCTCCACTATCACTGAACCGATTTTAACAAATGACGTGTCATAGTTTTTGTTAGAAGAAGCAGATTTTTTTGACGTCCTTAGCGCTTTGGTAAACTGCCAATAGATGGCGCTGTGAGCTGTTTCAATATTCTAACAGCTATAACTCGGCAATAGTTCAAGGGATTTTGGTAAATGTGGTGTCATAGTTTTTGTAAGAAGAAGCAGATTGTTATGACGTCATTTGTGTTTTGATAGTTTGCCAATAGATGGCGCTGTAGGCATGTGAATGTGCTAATCGTACTTATCGCTATAACTTGGCAACGAATCAACGAAATTTGATAAATTAGGTGTCATAGTTTTTGTAAGAAGAAGCAGATTTTGATAACGTCAATTGAATTTTGATAAACTGCCAATAGATGGCACTTTAAGGAGTTAAACTATTAAAACTGATTAAAGCGCCATCTGGTGACAGTTTTCAGAACTACGAGGGTCTTCATTCTCTTCCTCAACTCATGTACAACAAAATGACGTCTTTTTCATTGAAATCGGATCTCTAGTTTCGGAGTTATTCAAGTTTTAACAAGACTGCAGCAGCAGGCAAGTTTTGCTCAACAGTCTTGTTTAAACATGAATAACTCCAAAGCTAATGGACCGATTTGAATAAGAAAAACGTAATTTTATTGCAAATGAGTTGAGGAAGAGAATGGAAAACTAAAAAGTAATGAAAACTGCCACCAGATGGCGCTTTAAGGAGGTAACCTATTGAAACTGATTTAAGCGCCATCTGGTGGCAGTTTTTAAAACTATTTAGTTTCCCATGTCTTCCTCAACTTATTTACAATAAAATGGCGTTTTTTTTATTCAAATCGGTCGACTAGTTTCGGAGTTATGCAAGTTTAAAAAAACTGTTAGTAAACTCAATTTTTGGCTGCGCTGCTCCGCAAAAGCAGAGCCAAAACTCAAAATCCTGTACCAAAAAATTTATAAAACACCAGGCCACCATGAACCAGCAGCAAGCAAATTTTATTTTTTGAATATCTTTATCATGGAATATCTCGGATATTACTGAATCGATTTTGACAAATGACGTGTCATAGTTTTTGTAAGAAGAAGCAGATTTTTGTGACGTCCTTAGTGCTTTGGTAAACTACCGATAGATGGCGCTGTAAGCTGTTTTAATATTGTAATCGCTATAACTCGGCAATAGTTCAAAAGATTTTGGTAAATATGGTGTCATAGTTTTTGTAGGAAGAAGCTGTATGTTATGACGTCATTTGTGTTTTGATAGCTTGCCAATAGATGGCGCTGTTGGCATGTGAATGTTCTAATCGTACTAATCGCTATGACTCGGTAACGATTCAACGGATTTTGGTAAATGTGATGTCATAGTTTTTATAAGCTGAAGCAGATTTTGATGTCGTCATTTGTGTTTTGATAACTGCCAATAGATGGCGTTGTAAGCGCTTATTGTATATTCCAATAGCAATAACTCGGCAAAGAATCAACGAAATTTGATAAATTAGGTGTCATAGTTTTTGTTAAAAGAAGTAGATTTTGATGACGTAATTTTTGTCTTGATAGCTTGCCAATAGATGGCACTGTAAGCAAATTCAATGTATTAATCGCGACAACTCGGCAACGATTCAACGGATTTTGATAAATGTGGTGTCATAGTTTTTGTAAGCTCAAACAGATTTTTTGTTATGACGTCATTTGTGGATGCAAATTAAATTAATCTAATCGATATAAGAGAGCGCTGTAGTCAAAACAGATTGATAACGGGTATGCCAATTTAAATGAAATTTGACAATCTATGATTATGCGATGTTTTCCTATCATATGAAAACATGCAAGACACCAAGTGATCAGAAACCAGTGGGAAATAATACGATTTATGTGCATTTCTTTAAAATGATTTTGCTCGGCTATTACTGAACCGATTTTAACTAATGAGTTTTCTTTTTTGCGTGAAGTCTTTTAGTTTGTGATAAAATCAAATGTAATTAATATAGAGGGTGCTTCAGTCACAACAAATTTGCAAATGCTAATTGCTACTTTGCGAAAAATAATTGTCGTCAGGGTTGCGAAGTACCGGTTTTGACCCAAATTTCATTTCAAAGCCGGGGGACCGGTAGGAATTGAAAAATTAATGAAAAATTCGGTAATTGAATATATTTTGTTGCATGTACCTACTACATATTAATTATTTTTTAATATAACTAACCAAAAAAACCAATTTATTCCCTAAAAAAAATGGTTACTTTTCTCACAAAAAATTTTTTTAATATTCTACCATTCTAAAGAAAACCTATTTTTTTTTTTTTTTGTTTTTTTTTTGGGAAGACTAGCAGTTCCTTCGTTTCAACTTGCCAACCCTGTTACTGACAAGGAGTATTGATGAAAGTCTTTAAAGTTAAAAAAAAAGCAAAAAGAAAGTTGCATCGGCCGGGAATCGAACCCGGGCCGCCCGCGTGGCAGGCGAGCATTCTACCACTGAACCACCGATGCTTCTGCAAATAGTTCTCATAATTTCAATCTTCAGTTCATAAGCAGAATAGCAGGTTTATTATGAACCTGCGGTGAATTATTCGCTGAAATTAAACATAAATCGATTGTGGTAAGTAAGCTACTGACAGTCTTATCCACTAATTTGCGTATGTAAAAGAAAAGTGGTGAACAAATTTTTCTATGGTGTTTAACAATTTTGCTGCCTTGATTGGATGAAAAATTTTTAACATTAAATTTACTATACACTGTCTATCACTTATTCATTTTTAGAAATTCGTTTCAGTAACTCAATTATGGTTATCAATAAAATCTCATTTTTCTCTAAATCAGCGATGGTCAAGTACAGGCACTTTCAGCCCTCATGGCCCGAACACTTATTCGACACACAAACAGTCTCTAAATCGAGGACATTTGAAGGCAAATAGCTTCAAATCGAAGGTTTTTGCGAGCTTTTGAGAAACGCGAAAACATCCAAGGACTTTTCATCAAATTCGTGCATTCACCCAGAGATTCTGGAGATTTCCTGTCTTTTATCAACTGCAGTTACATAGGATCTTCATAAAACTCTAACGTATACTATTAATAGCAAATGCCGCAAATGAATTCCATTACGTTGCCACGATGATTTGAGACGATCGCGTTTCCAAAAAAAATCTTTCGGATACCTCATCGTTATGACTAACAGAAATCTTTTATTTTTTGGCTCTTCCTAATACAAAAATCCTTCAAATCCTCTTTGAATTAGCTAACGACTTTTTTCGAAGTCTATTTTTATGATTAAAGTAGTCAAACATATTGATTTATATAGTATGTATGGATATTAATTTATTATTATTTAATTCTTTTTATTTCTTAATATTAACAACTAATCGTGACTCATGTTAACTTATATTTACAAAGAAAATTTCATATATAAGTTATTTTTGTATAGTTCATATAGATTGTAACATAGAATTGTAGAATTTACGTATTAGAGTACAGAGAATTTTTTTCCAAGAAGCACAAGTTTTTGTTTCAAATAATTTAGTTTAATAATTCGAAGAAAACAAAAGGAGTAGCAATATTTAATTAAATTTATATACTAAAAACAGTAAAAATTGTTACAGTATTAATAGCAAGTGTCTAAAACTATGCAACAAAAATTGCGCTATATTATAAACAGTAAAATAGTTACAATCAAGCAACAATTGTATTGCATAGTTATAGGCAAATGTTGTTACTACTGCAACACTTAATCCTAGCTTTAGCATAAATTATTTAAAAGATGTTAAAAAAAAACAGTTATAATTTTATTTACAAAATTTCGTAAGTTTTCGCATAAATACAAAAATAAATATTAATTACATAGTTGATGTTTTTTTTAAACTTAAAACTAAACTTTATATTAAGAAATCTACTAGTAAACAAATTATTTATTTAGTTATTTTTCTTTCCGTTTTTAGTTGCAAAATTTTAAAAAAAATAATTATTTTTATTATTTTGTTAGATTTTGTGGTAAAAAAAAATTATATTCCTAATAAAAAATCTCGCTACTAGCAACTAGAACTCTGGATCATAATCCCTGGGATAACGCGATCTACTCGCATGATTGTTATACGTGTACATCTGGTGAGCATCGGAAAATGCATCAGGATATTGAGGCTGATAAGGTGCCTGATGTGCATACTGATTATGTTGACTATGACTATGGTTGTGATTTTGCGTTGAACGTTGCAAGGAATCACCTTTTTGTGAGTAGTTATGCTGTGAGTCATAAAGATAATCACCATGACGTGTTGAACGCCAACTGTCATAGATGTTGGAACCATTGCTGCCATGTACGGAATTGGTAAAACGCTGTGAACAAAAAAGTATGTTAAGAAATTCTTAAGGCAAAACAGCTTAAACTTCACTTTATGTATCACGATACGTCTCGTTTCGTCTCTAATTTTCAGGCCTGAAAATATGCCATTGTATTTTAAATGAAAGCAGAAATATCTAGCTTGTGCTTAGTGAATAATTAATTACAAATATAAAAATTGTACTAGCATACTCTTAGGCATGGAAAATAGAGGCGAAAAGAGACGAATCGTGATGCATAAAGAGGCCCTAAGTCATAACTACTACAGCTGCATTGATGTCATGAATATTATTATGAAGTCAAATTTTACCTTTGGCTTTATTGGCTGTTTGCTGCCGTTCCACGCTTCATCGATATTATAGAAATCATCAACACCATAATTATCAGCGCCGCCCATATGATTGATTTTCAATTCATTTAACATATCGTTAGTAAGTGGTATCGGTGTCTTCTTGGAACGTTTTTGACGACTAAGTAACTAAAAATATTTATAGGAATTATTCACAGTTCTAAAGTATTAAGCGTATTTATAGTGATACTTACCACAGTCACACCAAATATGACTACAAATATAAGCGATCCAGCGCCAATTACAATAACAACTATGGCCCATTGTGGTAGAAGATCCTCTTCGGAAAATTCTACATGTGGTGCTATAGGCTTAGGAATAACTAAAAAAAAAGTGTATGAATGAATATCATTGGGTTATCAAACAAAATGGAGTATCAGCTCAGGCAAAGCAGATTATGGTTACCAGCACCAAGAGGCTCTAGAGGTAGCCAACAGCATTTTCCAACTGCAACTTTTTTTATGACTAAACTCATCTTTAAGAAGCAGTAGATTGCAAAAGGAAATAAGGGAAAGGGTCAATTGAGAACAGACTTACACCAAAAATGATATTAAACGATCACATTTGGTATACAAATGATTCAAAGACAGACGGAAAAGTTGAGACATAGGGGTTTTTTGGACATAACTCTAAAAGTCCTCATATATTGCATATCAGTATGAGTCATCGGATCACTATCTTCCAAGCCAAAGTGCATATGAAGGAATAAACAGATAGTTACTATGCCAATAGAAACATCTACAAAAGTGTATCCCCTATATCGCTGAATGGTTAAATTATTCCTGAGAATTACGTGCTGATCGAGTAGAACTGAACTGAGCAAAAAAATTTCTTGTTAGTTCAAGTTCATTTTGAACTCTCTCTAAAGCAACCATTGGAGACGAGGCATTAATAGCTAGTGTGACAGCAACAATTTTCAAAAAGAAGGTTACTATTTTTCCAGCAAAACTTACCACTAAAATCTGTAGCAACTGGATCAATGATATATTTGCCCATAATGAATGTTTCCTTGACTAGTTTTTCTTCTTTGACAACCTTGAAGTTGGCATCATCAACATCGGTATCAGTTTCATTTTCGATTTCTGGCACCGTCGGTAACATTGGTTGTGTTAGCGATTGATGAAAAAGTTTCTTAATTTCCAATGTATTCACATCTTTGGTTATATTCGCCAATTCAACATAGTAGTCTACAAGTACGCTGCCTTTGCTAAAGCTATCGATGCGCACTTTCTTATACCAATTACTTAATTCTGGTGCATTGGTGTAGACCTCATTAAGCTAAAGGACAATTTACAAAATTATAATTTTATCAAAAGTTATCACTGAGCTATATTTAGACTTTAAGCTTACCTGTGCTTCCACTTCTCTTGCTAGATTTTTCCATTCGACAGTATTGTGATCTAAGAGCTCTGGTTTCCATGCTACACCATCAATAATTTTAATTGTTGCTGCCAAATCACACTCGGTTGTGCAGTATCCTGGTTTTGCTGGTTTCGGCGTTGTTGTTGTTGTTGTAGTTGTCGTTGTAGTTGTTGTGCTGGAACTACTTGTGGATGGCAGTAAATCATTGAAATCAATTGACACGCCCATTGATTGTTCCAGTAGTTTTTCAATGGAAATTGGTGTCGTTGATGGTGTTGGCCAACCGGTGAACTCAGTGGTGGCACGTATTGGTGGTCCCTTTTTGATGACAACAGCCGGTGAGTTACCGTTTTCTACCTCAGTACCAGTATCACCGTGCGTACGTGGTGTTGTTAAACGTTGAGAGCCAAGACGTTTGTGTATGCCCTTAGGGAAAACCACTTTGGAGCCACCTATTACAGCGGCTGTTGTTCGCTCATTGAAAGGATTTGCGGTGCTTGTGGAATGCGCTGATGTTGTTTTTACTGTAGAAACAGGATGCTTTGCATTGGCGCTTGAATTTCCTTTATAACCGGGTGGCAATAAAGCAGCCAAAATATCAACCGATTCTGTATCTTTGGCTGCAGGTAGCGGCTTGTAACCTTTGGGCAATATTTTGGAGATGTCAATAACTTCAGCTCCTGCAATTACTGGCTTGGTGGAAGTTTCATTTAGTTTAAAACCTGGTGGCAGAAATTTGCTAAGATCATCAATCTTAATTGGCATTATACCAACGGGAATTTTGCTTGCCTCCTCGTCTTGTGCATCTTCCGCTGGTGGTTTGTAACCTGGCGGTAGGAATTTGCTGATGTCATTTTGTAAAAGTATGACGGGTTTTTCTGTGGCTGTGCTATTCAGCTTGAATCCGGGTGGTAGGAACTTAGAAATATCATCGATTATTGTAACCGCTGGTTTCACTGTTGTCAGTTTATAGTCTTTTGGTAGTAGTTTCTCGAGATTGTCCTCAAATTTAATCTTACTTAGCAAATCGTTGACATTTGAGTTTGGTTCTGGTGTTGTTGTAGTCGTTAGTAGCCTATAACCTTTTGGCAGCGAACCTGTTAGCCCCACATCTTGCGCAGAGACAGCACTGTTCTTAAAAGAACGTCCAATTGTTGAATTACGTGCTGACTTCTTTAGTTCAATATTTTCTTTTGCTGTTGCCTCAGTCATTGTCCTTGTGGTGGTTATAATCTTACGATTCTTGAAAGTGTTTCGGGGCTTAAATCCAACTGGTAGCAAACCCGCCAAGTCATCCATTTCGCCTTCATCAAAATGATGAACTCTAACTTTTGGTGCGGCAGTTGTCCTTGGCTGGAATTTTCTTATGTGCGGCAGAAATTTCGAACCTGCACTGGTGGTGGTCGTTTGCGTTGATACCTCCATCTGGCTTATAATTGGATATTTACCAGAAAGTAAGCCACTTGACAGTTCTGACTGTACACGATCTAGTTTATCGATAATGCTTTCTGTAGATGAAGATGACGATGAAGTATCAGCTGCAGCGGTAGAGTTATCAAGCATCATTATATCTGGCATGTTTGTTGTTTGTGGAATTTCATTGCTTTCGCTAGACTGATCAGATGAACTGCTATCTTTCTTATTTTTGGTACCTTTTTCCTTTTGACCGTGTATTTTGCGCTCTAACTCCGATAATGTTTGTTTTGTCTCTTCCTGATTAATAGCTGGGAAGGGTAAGAAACGTGCACCATTTATGCTGCGACTAGTTTGTATGGATGCAATAACCACATAACTTTCGGTGGCATTGTTGACAGATTCTTCAACTGGGATTGCTGCAGTGTCTTCGCTTTTTTCGGCATCAAGTTCGGCAGGCTCATTATCATTATCATCACTATTGGCAAGAGCAGGACGTACTTTATTTTCAGTAAGTATAGCTTCTTCTTCCGCAGAAAGCAAAACTGAAGTAGGTGTGACGGGCGCTGGAAACGCTGTAGAACCATTAACTACGCTCTTCGTAGTGACCACAGATATAACTTCCCTGTCAAGTATTACGTTAGCAGACTTTTGCGGCGTTGTGGGAGGTCCTATCGGATAGAGTGGGGTGATTGTAGTAGCAGACGCTCCATCACCAGAGCCATCTTTAGCTTCCTCTTCATCTTCTTCTTCATCATCTTCTTCTTGTGCCCCATCACCACTTTCTTCTTCTTCATCCTCGTATTCCTCATCATCATATTCTGCACTTGACTCTATCTGCTCATCGTGTGATTCATGCTCATGTGTGCTCTCTTGTTTGACTTCTAATTTTGGAGCAACAACCTCAGTTGGCATTGCCGTTGTAGCTATCTCTGCAGTGATTTCCTCATCTACGTTGGCGCTTGTCTTCGGTAGCTCTGTTGTAATGGTGTGCTCTTCAAGCTCCAACTTGGGTTCTGTTATACTGACTGTTGATTCTGTGGTTACACTATTCTCTTCAGTACTGTTGTTAGCAATTGGTTCTATGATTTTGGCAATTGTTACTGCATCTGTGGTATCTTCTTCATCAACATATTCATACTCGTATTCCGGTGAACGAACTGTTGAAATTTCTTTGCTACCGCTAGATTCATCAGAGTAATTCTCTTCATCATCATCATCTTCTTCGTTCTCATCAGCTTCTCGATTGTCATCACTTGATTTTGCACCTGAACCATCCAGTGATTGTGGGTTTGTTTTTTGTACCACTTTATCGGCTTCGTCTCTTGTTAGCTCCGTTCCAAGCAAGTGTGGCGCTTCAGTTAACGCTGTTGAAGTTGTCAACGAAGCAGCTTCATGTAAGCTGAGCTTCTCTAAGATTTCTACATCAACTTCTTTGCTTGACGTTGTAGCGGACTTAACTGGTCCATTGCCAACATGATTATGTTCGTTGATCTCTTCATAGTATTCATCGGTATCATCATTATCGTCATTATCAACGCTCAAGCTATCGCTTGATTTAACTGCACTTGTAGTTGCAGCTACTTGCTGCTTCAATAGTTTATCTTTGGTTGCGCTTGGTAACTTTATGCGTCCACTGTTCAAGGCAAGAGGTTTTTGCTTGGCCAAATGTGCCGGTTCATTGATTTCGCGACTTATGAAGACCGGTCGACGTGCTTGAAAGCCGCCACTTGCATTGTAGTTGTTAATTTTTGTGCGCCCAAATGCAGGTCGTTTTGCTGCCGATTCATTTGCTTGTGTCGTAGACGTTGATGTTGTTTGTTGTGATCTGTAGCCATTACCGAAACGATTGTAACGCTTGCTATTGTTTGGCGATGAAGAAGCTTCTGTTGAAGTGGTTGTTGTTGTTGATGCAGGGCTATTTGGCTGAAAGCGACTGCGCGTGTTACGGAATGGTAATTGTTGTTGTGGTTGTGCGACTAGCGGTGCATCCGGATTGAAGTT
Organism: Meiosimyza platycephala; assembly: GCA_963662105.1. Taxonomy (NCBI): domain Eukaryota; kingdom Metazoa; phylum Arthropoda; class Insecta; order Diptera; family Lauxaniidae; genus Meiosimyza; species Meiosimyza platycephala. The sequence continues at coordinate 81,732,159 of OY759211.1, read as the reverse complement.
ATTTGGTGCTGGACGGTTGCGACTTGAGTTGGGCACAAAACCATTAGAGCCAAAGGCACGTGTGGCAGGACTATTGAAACTAGAGCCAGTCAAGCGAGATGATGTAGGTGATTTGTCGCCGCTGGAAATAGTCTGAAAGAAGGAAAAGTGAAAGTATTAGAAAGAGAAAAATTTTTAATTTATACTTAAAGCTTGAGAAAGAATGAATTTTTGGATATGGCTAAGTGTTAAGGGTTGCCAATGTCTGTAGTTAGCACATTTGTATAGTTTTCAAATCTAGCTATTTGCATTGATTTGGAAGGGTTAATTTGTGGGTTTCAAAAAGTGTCAATACATGAAAAACCGCTGAAATTTTTTTTCCAAAATCGAAATGTCAATTTTTTTTTCTTCATCATTGCCAAGCCACTCTACGATACTATTTTCAAAGCAAATAACAAAAGCAACATTCCAAATTACTTTCTGCAAATCGTGCTTGTATTATGCATACTTTTTTTACCGTTATTTTCGTAATAACTTTTTATCATGGGAAATATATAAAAACATTGTACGCACATATAACTTATTCGCTGATAAAGTCAAGCAAACAAAACATTCAAAACCCACAGAAGTACTGTCAGCGAAAAACTATATGTGCGTACAATATTTTTATATATTTGCCCATGCCTGATCAGAATCATATACAAAAACGACTTAAATTAGGAACGACTTAAATTTAAGTGTTGAAATAACGTCTCAAATTTTGAAATAGTACGTGAGAAAAAGTTTAAATTCATTCATTTAAATAATAATTAATTTTAAAAAATCTGTCAATGCATTCGAAATAAAATTTCAACTCGACATCATTCATTGCAAAAAAAGAACAAAAGAAAAAACCAAATTAAGATGTTGAACTCCATAAAACCGACAATGCACGTGATATCCGTACACAATGTCACTCCCAGGCCAACGGTATGAATTACAAATGTTATGAGTCTCGTCTAAGCCTAATGTTGTTGGCTGAATCTGAGAACAGCAAACCATTAATTAAATGTGAGCAGCGTAAGAAATTGGAGTACGAAATGTTGGTGCAATCGCTTAATTTACTTGCCATGGGAAGCTCACTGCGAGTAGATAGATAGAAACCCATATTCGCCATAATAATAACGACGTTCATGATTAATGTTACAGAAGAGTTGCAAAAAAAGTTTAAGATTTCAATAAAAAAAAAAAATCACAAAATCGTATTGCTGCTAAAATTGTGTTCCAAATTAATGACAGTCGAAACAGAAAAACTTGCATTAACCAAAATAAAGTTCTCAAATTATTCAGTTGCAATCATTCAGTACATGATGCATAGGTAATTGTTGTGGGACAATTGCTTTTTTGTATTAATTTTTAGTTACCCTTGTGTCATTATCTACATCTACTGAACGTTTGGTTGTACACAACATTTTGAAATTAATTCAAACCCAAGCTCTTAAATGGAACCAAAGTTTTTGCAAAGGGAATTGGCACAAAGTTTTTTCATTTTGAAAAATTGATTATGAAAAAAAAAGGATTTTAGCTCGCAATCCTTTTAATTTTTAACACTGAGGGAAAAAAATTTCCGACGATTTTTATGAATAAAAAAAAAAATTAGGAATATTATTGAATTTTTCGTCACTTAACTAGCAAGTCATATGATCAAGGTTTCAATACCCGCCACAGAGATTTGCATTATCTTACTTTTTTGCATGAACTTGTTAAGAACTATAGCAAAGCACTTAGGAATTTCTCACTCGCATAGTTTTGTTCTTGTAACTCTAGATATAATATGTATTTAAACGCTTGTCACGCCCTATTTACTCGCCAAAATGGCTAAACTAAACATACCCCAATTGAATTTGGCAGCATTTAGTTAAATGTATATCTATGGGAGATGCCACGCCTCTTCTTGAAATTCGCCAATATTTTATCTGATTATCCAAATCAAACAATTTCTTGTATTTATATGAAACTAGCTTTCATTATTTTGAATAATTCTCTCAGTGTAATGTTTAAAAGTTTTTTTTTTTTTTTGGCTTCCAAGCCTATTTGTAGAAATTCGCCAAATTTTTGTCCAGAGCTTTTCTTATAGCACATTTGGCTCTATTGTATTAAATAATTCCCTCAGTGTAGCATTTTGAAGTTTTTGCTTATATAGGAAGTGTCACGCCTTTTTGTTGAAATTCACTTACTTCTTTCCAGAGTTTGTCCAAGTTATCGTAAGTATTTGTGAAAAATTTGGTTATATTAGGGGACGTTCATTAATTACGTGAGGTATTTTTTGAAAATTCGGACTCTTCCCCCTCCCCTTGGTGAGATCTGGCGGGACCCCTCTCCTCTCTTCCGTGAGATATAAATTATAATTTTTAGTGTAAATTCTATGCATTAAAAAGTTGACGTAAGGTTTGCTGTGACCCCCTCCTCTCCCTTGGTGAGATTTAGTGAGATTTTGCCGGACGTCCTCTCCCCCACCTATTTTCACTCACGTAATTAATGTACGGCCCCTTATGTTTCTTTTAATATAGCGATTTAAATTTTTTGCTTTGTATGAGCGGTAGGCTTGTACTTAAACCCACTTCGTCCATTTTCAATCCCAAAAATCTTGTGTACCGAATTTCATTCAATTATCTCGCTTCGTTTTCCCGTTATAGTGGTTTCCACAGACAGACACATAGACGGTCATGGCTTAATTGACTAAGGTTGTGATGCTGATCATGAATATATACACTTTTCTAAACCAGCCACACCCTCTTATAAGTGTTACAAAGGGAATAAAAAGTACATATACGCTGAGCGTAGGGTATAAAAAGTAGAAAGAACAAAAACGAGTACTCGTATAAATAGCGAGTATGAAACTTAGCAACTTGGTCATTTTATTCGCACATTTCACTCGCGCAAAAATGATAATGGGTAACAGCCCTGCAGAAATGGACGCCTCTCATGCCTAATGATACCATTCTAAGCAATCTATCAAACATGATAAGCGCAGTTACTTAGCGGAGTTGTGATAGCATAATCTCAAGGAATTTATGTGCGAGTCCTCTTTTTTGCTGGATTTTATGAGCAGAAATGCCATGAAGAGTCTATTCAATTAACCGCTAGAGAGCTAATTTTTGAGACTCCGCGACATTTGCTGGCAAAAATCACACAGAGAAGGTTCAAATTTCGATGTAAGCTTAGAAGAGTTGTTAAGTGCTTTCGCTAATGACTTATGCTACTCTTGGAACTTGAGACAAAAGACAAAACTACTATTTTAAATTGCAGTTACTTCTCAGCACAAACTGTCATACAGCAACATTTTTTTAATTTTTCTTAATGTTCATGAAACAAAACTTCATTGTCTACAAAAAAAAAAAAAAAATTTGCTACCCTTTCTAATTGCATTGCAAAAGTCCTAAGTTATTTTCTAGCAACTCAATCTAACTACGAGACTACTTAGATATTGCACAAGAAAAAAAGCTCAACATAGCACAAGAAATTAACACATTACTGTGGCGCATGCGAAACCTAAATTGAAAAAGCCAAAAATAAAAGCAGTGGAAATCCATTAGAAATCACCTGCTTGATCGCACAAATATGTATAAAACAAAATATGTATTTTATTTTTCTTTACAGCAGATACTCATTGCTACAATGTGAATATTTAGTCAACGCCACCATCAGCAACATCGAAATTAACAAGCGCCCCAAAACAACGCAACACGCAGTGCGATAACAAGTCCGAATCTAAATTGTAACAAAAAAAAAAAAAAAAATACTTAAGACCGAACTTGTTGAAAAAAAAGTTACCACACTTTTAGCCGAAATGAATTGCAAAAAAAAAATAAAATTTTATTTTAATAACAGAAATAAAAGAAACAGTTCACATTTTTACAGAAGATATTGCATAATGTATTTGCATGCTTTAGATAAAAAAAATTAATCTACAACAATTTTACTGAACGCAAACTACAATAATAAGGTGGAGGGAAATATTTTCGTGCTTAAGCTTTTCAAGTATTTTGCTAACTACATACTTGTAAGTTCGATGGTTCTGGTCTGTGATGAAATTGCAGAATTGGTTGCCGATTAAATATATTACTTTCTGCAAATCGTGCTTGCTTTCGTTTTATCGTTATTTCCGTAATAACTTTTTATCTTGGGAAATATATAAAAACATTGTACGCACATATAGCTTTTTCGCTGGCTGTACATCTGTGGGTTTTGAATGTTTTGTTTGCTTGACTTTGTCATACAAAAATTCAAGAAAATCAAATTCATGTATATTTTATTGTGAATAAACTAAAATTAAAAAAGTTTAAAAAAAAATCAGAATTTTGAATTAATGCTTTTTGAGCTGTGTCACTAAAAATCAGCCTTTCACCCTAAAAAGTAAAAATATGAGTTAGTCAAACCATGGGTTAACTAACGGGTTTTTTTTTTTTAAATAAAACTAGAGCAAGTTTCATGTCTACCGAATAATTCGGCAGAAATTAATGAAGTTTTTTTTTATTTTTTGATGGCAATAACAAACAAGAAGGCGTTCAACATGTTTTTTGTTGTTATATCGACCAAACAGTGGGCTATGTATTCTAATAAATATTTTAAATGCGAATCATCTAGCCGGATAGTTGAATGAAAATTATCAAAAGTGTTCCTTAAAGCCTGATAAGGGATATAAACTACTTTTTATGTGAAACTAAAACGCAGGGGCGTGACAACCCCTCCAAAACAAAATACTTAATATACTACATCTTGGCACTTGGCAGCTGAATTTGTGAAATTTAATACATGGTTGGGATTTGACAAGAGAGCGTGGCAACTCTCATAGAGCTCCCGCGGACCCGGTCAAAAAAATGAAACAGCGCCCCTTAGAACTAAGGTCATTCATTCATAATGTTTTTCAACTCAAGCGAAAACTCAGTATGAGGCCTTCAGTACGATTTCATGCATGTTGACGGTGTGACCAAAAAAAAAAGAAGGATTCAATGTTTTCATCTTGGGCCCCTTGAGCTTAGGGTCCGGTTCCTTGCCTTATCTAAACCTCTAGCAAATATAATAATCTAGCAATGCTTGAGAGCCATTTTGAGGTCGAGGCTCAGGGCTATAGCCCTCTCCAACAGTACTTTAATCCAGCGATGAAGAAACAAGCAAACAAGGATGCTATGCCCCATACTAAATAGTTTAAAGTTGTCGACATTTGACGACACTTGACGACACTTTTCATATTTATGCCTATGGTTACAAATGACATTACATACATATAATCATTCGGTTTGATAAAAATCACACACTTATGAGCTGAACTGAAATAATATTGTTCAAAAATTTTGCAAAATTCAAAACTCAAGTTTCCCATAGTACTCATAAATCAGACAAATTTCAATTTAAATAACGATTGAACCAAAAGATACTCAACGAAAACAAACAAAAAAATAAGTGCGAACGTAACAATTTCATTTTCAATCAAATTTGCATAAATAAAAACCTCTTTCAAAAAATATGCGAAAAATCGGCCATTAAGTTGTCCAAACTGTCAATATGGCGCTTGAGAGTATAAAAGCCGCTCGAGACATAGAGTTGCCAAACTCAAGTGGCACTTCCCAAATGATTACCGCATGCATGCATGAGTGTGGCATGCAAACTTACCGGTTCATTAAAATGTGTCAAAAATTGTGTTTGCTGATGCGGAACATTATTGCGTATCGATTGTTGCTGCTGCTGCTGCTGTTGCTGCTGTTGAGGTAAGAAACCATTACTCGCTGCAGTACTTAAACCGCTATTTTGTCGTGTTGCCTTTGAACGGGTAAAACTGTTGATTGGTGTATTGCCACCAGTAGAGACAGGTGCACCAAAGGGACGCGGTGATATGTCATAGTAGTCTGGACTGCGTGTTTGCTGTAAGAAAAAATTCAGAGAAAAAAAAGAATTTTCAATTCATTTATTCCATTTAGAGTGTAATGCTGCAGAGGAGTAAGACTAATTAGTCCAAGAATAAGCGTAAGGTAGGGATGCCCAAAAGTCGACAGAGTGCTGACGTTTATAACATAATTTTCGCGCTAGTATGTGTTTAAATGTGTATAGAAATTCCAACGAAAACAAAAACATGTGTATAAATGTGTATTGAATTTCAAAAGTAAAGAATACATTACCCAGTAGAAATTGAATTCGTGCATCACTGATGCATATAAATAAATATAAATGTTGATAAACAAAATTATTGTATTTTTATTTAACAACTACACAAAAATTTTTAAACTCAAAATTCATCAACAAAAATAAAAAGTAATTTTCCGTGAACTAAAACTATTTTTCCGTGAAGATAAATTTTTTTACAACAATAATGTACACAAGAGTACTTAGTTTTTTAGTCTTTAATTGTTTTTTACCAGTCAATAATATAGGTATATGCGTAAGGAATTGCCTTTCGCAGAAATAATGTTTTTGACCTGAAGTTTTCTCAACTTTCATTGCGCACACTTGTTTTGTTTGATTCCAACAGGGTCTCTTGCATATTTGTTTGAGAAACGAACCAGCGCATAGAGATCAGTAACTGCACGGCAGGACGAATAATGGCACTTCTCATTGCTCGCACCAGCGGCAGGCCAAATGGTCAACCCTAGCGTAAGGCATAGAAATTGTGTTATAACAGCGTCATCGTGCAAAATTCGGGCCAGAGGGAAAATCATGTCGAATGAGTTTAAATTTTGACAAGTTCAAAGATGACTGCCATACTAGTTAAGTATTATAATTACTCCGTGTTCGGCGTAAAATATACCGATCCTCACGCTCTGGACGTTTCATTACTGGGAAATGAGAGGTGCCATAGGTAGGTAGCAGTAATTTTTCACAGATGATATAGAAAATCATTTTTTAGCTGGGATAAGAAAAAAAGCAGTCGGGAAGTACTTATATCTGATGTTGGAACGAATGTCTGTACTGACTAGCATGAATAAATCTACTAACTTATATTGGAGTGACTTGTCGGAACTATAACATGAGATGACGCATGAACCCTAAGGAAGCATTTCAATATCATTTATGTAATAAAAATTATTGCACCAATTGATAAGGAAAGATTTTTAGAATGACCATTTGTCGAAATTTTTATTTCCACCAAAGAAGTAAAAAACCTGGAATTATTGCTTAGCTGCCTGCATTGGGTACTGGCTCAGACAAGACTCACCAACTGATATACATTTGAACAGAATAGCCTTAGATGGCTTACTGTCAAAGTTTATTGCAGGAGTGCTACAAGTAGCAACACATCCAGATGAGTGAATGAGAAGTTTATTGCAGGTTAAAGTTTCATACGTAATGCTTTTGATTGAGTAGTTTAGATTGGAAAAGGTTTATACTAAAGGGTGATGCTATAAGAGCTTCCTACTTTGTTTTCTAAATAAAATACATAAAAATCAATGTATTCGTGCAAATCTTTATTGGAATGATAGTTCGGTTCCTACAACTCAATGTTTAAAAATTATTTCGTTCTGTGGGTCCAATTTTTGACAACTCTTTCGAGCACATCGGCCGGTATTTCTTGAATAACACGAGTTTATTTATGATTGAGTCGTATTGAATACTGAACACAAACGTCATATGGACAAGCCATTTGACACATGACAGCTGTCAAAGCAATCCAGTTGGAAAAAGGACATCTTACTGGATCACTCTTTATTTCGTGCTGAGAACTAATATAATTTAAAAAATTGCACGATAGTTGACTGATTGCCTTTTAAAACTTGATAGCACTCTCATAATGCTCAACATCAGTGGAAGTTTGTTTTGTTCCGGTTTTAAGTAAGTACTTAATCACATTTTATACGAGGGTTATTCGAAGTAAGTGTTAATATAGAAGTTAAATAAATTGTTTGACATTTTAATGTGATAACTATTACATGTTATTCACAAAGCACGGACCCAGACCTTCTCAACTTTATGTCGCATCTACGTTTTATGACCAACATGCGAGATTTCATTCACACTTTTGTACATTTTCACTTTTCCTTGACAATGAAAGAGTTTAATGTGTTATAATAATAAAAAAAAAGAGAAAAAATAAAGAAATTTTGAGTTAAATTGTTTTCACTTTAAAGTGTAAAAGATAATAAAGACATTCATTTTACTGCTGCTCATTATCTCATCACCCCATTAACTTCAAACGGCAATGGTAGCAGTTACAGGTTTTTAACGTTATCAACTGTCAAGTTAGACATGTAAGCCATGCTTTTGCTTTTTTTGTTTTTCAGTTTTAATTGAGTGACATTTGAAATTGTCAAAGTATGTCCAACAAAAAACACAGTGGTAACTTTTAATGGCCAAAATGATTTTGTCTAAAAAGCAAAAAAAAAATACTCAACTTGATAACTCAAAAATGTTAACAGCGCATGCTACAGAAATTTCACAGTTCGTTGAATTTTGACAGTTGAATGGGACACCAGCCAGCGCTATATTGCATGGGACCCTTGGACAAAAGTAACTAACATACCTCAGAGTTGAAGTCATATTCAAATTGTTTGTTGGTTTGTTTAGTTTTTTAAGTGAAAAGGTCAACACTTAGGCAGTAAAATGTTGACTTGTTGAATCTGTCCCTCTGTCTGTCCATCTCGTATTTTTGGTTTTATTTTTGTTAACATTTCCTTTTATTTGTTGTTTCAATGGGAATTTGAATAGAATTACAAGTTTTTTATAAGATACTTAGCTTCTTGTGAAAAATGAAGTTGGTAGCTAAAAGTTGTCGAAGGTCGATTGTAATTGTTAGCTTGTTGTTGTTGCTTGTGCGTTGCGTTAATTTGTGACATTATTAACATGCAATTAAGTCTCACTTTTGTAACTTCCTGCTTAATGTGTCCACTTAAGTGCGGATATTATTTCGTGTATGGAAATTTTCGAAAGTGAAAACATACTTCGTTACAGACTTAAGAAAAAAAAAAAAAATATAATATATAAGCCAATAATATGAGAAATTTAAATTTCGGTTGGTGGATGTAGTCTTAGTACCTTTTTTCTATATTAATAAAAAGCTAATAAAACAATCGCTGTTACTTTTATGTTTTGAAAAAAAAAATGTACAGTTGAATTGAACTGAACTGGAAAATTATAAATCAAAAAACAAAAAGGGTATTGTCAAAAAATGCAATATACCTAATCAAAAAGTTGATATAAGTCCAAAAACTATCTTACTGCATTGAAAACATTCCAAAAATCTATAGAAGTCGAACAGTATTGAATAGTGTCGAAAAATATCGTAAGATTGAAAAAGTCCAGAAAATCGAATTGCATGAAACATCGTCCAAATGTTTAGAAAAGTTTAGAAAAACAACAAAAAGGACGAAAAGTATTGATTAGTATCAAAGAAGTATTGAGTGATACACAAAAAATGTTGTCAAATAGTACCTATCGAAATCGTCAAAAACTCAAAAAAAATATCGGAATAGTTGATACAAACAGGAGAGTATTGAAAAATGCCATAATAAACGAATATAACACAGGCTTACGAAAATAATTTCAATCTGATGTCAGAATCTGTCTCTCAAGTCAAGATTTTTAAATAAACATATTTAACCCTTTATTGTCGAAAATACTATTTGTCTTCAAAACCGGAACAATTTCTTATGGATCTTTCAATGCTGAATTTGAAGCTAATCCTAGAATTTTTCATCGTGTCAGTATAGAACATCTTACAGTCCTCACGCTAATAAAAAAAATCTATGGCCGGTTATAGGGTCAGTATTAAAAAGTTCATACACTGAATAAAAATCAACTAGGACCTGCTTAGTTCAACTAGGAGACGTAATGTTTTGGCGTCGAGTTGAAATACTGTTATTTCAACCAGAAATCTGATTAAAAATAACTAAAATGAATATAGTTAATTGAAAGCTATATATGGTTAAACTCAATTGAGTCTTATTAATAATATTACCCGGGAATCTATTTAAATTGACCAGGAATCTATTTAAATTCACTAGGAAATTGCAAAAAATAAAACAAAGCCACTTTTTAATTTTTCTGGCCGTTTCTATGACCATTCCCTAGAACCCATCAATTGCCACCTCTCTTGTCCAGATCGGGCCAACTTTAGTTTTCACCTATAAGCGCTTTTTCATATGTAATAATCACTTTTCGGAAATCCAAGCCCGCGAGGTTACTCATTTTATTTATTGGCCCCGTTTCTATGACCATTCATTATTAGGACATCATCATCGATTGACATCACTTTGCTTGGACCAACTTTAATTTCTAAATTCCCCAAATTTTCCCTAAATTCCTTTAATCAGCCTGTGCTAGACAGCCTGGCAACATTCACATATCTTTACTATGTATGTATCTACATTTGATGTCGTATACCATGTATATAATTCTAAAAGTAATAACGAATCATAAAACATCAATTAGATTTCATTCAATACATACACCGAAAAATATGCAACATTTTCATTACATTAAAATCTAAATAAATTTTTATGATTCGTTATTGCTTTTTCGCATTCAGAATTGAATGTATATACTGGGTGTCCCATTTTAACTTACACAGATGAATAAGTCAAAAAATTGCCAGTCATGTTTCAAATAAAAGCTCGTGGGTATCAAAGGGCTGATCCAGCCATGACCTTAACCATGACCTTGACCTACATTTTCAAGGTTATTTGAAAGTCAACTTTAATTTTTCATATGGAAACCCTTATTTTTGACCTCGGATTTCAGAAGAGCACAAAATTCTACATTCAGATAGGTATTTATGTTTGAGGTCAAAGAGACTCCTGAAGGTCATTTCAAGGTCGAATTCCCGCTTAGTGCAGAAAAGCTGCAGCCAGTTAAGGCAAGATTGTGCAGCGGTCCAGCCAATGATTACTAGCTTTTCTGCACCAAATGGAAATTCGACCTTGAAATGACCTTCAGAGGTCACTTTTACCTCTAGCTTGACTTTTGACTTATTCAGCTGTGTAAGTTAAAATGGGACACCCGGTGTACACGGTGGGGCTAAAGTAATGTCATGTCATGTCATAAGGTAATTTAGCTGCTATTTCAATAGAAATGAATAAAATTGGGCTCTGCTTTCACGGAAAGATCTGGCTCCAAATTGTTAAATTATTCTTCAAAGTTGACTTCGCGTTAAGCGGAAGATTTCAAAAAACCTCTAATAAGCTACTAACAAAGTTCAAAGGCATCTTTAATGCTGCCAAATGCACTTTAAATTTACTTTCACGTATCGAATACTAGCATAAGTGGATATTTTTGCTACTTTAATGTTTTCGCTCTAATAAACAAATTGCATTTAAATAGAAAAAAAAAAGATTTGCAATTTTTTGATCTGACGATGCGCTTAGTTTTGCACCAAATAAAAACAAAAATGCAACAATTTTATGTACAAAATGCAACATGCAGCAAAAAAAAAGGAAGCTACTGCAAAAGATTGCAATATATAAAATATACAGAAATTTGTATTTTTAACGCTTAGTAACATGAAGTAATTGCAACTATTAGTGATGGTGGTGTTGTTTCGATACGGATGTTTTCCACTAATATGGCGGCAACATCCGCTTGTGCGTTTTCTCGTCTAACGCTATTTAACAATGAAATTTTTTTTTTTTTAATTACTTTAATTTTACATTGTCAGTGGAATTAATTATGTATGGCAACATTGGCATAAAACAAAGTGTATTTTCATTGCAATGACTTTAAACTGGAATATTTAAGCCCAGTTAAAATGAATTTGTTTAATCAAAACATTTTTAGAGCTATAAATAGATTTATGCCATTTTGACCCATAAGATTGATAAATAAATACGAGTAATACCAATAAAATTGTTGAATTAAAAATTCACAATTTCCAAAGCCAATCAAAAATTAAGTAAATAAACTTTCTAAAAGCAATTCCATCAAGTCCGCTTAAGTGCTGCACAGTGAAATCATTTTTCGAGCCAACTTTACATTAATTACCAACAAGTTAACAGCTTCTAGACTTCAACTAAGCAAACAAATGCATTGAAATTGGTTTGATGAATTAATGTTGGAAATGAAGACAGTAGGAAAAAAAAACAAACAAAATTATTATTGAATTGAAATTCAATAAATTGCTGCATAAATTATTACAAATTTTCTTTAATAGATTTCTTTTTGTTGCTATTGTTGTTGTTGTTGATTGCCATCACTATCATATCAATTTTTTTGGTTGATTATATTACCAGCAACATCAATTATTAACATACTACGTTGCAATTGGTAAGCTATTTTTCATTTATATTTTTTTTGTTGTCTTAGCGTATTTATTTGGTTGAAAACACTACTATGAAATTTTGAAGCGCAATGAGCCGTTGTCACGCATGCGCATAAATTATTAAAGGTTTTATTTGTTTTTTTTTTTTCTTTACTGGGAGGAAACTCTCAATAGCATGATTTCCTTATGTGATTGCAACAGCAACAACAACAACAATAAGTTAGCGTAACTTTCACTTGACCAAATAAAAGATTTTCTAAATTTCGAGAATTTGTTTTTGTAATGTAATGGAAAAACAATCCATTGAAGTTTTTTTTTTAATTTTTTTTTTACAAAAAAGTGCATCACTACAATCAAGTAAATCAGTTTAAGTGTCTTTCATTCAATTATTTTGTATTCAAATAAAACTGAAAACATAAAATGTTTATAATGATTTTTATAGAGCTGTCAAAATTACAATAGATACAGCAAAAAACTCGCAACTCATCACAGCATAATTATATTTTGTTTTTATTTAATTCAACACAATTTAAACAAAGTTTTTTAAATTCCATTAATTTTGAAAATATTCACACAATTTTGTAACACTTTGTATATTTAAACTGAATTTAAAGTTGTTTGTGTTAAAAATAATGGAAAAAAATTTTAATTTAATATTTTCAATTTTAAATCAAAAATAAACCTGTCAAATTTTTTTATTAAAGAATTTTTCCCCTCTAAATAAAAAGGGTTCATCTTGATATCTCTTAGTGTTACTCTCTTTAAATGTGACAATCCAATTTTAAACCTGGTAAACTGTGTAAATGGGAACCTCTTTAATTGAGATAAAAATGTTGGTTCCTTGGATATCCCAGTTATCCAGGTTTCACTGTATATGCATATAAAGTTAAAAAAACTGCTCTTGCGTTGACTCTGCGTTATTAATTGAGAGTGCTTTAAAAACGTAAGAAAAAATAGTACCATAAAAAATGTTGAACCATTGAAAAATGTGTCTAACCACAAAAACAGATAAATAAAGGAGGCAGACGCTTTTGTTGCTGCGTTTAAAAGTAATTGAATTTTTTTTTAAATATTTTTTTTTTTAAATTTTTTTTTTAATTTTTTTTAAAATATTTTTTCTAAATTTTTTTTAAAATATTTTTTCTAAATTTTTTTTAAATTTTTTTTTAAATAATTTTTAATTTATGCAAAATTGAGTGACCTTAGCATCCGGCAGATTTCGATTATTATAAAGATTATGCCATAAGAAACGAGAGAAACAACATCTGCCACCTAGTTGTTGCTGCCTTGAAGAATTCCAATACAAATTACAAAAATGTAAATAAAAATTTGTATCATATATCATTTTAACGCATCTGCCTCTTGACTGAATGGTTCTTTTACTTATAAAAAACATTGAACTAGATAAGGCAGGCACTGATTTTTCGATGACATACGTTTTAGAGCATTTTAGGTGCATGATATTAAGGATATATAAAACTAATACCGTGCAATTTTTGTTATGCTATTTTATTTAAATAAAATATTGCAAAACTTTGCGATTATTTATATTATTTTTTTTTTATTTTTCTGGCTACGTATATGGGACATTCCACGAGAGCATTTTTGATTTTTGTGATTTTTTTGGGGCTCCGTAACTTCTTTTTAAATTTTTTTCTCGAAATATCCTAAATTGAAATTTGTTACACAGGTCATATGTATGTTCCAGTACAGCAGGTTCAGGGGACGTCCATTAATTATGTGGGTCAAAATAGGGGGGTAGGGGGTCCGGCAAAATCTCACCAAATCTCACCAAGGTTGAGGAGGGGATCAAGGAAAACCTCACGTCAACTTTTTAATGCATAGAATTTACATTAAAAATTATAATTTAAATCTCACGGGAGGGAGAGAGAGGGAGGTCCCGCCAGATCTCACCAAATCTCAACAAGGAGGGGGGGTTCCGAATTTTTAAAAAAACACCTCACGTAATTAATGGACGTCTCTTAACTGAAAAATTTAAATTTACGACATCTCGAAGAAAAACAAAGATATAATTCAAAGTGGATGTTGAAGTGAAAATGAGAAGATTTTCAACTACATATATAATTAAATATATACAGAAAATTTTTTGTCCCTAAAATAAGAATACGCTCTTGAGCAAAATTGACGATTTTAATATATAGAACCCCATATATTTTGAAAAAGCAGAGACCTACACGTCTGCCGCTTGTATTTTCAGTTTTTAGAGGCATTACTAAGGACAAAAACGATAAAATTATTTAACAGAGTTTTTTTTTTATTGCATATTAACAATTGCTGTTATTAAAAATGCAGCAGTGTTGACGTCTGTCTTTTAAATTTCCGTTATCTATGCAGTGCCTTTCACACAATATACCAGCGGCAGATGCGATGAAATAATTTAATATTTTTTTTTTTTTCTAAAAATTTCAAAACTAATTTTTTATTTTCAATTTACTCTTAGTTTTTCTAATTCGCATAAATTTGAACAACAATGCATATTAATACCAACGATGAAAAAATCATATAGCTAAAATTGCGCCAATTTTTAAGAACAGGAAATGTCCATATTGAAAGGAGTACATATACATATATAAATATATATCTTGAAAAAGCCAATATATAGATCATTTCAACTTAAGCTGATTGCTTTTTAAGTTTAGCTACATGAATAACCACTAAATCAGAATTTGGGGGCCATTACCATATGCGCTAAAATGCATGAATTCGCTGCACTTGAAACAAAACTGTATATGTATATGTATGTATATTGTTAAAAATTAAACCTTGAAAAATCTCATACAACTAATTAAATAACAATAATTAAAAGCCTTTTTATATAACAATAAATAATGTTATCACTACAATCTAATTACAACAATAACAAGGCAATCGGTTTAATAGCTACAAAAAAAAAGTATAGCTAATATGAAAAAGACGTTCAATAGGCACTACAAAGTGCACGATACCAAAATAACAAAAGAAAAAGATTACAAAAAAAAAATACCTTAAATACAAGACATGACCCTTAAATTGGGATTAAGTGCTGATATCGTAGGTAACTTAAGTTGCACGCCATAACGAATGCGAGAGACAATGAAAAATGCACTTGAAAAATTATATATAATATTTTGGGGCCTATACCCTTTAATCACAGTTAACGAGCTAATAATTTCTGTTGTAATTCTTCAATCAAATTTTTGGTTAAGTCTTGACAACACTTAAGCTATGGCTTTAAATTAGTTGGCATTTATAAAGGTATTTAACTTTTCACTAAGATATTCTGTAGGGTATCTAATTTAATGAAAATCAATTTTAGGCGATTTTATCAAGGTTCATTTTGTTGTCAGTTGTAATTTTGTATATCAAGGCCAATTTGTTATTTGTAGTTTGACAGTTATATTGCCTATTTGATGTTGGGATTACAAGTGTTATGAGTCCCTTGGGTTTAATATAAGTAAAAAATTCATTAACACGACAGAGCTGAACAACGACATTGAGGAAAGATTTTTCAAAGGTAAGATGATTTTCAATCACTGCTACAATTGGCTATCATTTGTTTGAGTATTAATTTTAAAATTGCAAAAAAAAAACGCTATTAAATTATTTTAACGCGTCTGCCTCTGATATATTGTGCTAAGAGCATAGCATAGATAACGAAAATATAAAAGGCAGACGTTCACACTGCTGCATTTTAAATATATGTAGATAAATACTTAATTGTATGCACCTTAAATGCTAAAAAACGTCTGCCTTCGTAAAATCAGCCAGCGCTCGAGTCGTCTGCCTTACCTATTTTTATGTTTTCTATAAACAAAAGACTGAATCAACTAGGAGGCAGACGCATTAAAATGATTTATTACTCAATTTTTTGGTGAAATTTTTTTAATATTACAATTCTTAAGTGCAGCAATAATTAGGTGGCAGACGTTTTTTCTCTTATTTCTTATGACATAATCTTTATGATTATCGCAATCTGCCTGACGATATAAAATCACTTAAATTTGTATATATCAAAAAAGTAAAACAAAATAAATTAATAACATACTCTTAAGCGCAGCGACACAAAGGTCTGCCACTTTGCATTTATATATTTTTGTGCTTAGTCATATTTTTTTAAAATAAAAGGCAGACGCAATGAAATGGTTTATGGTACCATTTTTTAACAGTTTTATACATACATGTCATACATATATGTATATTTAAGTAAGAAATTAAGAAGTTTTCCAAATTTATTTTACTTACCGATAGCTGTGACCCATATGGTGAAAACGCCGCTGACGACGAAGCCAGCGATTGTGACTGTTGTGATTGTGGCTGATTTTCATTGCCAATAAACAGAAATTGCTCTTGATACGAACCAGGCTGTGGTGTATAATTACTTGAGGATGCACCACCGCGTGTACCACCAACACCACCACCTAGAAATGGTGATGCTGGTCGCTGACTTTGGTATGAAGCTGATGGCACAAAACGGTTTTGTGAGTTTGTTGGTGAAAAGTAAAAATTTTGATCTGTAAATAAAATCAAAAAAATATATATATATATAATGTAGGTCATATTAAGCACATACGCATAACATTTTTATTTATGAAATGTTAAAAAAAAGACATTAGAAAGTAAAAACAGTAACAACACAACACATAGCAAGTGAAATGAAAGGTAATACCTTACGGAGCGATAATTATTTTTTTTTTTTTATTGAAAAAATCAAACAATTTTTGGGGACACACTTTACGCATTAACAATAAAAATTTCAATAAAAATCATTGAAAGTGTTAACAATGCCCCAACAATGTTGATGACAAAAAAAAAGAAAACAACAACACCTGAGTGCACAATTGAAAAGTGACAGGTTATATACAAAATAATGAAAATAAAAGTCATAGCGAACAATAAATTATATTAAAAAAATCAATATCACATATGGAGCTATAAGGCGCTGAGACAGCAGCTCTCAATGAAAGCGAAAGTGTAACAAATTCATAGCGGAGATATCATCGTTGAGATTGAGAGTTTGAGCTTTCTGCACACACATCAAGTTGGTAAGACCCTGAACCCTGAAGAAACATTTACCTTTGTTACTAATGAGGCAATTTGGGTGCAATTTGCACTATATATTGACAAAGTGATAGAGGAAACTTTTTGGGCGCGCTTTCATATTTAATCGAAATGGGAGCAATTTTTTTTTGTATAAAAAAAAATGTGGCAAGAAATAATTGAAAAAAGGTTTTTAAGTGGGCGCTTATATCTTACGTTCAAGTGTAGGCGTCTCATGTTAAGTATTTAGGTGCTTACACAAAACTTTTGCGCTTGAGGGTATATGTTAAAATTTGTAGTTATGTTATTTTAATAAATTAAATAAAATGTATGATGCGAAAACTTTTTCGTTTGCTCAACAACACGCTAGAGGTTGGGCTTGTTGTTATCGCAAGTGTTTTTAATCAACCTTTCGTAGTGTGTTGCATCACTTATTTAGCACATGTTGTTGAAAAATCAAATTGATGCCATGTTGTTAAGTCATTGAGGCTAAATAAAAAAAAAATTAAATCCATCATTGCTATGAACATTTTAGCAGATTATTGTAGCTAACAGCGAATGTGTTCTGGAGTCCTTAAGATAACACCGAATTTGACAAAGGGAGATCAGTTCATAAGTGAGAAAAGTGCCGTCTGATTGTTATCTTCCGATGAATGAGACTTGTTACATATATAAAAGCTACGGACAAAAGCTAGTTTGAATGAAAAATAGTGCCACGCCTCTCATATGATAAAAAACAAATTTTTTCATATCTCAGCCACTATTTACTTGACGCATATTGTTGAGATTTTCCACATATGTTTCTCATGGTTTGTTAAAAATTCTGAACATAGTTTGGCTTGCAAATAATGAGCGATGCCACGCCTCCCATATAAAGGAAAAGTCAAATATGTACAGATGCTATACAGCTATATAAACGTACGGCAAAAGTAAGTTTCAATGAAAAAATGGGCGGTACCACGCCTCTCATACGAGAAAAACTTGTCTCAGCAATTATTTAACGCATACATATATAAAAGACAAGGATTGCAACCAAATTAAAATCGTTGCCGTACCTACCGGTAAGGACAAAACAAGGTCTGCCAGGTCTACTGACAAATGTGTAGCTTATTAATCAAAATAAAATTTTAATTTCATAGTACGTGGACCATTTTTCCGCCCTCCAAGCCTTTGCACACGGGGTTTGTCACCTCCTTCACTCCCCCTAGCTACGATACTAAATCTGACAGCATATTATATAGCTCTATGTATGTCCGACCATAAGGATATTTCCGAAAATGAGAAAAATGACAAATGTGCAATGATGGACACCAACATGAACGCAAAGTTCGTTTCCATGTAGTGCTACAATAACCATATGGAGTTCAACTTCTGGTGAACAAAGAAGTTGCTGTGTTCTCACATTTGTATACATATACACAAATGCTCTCTCGTTACTCTCAATTGCGCTCTCGTTAGAACTTTCAGAAGAACTTGTGCCCATCCATGCAAATGTGTCAGAATAGGATCAGAACAATCGGGGCATCAACAAGTGGTAGACCTTAGAAACTACACTATCGGATTTAGGGCACAATCAAGAACAGTGGTGCTCACTACCACAAGCAACGATAGGCAAGTGTTGATGATTCTGTATACGTGCACGATTATTTACGCTCTTTAACGATTTTTTACGCTCTTTAAGTGCCTTCACGTTCTCATTTTTACGCTCTTTGAGCGTCTGCTCTTTTTTTGGGCAGCACCGATCAAGAAACATACGAACAGAAGGTGGAACTTTTCCGCCAGATGGAGAATACATTTGGCCTTAACTGAACCTTAGAAGAACAAAAACTCTCTTAAGCAGAGGAGAGTAAAGAACTATTGTAGGAGAACTGACGGTGCACTGTGTCATTGCCCTTATGACTGCCAGATATGTTGCCCATTTCAGAGACTTCTGCAGGAGTTATGGAGACGAAGAAAAGGATGAGGTGATTACAGTTTGCTCTGTGTATATCCAGGGCTAATGAGGAGTATTAGTCTTGATGAACTACCTGAGCTGGAGCTCACCATCACCCTCAACTTTACCAGAGCATCTGGGTGGTTCGCACCCATTGAGTAAGTTCATTTAAGAAGAATTGAGGTCATTTATACGTAGTTAGTAAAGCTGTGCAACGAGCCGAGCTCGTTCGAACTATATCGAAACTCACGAGCTTTTCACAAAATTTCAGCACCGAACCAAAAGTTCGATTCACTCAACTCAACTCAGTTCATTTATTCCGAAGTGTTCGCTTCTTTGAACCTTTCCCTACAAAAAAAAAAAAAACTCAAAAATAAGTCTACAGTGTAAAATTTTATCTTTTTAAAATCTGCAAAGACAGAGTGTCAACAATAAAATATTTTTATTTTTCATTATAAAAGCAAATATTTTTTTCTTCATAATAGCCATATAGTTGGCTTACCCACTTTGAATTATTACATAGTGCGTATGAGTCACATACATAAATATCATATTAACATTTTAGCTACTAAAGCAACGCCTTGCATGATATCTTGAAATAGAGATCTCATCTCATAGTCAGTCAGCAACATTTTTTGCTTTGTTGTCTTCATATAAAATATGACTTAGCGCATGTGCACTGACAATCCTGAAAACTTGAAAAATTTTCAACATTTTCAATAAAAATAACTCACAGCGTTAATTTCAATTTAACGCCTTCATGGTTTTTGTAGAAAAGCTGGAAAAAAAAATAAAAAAAAATTAGGTGCAAATAGCTCTACAGTGTCGCTGTGTCTCGCTGGGTGTATGTGGAAATCATCATTGCAGCGTTACCAGATTTAGTCAATTCATTCGTTTCGCATGTTAATTGAAAGAGGTGTTCGAAATTTGTTAACTGATCGCTGGTGCAATGTTTCAATCAGTGTTACAACTACAACAACAACCAAAATGTAAAAAAGAGAGGCACGCTGTACCAAAACGAGCGGATGCATGGCTTAAAACGCATACGGTTATTTTAATACCCTACATCTTTTGAGGGAGCACTAATGGTTTTTTTTGGATATGCGCGCATTTTAACAGGCGTGTATGGCTGCGTTAAACTTTTTTTTTTATTGAAGGTTTCATGCTAAATAGCTAAAGAGGCTAATAGCTATAGTAGTTAAACTCTTTTATTATTATAAACGCGATGACTTAATTCTTACACATAGAATATTTAACTTTAAGAAAATGAAACAAAAGTGTGCAATAACCTTCTGTTGCCCAAATATGTTGTTTTAAAAAAGAAATTATTAAAATCCGTTCAGTATATTTTGCGCCAAAGCGTTACAAACCATTTCCATATAAGTAATTTAATATAAATAGTATGTAATAACCTTCTGTAGCACAAATATGTTGTTTTGAAAAAGAAATGATTAAGATCCGCCCAGTATATTTTGCGCTAAAGCGTTACAAACCATTTCCATATAAGCCATTTTATATAAATAGCATAGACTGATGCCCGCGACTGTGCACGCGTAGCCTATTTTTTAGTATTTTCTGCGACGCAAACAATTTAAGATTTTTTTTTAGTAGACCTACTGTCATTTTTGATTATTCTTCATAAATTTTTTTAAATTCAAATATTGAGAATGAGAGCCAGAGGTTAAAATTTGTATATATATTCCATATTCCATTGTTTTTTTAACATAAATATTTCCAACCAACCAAAATATTTATTTCTACATAGCGTACTCCATAATTCACTATGACCGGCATTAAAATTTCAATATTTTTTTTTACGCATTTGCTGCAAGCCTCACTCTACGCCAAAGCCATGCTACGCCACGCCAAATTACAAAACCAACAATCAACAACAAATGAAAACGAATCGCTAAATCCTACGCAATTGCGTAGCAGTTTTTATGCATTTTTAGCACTCCATTGAGTTGAGTTACAACAATTTTTCGCTATGTTTTTTGTAATTTTTTTTGATTAATTTATGATTAATAGATTTTTGATGTAAAAATAATTTTACAAAGAATTCAATTGTTTGGCAATGATTTCAATTAAAATTGAATAAAATATGGAACAGTAATAATGGTATTCAGAAAGAGGAATGCAGAAAAAATCGAAAATAATATAAGTAAGTATAATGGATTTCGACAGCTTCAATTTTAAATGAAACACTTGTTTTTTCTTTTAAAAACCATTCAGATGAAAAAGATCTGTAAAATTTAAAATCCTGTTGTTTTCTATTTTTATTAACTTTTAAGGGGGATCCTTAATTATGAGGTCCGAAAAACGAAATTTTATATGTTGCTTAAATCAATACCAAATTTATATCGGTCAGTACTTGGAAATGATTATTTTATTAAATTCTTTTGTACATTTTATTCACAGAAGGGGCGTCAAGTACGACGTTTAGCTACAGGCGCCAATAACCCTAGCTCCGTCATTGCTTCCGTTAACAACAATGGTATGGAAACACAACTTTTTAAATTAAAAAATCATTATTACTTTCATTAAATTATTTTATGTACATATAACAAAAAAAAAAATTGTATTCACTCGCAACGTTGTAATCACGGGACCTGTTGATAATTAATGTAGACTTTACCTACAGGTAGGCATCGGAGCGAACGATTCGATCTACCTTCTTTGATTAGAGATTTCAACCAAGTCGGTCATAAAAACTCTTGCCAAACTAAGAAGGAAAAAAACCTGTTAAAAATAAATACTTTTTGCTGAGTTGAGAATCGAACTCATTGCCAAAAACATTCCAGATCATCAATTGCACAATACGCACCGCTTAACACAATGAGCCATTCACAGCATATAAATTCGGCTGGCTAGATAACGCTTTGTGTTTGGTGAGTAAAATTTTAATGAAACGGTTAAAAGCGGTTCACTTGTAGTGGCGTATGGTAGATTGCAAGCAAGTGGTGAATATAATTTAAGAAATGGTGAGTTTCTGTTTTTGTTTTATTTTTAGTGCGGTGAGCAATTTAATGCTATCAAGATTTCTATGGTGGATTAGTAAGTGATATGAAAACAAAATTATTATGTATTTATTTATTGTTTCCGACAAGCATGTTTATTTTTAAATATCATTTATACCAAATTTCATCAGAAGAAAAGTTTATATTAAAATTATAATGACAACAAAATTTGATATGCATTCCACATATGAATCCGCCACATGATTTCAACAGTATTAAATTTAAGATATTGACTTACTGCATAAGACTTTAAAATTAAAGAGCTCCCACAAAACATTATCGGAAGCATATGATGCACTTCCTCGAAACTTTCGCTACTTCCAAAAATGAGCTTCCTCGCAATGATTTCCTTTACTTAAAATTATATGCACTGTAAATCAGTGGCGGATTGGAAGACTTATCGTTCTAGACCCATGACAAAATACCGCCAGTGGGTCAAAGTTTTTGAATTGAAATTTGACCAGTTGAATCACGGAAACCCGTTTTCAGGATATTTTCAGAATATGTACATTAGATCGTACCACCTTACAGGCAAAAAAAAAAAAAGTCCGCCAGCAAATCGGAAGCATCTTAGCAAGGTTATTTCGAAAAAAATTTTTTTTTTTTTGACCGAAAACAGAGGTCGCGCATTTGAGTTTTTCATCATATCTTCGGCATTTACAGTCCGATCTTAAAGTATGATATATCAATTTTTTTGTCTACAGCAGCCCATATTTTTTGATCTAATGATCATTAACATCAAGTACCCCGTTCTTGAACTTATCCATCAGATCTCAGTTCCTTCCATCCTAATATACCACCCTAACGTCAGAAAATTTAAGCTTGCAAAAAATCATTAAATTTTTCCAACTGAAGTATTTCGATTATTCTATTAGAACTATTTTTAAAAATGTTTTTAAAGTTTTTTACCGAATGTAGGGGTCGCCTTTTTAAATTTTTCGTCATATCTTCGGTATTTAGAGCCGGATCTTAAAAAATAATGTTTTTGTCTCGAGGAGTTTTTCTTAATAATTATAATCCACACTTTATTTCTGATAAATTGCTCACGAGCTCCAAAACAGTTTTTGGCGTTTTCTGAAAATTTCAAAATTTTGAATTGTGTCTCTTTCGTAGAATGTGTGCGATATGTATGTCTTTTTTGCATCTTAAAAATAACTTGTATCGTATTTTTTTTGCGAAATTTTCCAAAGGTTCCAAAAATGTTCAAAAATTCATTGTGGCGATCAATTGAAAAATCATCCGACATTTTGGATTTTTGCAAATTTTGATTTGAAAATACTTTTGGAAAGTTTTTTTTCATTTTATCTTTAGAGAAACATAAAAAATAGTTTAAGAAAATCATAGAAATCAATTGAAATTGTGGCTTGATTTCATACCTATCCAATTGAGCAAACAATTTTATTAAGATGTTGCTTCTAGATCATAAATCTCTCAATATTTTTTATTACCCAAATGAATTATTTTTTTTATATATGTATACATATATTTTATTCTACTCAAACTAACTTTAACCTTCAGCACCTATAAGAATTTTTCAATCAGAACCAAGAAGGTCAGTAAGCAATGCATTATAAACAATAATTTATTTAAGTTGCAGTTGCAGCACGGTATAATTCTATTATTTTTTTTATACCCTACACAAGGGTAATTTCAGTTTCTTCTTCCATTTGTAACGCAAGGAAGGGGGGGTGGCGGAATGAAATTTGAAAGTTACTATAGCTTGTAGGATGAAAAATGGGCAAAGCCCACCGAACACAAAATTTTCCCCCTATATCAGAAACTAATGAAAAAAATTTATAAATTTCATACCGATAAATAAGATCATAATACCATATTTCGATATTTGAAAGGGGCGTAACGAAAGCAATCGCTTTCAGAACAGATTAAGACAAGTAGCCGTGCCACACTTTTTGACACTATGTGCTGGAAATTATTCACGCATATTTAACTGAACTTGTTATGGGAACATTTGATGACATAAGCAAACACTGAATAAAAACTGGGCGTGGCACCACCCTCATACAAGCAAATACTTTGATACAGTATGCGTAGAAAATTGTGTAAGTAAATTTTGAGGAAACTTGATATTGGATCATTAGATAACATAAGCAAATACTGCCCAAAAAGTGGGTGTGGCAATTCACATATAGCCAAAAACTTTTAAGCGCTATGTGCATAATACTATTCAGACATAGCTGACGAAACCCAGTATGGGGAAAGTGGAATGAGATTGTACCTTCCATACCATCATAAATTTTGAAACGCTATACACTGCAAGCTTTCTACCATTAATGTAGTGTAGGGTGTTTGGTTTTTAGCTAGGCCAAAGTTAACACTTTTACTGTTTTTTTTTTCTTCTTTTAAATACTATTAGCAGTTTATATGTTGCTGTCAGTAGTCGGCTAAGTGATTTTTAATTTTGCATTTTTACTCAACCGGCTACTGAAATCTATTCATATGTAATTGTAATTGAAGTATTGAAATAAACCCAGCGGGAAATAAAATTTTAGCTTGTAAATAAAAAAATTTACGAAATTAATCGTTTTACCAACGTTCAATGCATTAAAGTTGTTTAATAGTGGAGAACCAATGTTTATGTTTGCATCATCCTTTATCTTTACGGCACCATGTGCACTTTATTTTATGTTCTAAATCTTGCTAATATATCGCTTCAGATCTTCAAGATATTTCCAAGTGGGATATAAAATTGTTGCATCGTACAGCATGGCTTGGTACAAAGTTAGCCGATTGTTAGTTAGCCAAACCATAATTGCAATTATGATGCATATATCTTTTTTTATTGTACCTGACACCAAACAGTGAAACAAGTTACAGCCGTTAAATACCAACCGGTTCCATACATACATATGTTTATGTCAGCATAATTTATCAAATCTGTTAAAAAAACAAAAAAACTCGTAAATTTGTCCAAATTAGTTAATGATGTCATATGATTTGTTTTTATTTTGGTTTTTGCTTAAAATATTTGTGAGTTTTTGTTTTGATTATGATGTTGACGAATGCAATGCGGATTTTGGCACGATATGACTACATATAGTATAACGCAGTTGGAAAATATAAAATGTTGCAAAAAAACTCAAAATTTCATTATTAGAAGAATTGAATATGACAACCTTTCAATTTCCAACATTTCTAGAGTGAAATGTTCCTTCAAAAGTCTCAACCTATGGAACTCATTGCATCCGCTGAGGCAGAGTAATCAACTGACAAATTTAAATTGAAGAGCAGCCTAGTAAGTAATAATGGACATACGACATATTGACTCTTAAAATAAAAAATTTTTTTTTTTATTATACGACACAAAACGAAGCTGCATAATTTAGAAACGCGGTAAGAGATTGAACAACACGAACAAGTCTAAAACCTTTTAGAACCTCAAAAGTAACACACAATACCCTTACGGCAAAATGATGCTCAAGCGACGATAAATTTCTTCTGTTGAGCTAAGTTGAATGCATGGTTATAGACCCGTGGACACGAGAGCAGTTTAGGGAGTTCAAACCCCTCAGGAAGATTTTAAACTAAAATTTTTAAAATTTACTGAATTTTCTGATAAGGAAGTATTGGAAAACTTGATTCATCTAGTCTGTGCGAACATGAGAGGCTTTGGGGGTTCAAACCCCCAGGAGAAATTTAAACTACAATTTTTACAATTTTCTGAACTTTATGATTAGGAAATATTTTATTGCTTGATTCATCATCAGTGTCATTTGAAAAAGCTCGTGTTGCAGTCTCAATGGTTGGTGGGGCTGCTGATTGAAATTTTCTATTGAGCGAATTGACTTATGATTAAAACTTTTAAGGGTAAACTGAGGCAAAACGTTGGGTTATAGTGCTTTTCTTTTCTTCTTCATTTCACCTAACGATGGATAGTCGACTATAATAAACTCAGCGGCGAATTAAGGTAGTGCTAGAGGGGGCTATAGTCTCGGGGCCCTAAGTAGCGGAATATCAAGCTAATTTCTAGAAGATTTAAGATAAAGCAAAGGCCTTCTGCTGTTTTTAAGAAACGAAACAGTAAGGCCCATATTTGGTTTGGTCACACCGTTAATACACATAAAAAGACCTTATTGGGGGTCGTTTTTCGTATTTTGTGCTTTACAGCGGAAAAAGTGATTTATGTTTTAAAGACTTTTTTATTTAATTTTTGTTCATTAGTGTATAATTAGGAAAATATAAATTGTTCCCTATAGTAATCATAAATTTTCTCTCATTACTACTTTTTAGCGCCACAAAGTTTAATCCGCCGCTGATTAAACTGTTGGGTGTTTATCAAGCTTGGTGTCGATCAGTGTTTTCAAGTGGCCGTGTTTGAGCCGGACAAGCCTAGAATGTCAAAAGGAAGGCCAGTCCGCATTTTATGGGAAGGCCGGGAATTCCTTTTTTTCAACTTGGCAACCCTAGTGTAGGAAAAAAAACCTTTTTTTAGACTTTAACAAACGATAATTCTGAATTGAAAACACGGATGGCAGACAAGGATCTTCCTAAAAATGTCTGAATATATCTAATGAAATTGGCTCATTTTATTGCTTTTAGCTTATTACTTAGATAGTTGAGTGATAGTCTTTACTTGTAAATACTACTCTTAAGAAACTTTGTTAAACACTAACTAATAGGCAGTTCAAGATAGATCCCACTTCCTAACTAAATGTTTACTCAAAATTAAATAGGGATTCTACAACAGCAAAAGTTTCTAATAGCGATTTTTTACAAATGGAATATTTTGAGCATCATAATTCATGCTATGCTGTCGTTATGATAATTCTAATAATTTATATTGATTTATATACACGTGAATGATGTTGCTATATTATTTATAACTACAATTAAAACAAATCATTTAAAAACAAAAATTTCGCACAGCAATATACTGCAGGTAACTCAACGTATCCCAATTCAAATCAGCCGTCAATTATTACTTATTACGAAATATTACAACAGACAAAACAACGATAGATATCATAATAAAAAAATCACATAAATTTGAAATAAATTCCAAGGCATAAACTTACACAAAAGGAAATCTAATCTTGCTAATGAAAAAAAAAAAAAATGAATTTTTATAAGAAAAAATAAAAAACACCATGAAATAATTCGTGTTCACTTCACTTTTTATAACTCAACTTAAAAAATTTTGATGACTTTTGACATATTTTCCTGCTGAATAACTCGTGCACCAGCTGAGCGAAAAAAACCAAAAACAAAATTTAAAATATCAAACGATTGAAGCGAAAGAATGGCAGCAGCAACCGCAGCAAGCGCGCAAGAGCAGAATCATCAGCAAACGTTGCTGCTGTTGCTTCCTTCCTTAGCCGCGCACTTGCAATTCGAAAATAATAACAACAACAACAACAAAAGAAGCGTATTGCAAAAATGAATCAGTCAGTGCGCAGTCGCATAGTGCGGCTACGATTTGTGCAAGTGAATGGGTTGGCATTTTCACTTGTTGTTGCTGTTGATTGTATGGTTTGGCTTTTTTTTTCTTCAATGATGAAAAATGCTGGATTTCCTGACAGAGGCATTTTAAAAGTTGGATTGATTATATCGCTCGCAACTCTTCTGTTCTTAAACAACTCTTTTAAGTAAAGGTAGCTGAAGAAAGGACTCGCATTCTAAATTCCAAAAAATTCGCTTTACTCTAGTGTAATGTAATTCTTAATAAGTTTTTCGAATGATGTAGTTAAAATTTATATATAGAAAATTCTCTACACAGCGTATAAAATTTTTTTAGCATCTTAACAAAAGTATCGAGTACTAACGATATTTATTTAGCAACAATACGCTACAGCCACTATATTGTTAACATGATTGGCTGTGGAAAAAAAAATTGGTGTTGCCAACAGTGCACAATCAACATGAAGAGCTGAAGCTACGAACGTTTGAATACTTGAGCTTTTTTTTTGTATTTTTTCGAAATTTTTGTTAGATGCTTGAAATAGAATCTTGGCATTTAGCATCATTGCGTTCGTGTGAAACTGTGGGTGAAGCAGCAGCAGCTGCTGGTATTATTTGCTGCAGCAAAACCAAAGGTTTCAGAGCTGCTGATTTTTTTCTTTTATTAAATCTGAGTTGCCTGCAAGATTGGCAAAATTTTGTTTCTTTTCTTACATTTTCATTATTTCAGAAAATTATTTGTTATTGGAGCATGTAACTTCACAACTGCTCAAGTTATTATTTATGTTAGATGGTGCAACAACTAGAGACTTTTGATTTGTCTTACTCTTGAGAGAAACTTTTTTCGTTCTTTGGCAAATGCATTAAGATCTTAATTATATGTTTGTAATTGGCAATTTATTAGTCATTTAAAATAATGAAATCGATGAAAATTTTCTTTTATTTTAAGTGCAAGTACTTTCACTTAAAAGAGCTCCATTTAGTCATAATGAGAAAACTTTCCCATTAATTTCAAAGATGTGCTGAAAATATTTGAATATCATAGCTCATAGATAGACAAATCTATGGTGGCAGTACCATCAAGCCCAGGCTCTATGAACTTATAAGTGCACTATTGTGTCAAACCCAAGTTTCATAATTTTTTTTTACTAACTTAACTCTAATAGCTGTGGGTCAAAATCAAGCAATTTTCTCTAATATTTCGTTGCAACAACAACAATTTTAATACTATTATTTTTAGCCACTATCTTGCAATTAGTAAAATATATTACCGCTATTAGATATTATTCAAAATTCTAGCTTTGTACTATATTGAGTTTTGAAACCCCCCCTAAATACAATTTCAATTGCCTCCTTATGACAGTCTTCTTCTTTGTCGATAACACTCTTGACAGAGTGGTCGTGATCATTTCTTCAGGTGTGGCAAACTTCACAACACGCCGCCTCTCTTCTCTGATGGCTGCCTTCCTCGTGCACATTCATGTAGTGATGATGAGCCATTTACTGCCGCTTTTATCTGATCAGTTCACCTCATAGGCGTTCTTTCTCGTAGTCTGATACCCTCAACCTTTTCCTGAACCACAAGTCGCACAATAGTCACCTCTCCTCGGCGGCGTATGTGACCAAAGAAGGTGAGTATACGAGACTGTACCAAAGACGATAAACGCTGCTTGATGCCGAGTTCTCGAAGTATAAACTCATTGGTACGGAATTCAGTCCATGATAATCCGAGCATTTTCCTCCATCTCTAGGGCATCTATCTTCTCCTTCTCTACTTCCCGCAGGTTCCACGTTTCTGTGGCGTACAAGAATATGGGCAATACAAGTGCCGGATTTTTGTCGCTCTATATATGTTGCGCTGGGGTGGAAGTGATTGTATTGAACGTTATCTGCGCCTACTGAGGCTGTGCCATCTTCATACAGTCTTCGCAGGAGGTGTATCAGGTCAGCGTTTCCCAGAGTTTGGGCCACTTGACAGAGTCGAATGCCTTAGAGAAATTCACAAAGCATATGTAGGTGGGCTTGTGGAATTCTCTGGCTTTCTCTATAATTTGTCGAACTGTCAAAATTTCTTACCAGGTTCCCCTCCCCTTAACAAAACCAGCCTGTTCAGGAGCAACTTTGTAGTAACAATCGAATTTATCAAAAAAAAAAATTGATTTAATTTAAATTGCAAACAAAATGAATTAAACCTTAAAGAAATGAGTAAATCCATCATTGTCACACCCATTTTTTTGCAGCTAAATAAAGACACGATTACATGAGTATGTGCAAGAGATAGTGGCAAAATTAAACTCGCCCCCCCCCCCCCAACTTATTTATATGCACTCGACATACTGCACAAAATTTCAATTCCGTGACAGTTATAACAATGCAAGCAAAAAAAAAGGTAAATAATTCACTGCCCGAGCAACAACTTCATTGTATGAAACGCCCCATTCGATTAGATTTTGACTCAACTTCAAGTGAAGTCAATCAAAAAGCAAATAACTGCACTATTTCTTAGGCCATGTACCATGTACCTACAACGATTCTCACATAATAACAAAATTAACAAGAAATAAATAAAGTGCACAAAAAAACCAACAATAAAAGACTTTGACTACTTTTGTTACAATTTTTATGAAAGTTAGTTTATTTTGTTTAGATTTTCTATAGGGGCATTTCCATGAATGATTTACTTTTTATTTGAAAATAAAATCGCTGGTGGTGCAATGGGTAACGAAAAGGAGAAATTCTGGAGCAAAGAAAATTAATCAAGCAATACTTTTGTATCAAAAAAATTATATGCTATGAATTAATGACATAAAAGTACTGTACTTGAACTTTGAACTCTGATAAAATCTCACCAAGGGGGAGGAGGGGGTCCGAATTACGCAAATTCTTGAAAAAATTTAAATAGAGCGCTCTTTACTTAAGATTTTTATGTATCCCGAAGTTGAAGATCAAACGTTAAAAGCGGAATATCTCTGGAAAGCACAAAAATTTAATGAACCAAATATGAAATTTACACCTAGAGAATTGTTACTGAATGTAGTGGTATTTAAAAAGTAGCAGCCTACTACAAAAACAGTCAAAGGTCTTTAGTTGTGTAAGTCAGGAAATACATCAGAGTCCTAACAGCTTCCAATATGCTTATTTAAACCCATCTTGCATGGAAATGCACCTAAAATGTTACAAAAAAATATCTCTTAACCAATTTAAGACTGTATTTGTTGCATGCAGATTAAATTTCAATGCGTTGCGCCACAGCTTGCAACAACTACAATAACAATTACAACAAGAGCAACTACAACAAACCAAAGTTTATTATGTACGAGGCATTTGTGTTCTATTACTTAATATGCTTACAGTCAAACGCTGAAAACCAACAACAACAACAACAACAAAGTAAACAAAAAGTTAGAAAGGTAATCAACGGCAAAAGTGACATAGTAACAACAACTACAACAATAAAAAAGTTGTAAAGCTGTTATCTTTGCCTCGCCAAAAATTCAATACTCTACTAATTAATGGTAAAAGTGCGCACGAAAGTGTTAAATTTTTATACAAAGAGTATTTCTTCCAGTTTTGTGGAAGTATAGAATTTGGAAAAGCTCGCTCGCGATCGTTGCTATCAAAAAATTGGGCTCCCGCTCGCGAGCCAAGAGCTTCAACTGTTTTTTAAAAAGCTCTTTACTCGTAATTTGGAGCTGAATGGACTTCTGCTTATGAGCCTAGAGCTAAAGCTCTTTTTTGTAACGCTTTTGAAAAGACAAAGAAGCGCGTGCTAGCTCAACTAGAAAGCGCCGCTCACGAGCCAAAAGAGCTTATCAAAATCAACAAACCGTATGAGCCCAATTTTGAAAAAAAAATTATTGCGGCAATCGAAAGGAAAGGAGATGTCCATTAATTACGTGAGTCAAAATCGGGGGGTGGGGGTCCGGCAAAATCTCACCAAGGGAGAGGAGAGGGTCAAAGAAAACCTCACGTCAACTTCTTAATGCATAGAATTTACATTAAAAATTATAATTTAAATCTCACGGGATGGAGGGGAGGGGTCCAGCCAGATCTCACCAAGGGGAGGGGGGGTCCGAATTTTCAAAAAAACACCTAACGTAATTAATGGACGTCCCGCTAGGTTGAAAACGGATTTTGAACATCACTTAGAATCGCTCGGATCCTGGAAGTGGCCGTTTTTGACCCATTTTAGTAAATTTTTTTTTTCACCAAACGATGGAAAAATGTTAAAAATGTACATACCTGGTATGATTTGTTTTTGACCCATTTCCGGATATAATTTTATTTGCCAAAATCGGTAGAGAAAGGTCGAAAATTAATTTTGGACATCACTTGGTGTAGCTCCAAACAAAGGACCCTTTTTTGATCCATTTTAAGAATTTTTTTTAATTTGCTCTAATCGATATGGAAAGCGCGATAATGAATTTCGGACATTACTTGGAGAAAGAAAGAAAAAAAGAACAGTTTTTGACACACTTTCAGAAAAAAAATTTTTTTTTTTTGAGAAATAGTCTAAAGTGCATTTTGGACGTAAAACTGTAACCATTTCATAATGAAATATAAGGTCCTGGAGCGCACCAATTTCGTTCCTTATTATGTTCAAACTCCCTTTTTTAGCCTTACTTCTTCAATTTGTGAAAAATAAAATGTCCAGCATGTGTGCTCTTTGGAGTCCAGGGTCACCTTGGAGATGTCTGAATTTATTTTCGACCATTTTCTGACAATTTGAATCCGTTCTCTAGCAATTTCTCCCGCTTGGTTCAAAAAAATATATATTAAAAGTTGGCTTAAAACGGAGACCTTCGGAGTCTAAGGACTCAAAATTAATTTATGATATTTTCCAATCGACTAGAGTACGCTTTATTTCGAAAAAATGGGTGTTACAATTTGAGCTATTTCCAGGATGTACAAATTTTCTTATTTCTTTTTTTAAATTAATTTTTGAACAAAAAATCATTAAGTCGGATATTTAACTTTTGTACGCAAATTAAAGTATCTTTCACTACTGTGCAACAGCACAGCACTCAAGATTGAAAGACGTGATTGAATAACATTTTCACACTTTAACGTTAAATGTTACGTTATATATTCTTTATATGGGCTGGATTTGAAGAAAAAAAAAATTGCTTTTATTGTTGTTGTTATTGTTGCTATTTTACCTATTATGACTGTTATCATTATAGTGAGTGCTTGGTGTTGTTGTTAAATTAGTGGTGTTAATCTTAGCGTGGGCTGTTGCTGTGGTTTTTTGTCTGCTTGGCAATACAACGTTGGACATTTAATTTTGTAGTCAGAGTAGAATGTTGTACGGACAGACTGACTGAAAAATAAGTCAGTTAGAGTGAAAGATTGACAGACTGACGACGGACAAACCGTTAGACAGGCAAATTAATAGCTTACGAAGTTGCATTCAAAAGTTGACTTTCTGCATTTGCGGTATTTTCTGTTGTTGTATGGTTTTTGTTGCTTTTAATGTGACCGCAGTGGAAATTTTTCCACTTCAAATAAGAAAAACTTAATTTAGCTGATATTGTTGTAATGTAAGATGCATTCAGCATAAATTATTAAAAACCTTTTATACGCTTTTTATGTTTACTTCTAATTTATTGCTATATACAAGTCAACTTGCAAATCAAGTTCGTTGCCTAAATCTATTGTTTGTTTTTTGGTAAATAAAATGTTTTTGCTTAATTAGTTAAAACTATGCATATTTGTTGAAAATCTATTTAAATAATGTTTGAAAATCTTAATTTTCTATTATGTATGAAACAAAAGACTTAAGTAACAAACTCATTGTGCCAAGTCACATTTAACTAAATTTTTTCTTATTATGGTGCTTTTATTTTACATTTTTACTAACAACTAGAATTTGATAGCACAAATTTTCCCCAACAACATCATGCATGCCCTACACGTTTGTCCCACTTTTAAAATTCTTGACTATTGAAGTTCTTTTTTTTCAATTGTATCGATTGAAAATTTCTATTCCTTAGGTTTCCATAACATGACGTTATTTTTTGTTTTAATGCATATCTTATGTCTGCAGTCGCAATAAATTGTATTTACTACATTTTTCTTTGTTCTACATGTTTAGCATTTAAATTTTAGTTTTAAATATTTCAAGAGTACATAGAATTTCATTGATAGTTTATTATAAATATCGTCGTAGCTCCCATGAATACATGATTTTCAAAACGCTAGATTGAGAGAATTACTCAAATTACCAAATCCTACACATAAACCTGCAGCCTTTCGGTCTTTTGGTTTCCTTATTTAGCTTTAATAGATATGTTCATTAGCTATGGAATAGTGACATATGAAGATTATTAATATTTGTATTTCAAAACGCTGGGACCTTTTATTTTGTAAGGTTTGATAAAAAAATGCGTGAGTCAAAAGGGGGAGCAGAAAGGGGTAAATTGATAAAAAAAATTATAGGTGTGTAAAATTAATGGCGATTGGTAATAACATCCAACCATGTAGTAGCGTCTTGGTGGGTTGGAAAGAACCAAATACCGTAAAAAATTTAATTTTTTATGGGGAACCCTTTAATGGGATTGGGCATAAACTTGAAACTTCTAGGGCCATCCTGGTAGCATTGGGAACGTTGGGAGTGTATGTATTTCATAAAAACATCACTTTTGTATGGAAACCCCCCAAAGTTGTGGGGAAAGGGGATAAGTGTGTTTGAAAAAAATGTTGAGCATGCATTATTATTGAGGGTCGGTCATATAACCTATCGCTGTATGGGCTACTCCTGAGCAGCTGTGGACTAATTTTTATGAAAATTTCTAAATTTTTAAACTTTGACCTTGATGAGACGCCATTTACCCTCCTCTCATCCCCATAATTTTTTGGCTCACGCATTTTTTTATCAAACGTCACTAGATAAATGGTCCCAGCGTATCGAAATCGAAAAATCCTTCATTATTCAATAGCAATGTTCATTCTGGGATAAAAATAGTAAACTAAAGAAATCAATAACACATAATATTTTTAAATATTAACTAAATCAATTGTAACCAGTTCTAATGCAGCAATTCATACACGTGATTTTTGCTCTCATATTCCAAGGCTTATTGCAAACTAAATCGAGGACAGTTCACGATAGAGTACACTACAAAAAATAATTAAATAAATTGGTGACCAAAGTATAAGTGGTTTGATTACTGTGCTAGAGATAGCCAGCGTTCAGTATATTTGGCATATTTGTATGTCTAAGGATATATGTGCTATATGTGCATAGGAAGACCAAAATTGCTAAGAAAGCTAATAGCTGTAGTAGCTAAACTCTATTATTATTATTATTATTTCTAAAAAAAATACCAAGCAGCAAATTTTTTTTTTATTATAATAATAAATATAAATTTAATTTAATGTAAAAAAAAAATGTAAAAATCTGGGATCATTGCGAAAAGGGTTCAACTCTCCAATTGAAAAATATTTTTTGAATGTCCTAAGTACCAAAAAATATTGTGTTGGTGTCATTGTAACAGGATTTGTAGCAATTGTTGTGCTAAGAAAATGCGCATAGTTTGCATTAAATATTATTTGCTGAAAGGGATTTATTGTATTTCCTCTAAAAATTTGCCAATTTATAAATAAACGGTTTTCAAAAGGACTATACTTGAAAAAAATTTTCATGAGTGTACTCAAATGCTATACTGACACCAATAGTTCAAAATGATTAGGGTGCGCCACCCGCACAATTCATTTGTTACTGGACTGTTAATAAATAAGCAGCACCTAGTTGAGCTTTCGCTCTATTGTGGCCTGTCACTTATGGTAACTTGTTGTTTCGCGCTCATAACACAAAGCAAAAGTTAGAATTTTAGCCGCAGGCCAAGCGTTGTTGGTTCTCTGAAGGTTCTTTTTTTCGCTTTAACTTTAAGCAAATGATTTAAAATGCCTGCATCAAGTGTGATTGGATATAATTGTTAAAGTTTATAAGTTGGCTGTTTTTTTTTTTAGAAAATATAGCAAAACAAGTTTATTACCAACCAGTACCAGTACAAGTTCTTAATGTATGTTGACAATATTTTATTTCCTTGTTTTTAGTTTGATTGCATGAAAATTTTCTAACAGCTTACTAAGATTTTAGTTCTTTATTTTAGCAAAATTCCAAGCATTATATTTGTAGCAGCTATGGGGCAACTTTTACGCTTTTCAATGTTAAGTGTTAAGTTCCATTGGACAATGTCAGTCAACTAAGTTGCAATTGCATATAACAAAAAACACCAACAACTGTTCTTTCTTTCAAGATTTTAATTATCGAACTGACATACGCTGACATACCATGCTGTCATAAGATTTATATTTGTTATAGAAAGAATTTTTTAATTGAAATCATTTTTATGCAGATATTTCTATTTTTCAACTTCATAGAGCTGCAACGGAAATCGCGAGCTGCAGGTAAAATAATTTAAAACAGGAGAGCTGTGGGAAATATTTTACATTTAACATATTTAAAATAAGTTTTTATAATAAAAACATTGTGTACCGAAACATTTTAACAAACCGGAATGTATTTACTTTATACTTGAAGAAAAATATTGGTGTAATCTAGTACTTGTAAAAGAAATAGCGGCAAATTTAAAAAGATAACTCAAATTTGAACACCCTTTATAAAATTTTTTTCTACGCACATATTGCAGATATTTTTTAAAAAAAAGCATGCAGATAAGTCGACAAAAGCTTTTTGCTATTTTTTCTCAGCTTATTATATACTTCAGTTAATTTTATTTGAATTTTAAATTTCATTAATTTCAAAAATATAAAAAAAAATTCGAGCAAAATAACGAAAGTCACTCAAAAAGTAGCCCCACATGTGCAAGCAATTTAATAAAGTGTCAAATTTATTATCTTATGGCATTTTACAATGCATTCCTTAAAGAAATATATTCTTAATTTTATGAATACAACAGATTTTTGGTTGTCTCCCTTTTGAAACCTTTTTACAAAATCAACACAATGAAACCACTTCATTAATATGATTATCATGCAGTTTTTTTTATTAAAAACAAAAAAAAAATCTTTTATGGATTATATACGCTTGGAAATGCATTAAGTATTATACATACATACAAAGGATAACAACTATAAGCATACAGTTAGCAGACGACCAAAAATTGGCTTTTTTTTATAAAGTTGATTTAGCCAACACTACGTAATGGTAAAAAAATTCCAGTTAAAGTACAAAACTTGAAATTTCAAGGACTGCAGGATTTTACATTAAGTATAAGTTTACATTGTTAAATGAAACTTTTAATAAAATATTCGACCTTTCGAAGAGAACAAGTTTTACAAAGGAAATGAAACAAAAGTTGGCTTTATCACAGGTAGCTTACGCTGTTGTTGTTTTCAATTCTTCATATTATGAACTAAGAGATTTTATCAGAAAATTACTAAGCATTAACCCGAAATGTTAATCAAATACTCGAAAAAAAAACTTTAAATTAAATCCACTTGTATAATACCTGCCTAAATAAAACGAAAGAATTAAGCGACAAACTTGTCATTTATGGTAGCATTGCAATTAAGTTATGCCTATTAACAAGCTATTAAATAATGCATTAGCATGTTGGAAAGCTTTTTAACTAATTCTACGAATGTTGTATTAGTCAACTGGATATTGTTGTTGTTGTTGTTTTGTTTTTTCGGCGCTTCTTTGTGCAGTTTGGCCATCTTTAATTAAACGTCAAAACAAAACCATCATTGATGTTGCATGCTGTTTTAGCGTTATTTTTTATTTGCACATCTTTAATTGACCTTTGCTGCAACACTCACGGTGCAGACATAACAAGCAAACAGCGAAGGTTGCTTTTTGCAGCATCTTCAGATTTTTGATTTATCTTTACAAAAAAATACTCGTACTTGAGTTTTGTAAATGTCAATTTGCCGCAGCATTTTAAAATGTCGATAATTCAAGACATATAAGCAGTTGGTTGCAACAAAGAATGTTGCTATTATAAAATAATGAGTTGTTAATTTTATTTTAAAAAAATTGCCTACATAAGAAATTTTTTTTTTTTTTTCAATAACTATTAAAAAAAAATAAATTACCAAAAATGTGGCGTAAGTCGTTAGCTTAGCTTAGGAAATCATGTCAAATATTTTTTCATATCTTTTTGCGTTACTCATCCATTATTTTGCGAGCACATGGACAGTAAAATATAGAAGTGCGTGAAAAAAAATTATAAAATTTTTTTAAATAACCCGCAATATAACTTCAAAAGGATTGCGTGGGATGCTAAAGTTAGCATAAATTCGATATCTTGGGTAATGAAAAATTTTAAAGCAGACGTTAGTTAGCATGAATCAAAAGCAGGGAACGCGCTGGGAAAAAGGTTGCGGTGACCGTAATAACGTAAAGAAGATCTAAACCATGCTGAAGAAAATTCCCAACCTTTCAAGAAGAAAAACCGCTCAGCTAGCAGATTTCTCCGAATCATTTGTGCGTAGAGTGAAAGGGGAGGCTAAGCTGAAGATCTAAAAAGTTCAAAAAGTGCCAGATCGGAATGTTGAAAAGAATTGCGCTCAAAAACTGATTAAAGATTTTGTGTCCTAATTCGAATGTTGCATTATGGATGACGAAACGTTCGTCTTTTCCGACATTTTTCAGTTTCCTGGCCAAGAATTTATATTTTGCCAACGCTAGTGGAACATGTCCCAAAAAATTTAAAACACAAAAAAAATATGGTTGGTGGGCAATTTGCAGTTGTTGTAAAAGAAGCCAAAATTTCGTGACCACAGGCGCAATCAACATCGAAATCTTCATCATGGAATGCTTCAAAAGAGTCTCCGAAAATTTGTAAGAGATCATTAGAGATCTTCCTTTTTTTTTTTTTTGTCTTGATATTGTTTCGTGTCACTACAGTAAAGCGGCACTTGAGTGATACCTGCAAAATAACATTACTTTCGTTCCTAGAGAAGCGAACCCACCCAATTGCCCTGAACTCCTGCCGATTGAGAGATATTGGGTTCTAGTAAAGAGGCAATTAAAGGCAACAAAAGAGACATGCAAGGACATAACAGACTTTAGAAGCAAGTGTTGCGCATCAAGCCAAAAGATCAAAAAAAAAAAAAAATACCATCAAAGCACTAATGAGTGGTGTTCCAGGGAAATATATTTTTTTAACCTGTAGATCAACTTGTGAAAATAGTCCACAAAACTTTGCTTTTGTAGCTTCTCAATTTCTGTATTAACAGCATAAATTTTCTGCGCATTGCTACTGAAGACTTTCCCCTCAAATATTTTTTAATTTTTGGCAATAACCAGAAATCACAAGGCGCCAGATATGAAGAATGTGGTGTTGGGCGAATTTCTTCGATGCCGACGAAGTTACTTGTTATTTCAGTAGTATGAGCTGGTTCATTATCGTGATGTAAAAAGTAGCTTCTCTTTTTTTTTTTTTTTGGTTTTCTATCAAATTTTCGAAAACTATTGGTAAGCAGTCTTCAGTATATAATTTCGCAATTATTGTTTGGAAGTAGGAAGTAGTCTTGTTTAATTTTTGAGTCGTACTTATAAAACCAAGCTTCATCAACTGTTACAATTTTATTAAAGTTGCTAGATCGTTCGTGAAAAATGGTGGTAGCATTATTTTAACCAAAATCAAATAAATTTTTAATTGATAATTTTATTTTTTTTTCATTTTCATTAGTTCGATTATTTTAATTAACAAAAAATTCTTTTAAGTTACGAGTAAAAGTTTATAGCTAATTTAAGTTCCAGAAGAAAACTCTATATGCCAGTAGCAAAACTGCTGATTTTTCCGCCACTGTTGCTCTAATTGTAAGTTTATTTTTTTAATAAAAACTTACAAAATAACGTATGTATGCAATTAAGTAAGGAGTTACATACATACCTGCAACATGCAAACTTCAATTGGACATACAAAGTATGTTAAAATACAGCAGGTGTAAGTAAGGCGAGTAACAACATGCAAAGTGTTGCTATAGATAATTTTCCTGAATGTAAATTTGTGAGTGAGTGAGTGTGTGAGTTAAGTTTGTGAAATACTTTTCTTTACACAATTTATGCAGATATACTATGTATTTATATTTTGCGTAATTAATTTCAAATTAATGCGGAACATATTTTAAAGTATTAAACTGCTGCTGCTGTTGAGTACTTTCAGTTGGTCATGCTACTATGAGTGTGCAGTATGTATTTATGTATGTTGTTGCTACTGTTGCATGTGTTTGCAGTGTAGCAAATAATTATGTTAAATTTGCATTTAAATGTTGTAATTAAGCGAAATTTAATTACGCTAAAATTTGTTAAATTTGCAAGGTAAATTGTGGATTTTGTTATGCTGAGTTTGTGTCTCAAGTCTTTTGATTTTTGAGTAGAATGAAAAAAGAATTTAACAATTACAACAAAAAAGGCGATGTTATTGGTGGAAAGAAAAAATAAATAAATGTCTCTTGTTAATAAATTGTTATAAAATTTATATGAAAACAAAAGACTTAAGCAGCGAACTTTTTTGCGGCGTTACATTAAAAATCGTTAATGCATTTGCAAAGTTTTCAATTTAAAAATTTTTGTTTAATTATTTGTCGCTGATTTAATGATAAAGCATCATTATAATTTACCAAAAAAAAAAACACACAAATCTTATTTTTTCAATCTACGCCAACCAAATCAAGTCACCTCTAAAATAAACTCCAACTAATTACATGCCTTCATATATCATTATTATTCACGCCAAGAATGAAACAAAAAAAAAAAAATAGATTTATTTAATCTAAATTTGTCACCTATGTATGCAAACAAGACGCACCCATAACCGGAAGCTGTGCGCTCGAAATGTAGGCAGCTGTTAATTTTTGCTATTTTTCTCTTTTTTAATGAATTTTTCTATAACCAGCGCTGACGACATTTAATTTTATAAGCAATTTGAATTAATTCAACTTTTGTGCGATTATAAGCTTATTATCAAGTACCTAACCCAAAACCATTCTTTTATTAAAGAACACGCAGTTTAGAGACAAAATTGCAATGACCTTCAACTTGCCTTGTTATTATTTTGTAATTAATTTCTAATTTTTATTAAGTACCTAACCCACAAGACAAAATCAACTTAAAATATTCATTCCGTTTTAAGTTTTTGTGTTTTTCTGTTTATTCTTCTATTTTTTTGTGTAATTTTGTCAAATGTTCTCATTTACACCGGCTTAATGGTCTTTAATGATTATGTAGTTGATGTTGCATGTTAACGAACTTGTTGTTTTTTGTCGCTTTTTTCTATTTATGCAGATGATATCAGTCGTAGTCAAAATTTGCCATTTGCCCTCCGATGAGCTTACGGGTCTGGCCTGACCCAATCGGTTTTCAAATTGGTATATCTTTTTTTCTAGGTATTTCTGAGTGATCCCCGTTCAAGACTTCCTCAAATAAGTTAAGCCGAACGCAATAGAACAGCAAACCACGCTTTTCAATATATATATAAGGTTATAAGGTTTAACTTTCGTAAATGACACCGCTAAAAGATGTGTTGCGTTTATGAAAGACTACAACCAAATTTTGTCAAATGAAAGAGAACAAAAACAGCTAATGCTACAAATCGTAAAAAGTATCCTTTTTGTGAAAAGTGCAATAAAAATGAATAAAATACAACCTAGTGATATAAATTATTTTTTTGAAAATTTTCTTCATTTTTGCAAGGGATCCCCGCAAAGGGATTGAGATAGAGGGTTAGTATGTCCGGAAAAAATGCAGGGGGACCTGGTAATACATTTGACCCCTCAATGGGTCACTCCAGGAAAGCAATGAATTGTTTTCGAAATTTTCTTCATTTTTTGTGTTTTGTGTAGGGAGAACGCCAAAAAGGGTGGCAGATAGAGGTTAAGTATGTTTGGTAAATATATTGGGGAAGAAAATATATTAGGACCTGGTGATACATATGAACCCTCTACGGGTCACTCCGGGGGAGCTATGACTTATTTTTCTAAATATTAGAAATTTTTTGTGTTTTTTGTAGTGGGACCCCCCAAAAGGGTGGCAGATAGGGGGTAGATGTGTCAAGGGAAAAGTTTAGGAGAGTAAAAATAATGCGAGTTGGTCTAGCATTTTACCCCTCCAGAGGCATTTGAGAAAGGGAGAAGTCAATTTCATAAGAATGTCATTTTTGCAGGGGAGCCCCCTAAGGGGTTGTGATAGGGGGTAAGTGTATTCGAAAAAAATGTTGGGGGACAAAATAATGGGACCTCCTCATACATCTGATCCCTCTAGGGGGAAGCTTCGGTAGATTAAGGACCATTTTCCAGTTTTCAAAACGGTGGCAGGTCTATGAAATGTTTTCTGAAATGGACTAAAATTTACAAATTTATTTGAAAATATGTAGCAGTTGATAGTAAAAGTATGAAAACATCGACTATTTTTCAAAAGATAATTTAATCGTATCATTGTGATACAACAAATTTTAATAGCATCAACACAAAATACATATTTGTTTGCATTACTGAACAAAAATTTACTTGTTGACTGATTTTATAGCCATAGTTGAAAACAAGCCAGTTATGTTCATACTCAATTTGAGATCCGCCTCAAAGTTGACCAAAAAACACCCTCAACATATTAAAAAAAAAACAAGCGAAAAAAAGAAGATAAAATCAATTTTAACAAATGACTATAAATCACTATACCAATAACAATGAAATTAAACAAAATAATGAAAAAATGCAAAGTAATGAATAAACAAATTGGCAATTGTTAGCAAAAGAAGCAAATAACCAACACGTACTATCATTTACTTCATTGCATTCGATGATATGTGTCTTTTTTTAT
Organism: Meiosimyza platycephala; assembly: GCA_963662105.1. Taxonomy (NCBI): domain Eukaryota; kingdom Metazoa; phylum Arthropoda; class Insecta; order Diptera; family Lauxaniidae; genus Meiosimyza; species Meiosimyza platycephala. The sequence continues at coordinate 81,689,767 of OY759211.1, read as the reverse complement.
TAAGCCATAAATTAAATTTTACATAATTTATTAATATTTTAAACACAAGTGTTTGTTAGTGAACAAAATTTAGTAAAAGGTATGTTAACTTAATGTCTTCGTTATATTATGTCAAAATAATTTTTTAGTCAAAAATGTGCAATTCCTACTATGTATTTTCCTGACTTTTAAATTGTTTTCCTTAATTTATTAAACGCAAGAAATTATGCAATGAAAAATATTAAATATTTTGCAACAGATAGTATAATTTCGCCCTCTGATCGCATGGTTCTTAAAAAAAAAATGTAACATATAATACCTTTTGCTAATTAATGGCCTAAAACTATGCAATAAAAATGTTCAAAGTTTTACTACAGACGTAAAAAGCAAACTAGAGCCTTTCATGCTGCATAGTTTTAGGATCTCACCAAATCTCACCAAGGGGAGGGGGGTCCAAATTTAAAAAAAAAACACCTCACGTAATTAATGGACGTCCCCATATCCTAGTAGCATAAGTGAAAGTCATCAAGACAAAAATCCAGCTTACGAAACAGTGAAGTTTTTAAAATAGCTTGGTATCATAATATAAAAGATAATTTGCCTTTGTAACGATATTTTGTTGCTATAATGTCTTGCTAGAGCATGCGGAGATATATCTCGGGTGTGTCTTTATATGAGGATACGATTGCACACATTCTTGTCCATTTTTTGTCTTTTTAAGGCGATTTACAAAGACAAATGAGAGAAAGTTTGTGATTCGACTTTAATGTATAACATAATATTTCACAGATAGTCTAGTCACCTCAGAAAGGCCAAGTTTACCAAGTTTCTTCAGAGACCACAAAGAGGGGAACATGTACTTATAATTCAGACGCAAAATGACCCTTATAAAACTTATAAAGAATTTATAAATTTATATGACAATTTCTTTTTTATCTAATTTTCTTTGACTATAATTAGCTCTTTTGCTTTCAATCATTTCAAAAAATTGGCATAATAATTTAAATTATAACAACTGTAAAATAACTTCGTTAAGGAGATATGTACATTAAACAATTTGAATATAAAAAAACGCGTATCACACATAAAATCAATTTGTTTTTTATCGGATTATGGGCAATTGTTAAACTGCTAAGAGCTAAAGGCAACTACAACAACAACAACGACAACGGCAGCAATAAACAGCTTTATGGCACAAACATGAGAACAATCATGGCTTAAATGATTGATTGATTGAAAAAATAAATCAATTTGCTCGATTGAATTCCGGCATTCTTCTTAGGTAAAGTAAGCGTTCGAAAAAAATTGTCATATGATATGCTGGGATAATTTTTTTGTGCATAATTTTCTCAGGCGACTATGATGGATGTTTGATTGTAATATAATATAATAATAACACTAATAATTTATATGAAAAACTTTATAAAAAATCAATAAATTTCAAAACTATAATTGATCCAATTGATATATTATAAGCATGAAGTACAAGAAGGTTTTCAGTGCTAAAAGTTCAACAGCAAAATTGTTGCAATTTCTTTAACCATGTGGTCACAAAACCTACAAAATGCTTACAATGAATTTGATATACCCAAAAAGTGACTAATATTTCAGGAACATGTGTGCATGAATCACTTAACAAATATTTTAACAAAGTAAATATTGTAAAAAAAAAAAATGCTGTTACCAAGAAAACCACAAAACCCAACAAGCCAATAAAAATGTTGGTCACAAAAGAATGGTAGATAAAAGCTGGCAAAAAGTTAAAATCAAAAAATTGTTAAGACAAAGGTCAACGCAACAATGGCGCTAACTCAATTGACAATGATACCACGTACGTATGTCTGCACCCACATTGGATATAAAATACACAGCAAGAAAATTAGAAGGACTATCATATCATAATGTATGCAAAAAGTGAATTTTAAGAAAATAATTTCAATGTCCAAGCCACTAATTTTCTAAAATTGATTTAAAAATGAAGTAGAAATTTCGCCACTACGACCCAAACGGTCTGTTCACGAGACATTTTTCAAATATATATGAAATATGAAATCAAAATCAGATCAGTTCCTTGTGTAATCATGATCCATGATTGATTCAACAATTGATTTCCCCAAAACTGATGCCGATAAATGGTTCTGGAGTGGCCTTAAGCCCTGGTTAACCAGTTTATTTGTTATTTCACTCTCTGCACAACCCACTATGCACGGGAACTCAAATGAAACTATGAGTTTAGTTTGATTTAAGCACCTTGCTACACAAATGAGTTTTGCCTTACACTCCTACATACGATCTTTGAATAACTGATCAGGTTACCAAAAGTCTTTAGCGAGAGAAGCCTGCACACAGACAGACACTTAAGCACTTCCGATGCCATTTTTATTCATGGCAAAGACTTCAATTAGGAAAACCGTTGCCATATCTTCTGTAAGAAAATAATATATAGGCTCCTCTTCTAGATATCATCCGAAAGACTTTCCACAAGAAATTTTGGTACCAACCGTATAAAAGACATGACTGAGGCCCCGAAGTATGATTTCTGGAGTTAGCCAGGCACATGATTGTCCATTCGCATCAAGAACAATGGACACTATTCTGATAACTAATGGTGTAACTGTCTGTACCCAACATCAACTTCATCATGCCAGACCTCATTAAATTTGAGCATACTTACATTGCTTCCTTTTGGAGCAAGGCATTCAGAGCGTCAAGGCATGACAGGAGCTAATTTGTATTGTGCATTTTTAAGTACATTATTTTAAGCAAAGGTTATTTTAAGGAACAGCTTTTCGAACAGCCCATAACTCAGATCTGCGAGGTTTCATTGTTGGGTAGATGGAAGTCAATATTTAAAGTAATTTTTTGTCACAATCTGGCCTTGGAATTAGCCTGTTATATCAAGCTTTTGAAATATTTGAGATTGACTAATTTTTTTGTCAACTTTTAATGTTATGTATATAATTAAAAAAAAACATCATTTTAGGAAGATTTTTATTCTTTAAATAGAGTTTTCAAATGGTAATCTATGATATTTCTTCAGAAAATTATAAAAATTTTGAGATAACATGAATTTGAAACTATGATTCCCTACAGCCCATCTATCAAAAATAAAGTCTTAACTTGACTTTGTTGGCGCTCGAGGATGAAAAATTAAAAAGGGATCATTTTCTGTGATATTTTTTGTTATATAAATCAGCATTTGTCTAGTTTTTTTACAACAGTTTTTAGAAATTTCTTGTAGATCAAACCCAATTAAGCCCAAAATCTAAGAAATGAATCAATATCTTTCTGCAAAGTTCTTTAAAAAATTTCACCATTTACTATAATAGTATAGCTTTTCAAAGTTTTTTCTTATGAGCGTAGTGTCAAGCCCCTTTAAGTTATCAAGATATAGAATCTGTTTTGTTATTTAACTACAGTTTTTAAGTATTTTTTTTATATCAAACCTTAAAAAACCTAAAATCTCGGGATTGAGTCAATATCTTCGGCAATGGCTTTTAAAGAATTTCAAAATTTGATTTAGCATTTAATAGGTTTTACTTGTAAGGGAGCTGCCACGCCCCTTTTAAGCTTTTCAAGATGTAGCATCATTGTTTCAACAGATCAGGATCACAACCAGGCCCGGATTTACCTTAGAGGCACACTAGGCCAGTACCTAGGGCGGCACGATTTTAGGGGCGACAAATATTGGGAACTTTGAAATTTTTTTTTGCATTTTTTTAAATTTATTTATACCGGAGGAAAAAAGTGCAAATACTGGGATTGTGGCACTAAATTACCTAAAAATGTTAACAAGCAAAAAAAAAGGTCTTCACTTTTGATATTACAAAATATTTACTAGTGAAGAGGGGCGGCAATTTCTGACTGGCCTAAGGGCGGCAGATTTCTAAATCCGGGCTTGATCACAACCTCACGGCGTTCAATTTTTGAAATTTGGGTAAGTAGTTTCTGAGATAATACCGAAGAAGATTCAGCTAAGTATTTTGTTTCTATTCGTTTTTTCCACAGACAGTAAGACAAATAGATGAATAGATAGAAGGATGCAGCTACATCGACTTAGTAGGTATAATATTTAGAGCGGGCCTTTATGCAGTCCAATCCCACACTTAAAATCTAATAGAATCCTAGTAATCAATATTTAAAAACTTTTTGGCAAACGGCTACCCAAAAAAAAAAGAAATATCTACCTAGGCGCCTCAGAACATCTATGGCATTCAAAAAGTGAAATAAAATAGTGGGCGTGAATCGCACAAAATCTGACACCTACAGGCAGTACTCTTTTATTTGTGCTAATGCCATACTGTGTATGAATTTTATAGCAAATAGTTCATTATATTAATTTCTCAGTGTAGGCACATATATGTAGTTATATGTGATATTGCTAGTATAAATCGGCATTGTTCAAACAGTTCACAATTGTTTTTAATTTTTGAGTTTTTAACAATTTTACCGTTTAATTTCATATGTGCATTTATTGATTTAAGGTTTTTTTTTTTCATAAAACAATAAATTTTTATATTCTTTTGTTTCGAAAAAAAAGAAACACTCACTTTTCAGTAATTTACATAAAATTTATAAAAATCAAGCGAACAAAAAAAAAATTGGTCAATATTATAATGGTGATTATTGTTTCGGCGCCTTAACAAACAATGCATTTAACATTTTGCCACTCCTCTCTGTAGCAAAAAAAAACTTTGCGGGTGGCAGCCACAACAGTTTTCATTAAAAGTGGAAACAAAAAGCTACAACACTGGTGCCCACTACAGCCTTCAGGCAATGGAATCAGTTTGGGCACGATTTTGTTAAAAAGTAAAACCAGGTTTTTTTTCTTGAATTGTTGCCTTGTTACTTGTTGTTGTTGCAAATGAGGCTATAGGTTGCACGCGAGTTCAACCAGGTTGACTTTAAATAGAAGATTTTGGATTGTGCGCTTACTTGTTTTTTTTTTTTTTTTTTTTTTGTTAGTGAAAAGTGATAGAAAAGGAGCAAAAAGTAAATAGTCTGAGATGCAGTAACAATGAGCGGAAAACAACACTACGAAATCAGAATGTGGGTATGCAAGAATTACAAAATGGCAGTAGTAAAATAAATTTTCGGCTTAAAAAGTTCACGTAAAAGTAAATTACTGTGTAAATTGAGGCTAAAAAGAAGCTAGAAAATTTAACTCCTCTTACAGTATCTCACTAAGAGCCTACCCCTTAATATTTAAATTTATTTTAATAATGAAAAAATTTTATTTCGACTTTCTCAACATTTTTTGAATTTTTCAACAATTTTTCAACATTATTCAACAATTTTATTGATGAATTCCACATTGAATACAAACATCACAAATTATCAATGAGTTCACACATTACGCCGCTAGTACCTGCTTTTTTTATATTTCCTTTAAATTTTTTACAAATTATGGCAATAAATCAAAATTCCAGTTGTAGCAAATTAGTCAAATATTTATAGTACAACAAAGAAAATGCGCTAACAACTCGAGTATAAAATTCACTTATGAGTGAATTATTCAAAAGAGCGAATTTTGTTTTTGTTTTTGTATTTTTTTTTTTTGTAGGAATTCGTTCTGCTTCAATGGTGACCAAAAGGCACAACGGCAATATGATCACCGCCCAACTGTTGCAAACAAAGTTAGCTTGGTTGACCACAATACTCTGCAAGAAGTAAAGCAACAACACAGCACAGCACAAAAGCGCCAACCGCAACTCGTTTCGCTTCAAATGGCATGAAAGTGAACCAGATATTTATTGTTAGATACAAAAAAAAAAAAAAAAATAGAAAAACTTAAAACTTTCAGTTTTCTATTGCTACGTTAAGCCCCTGTAGCTGTTGCTTTTGCTGTATGTCATAGATGCTTTGTAAATGCGTTCATTGCACTTTTGGGTGCATTAAATTGGATGCATAACATCGAATTGTATAGCCAAGTTGAGAATATGATTGGGTTGTTAGAAAATTCAGTTTGGATTGTAAGGAATTTGTTTGTTTTTTTTCCTACAGCTCAAATAAAAACCTTTTCAGTCAGAGAAAAGATCCATATACCTAATGCATTGACTATACGAGTAGTCTAGTTCTAATTTCAATTATGACAAAAACTTTCATTGTGAGACATAGGCCATTTTTGCATTATTTTTTCTCACTGCTTTAATCCAGCGAAGTAGTTTTGTTAATTTTTAACTTGAAAGCAGGGTCAAACCATGGGGTGCGCCGCACTTCTGAAAACAACCCGCACTTTTTTGTTCATCACTTTGAACAACTTGGGAAAGAAATTGAAGGTGTCATTGCGTTATGAATGTCACGAAATATGGAAAGGATTAGGCAACGGGGCGTGGCACATTCCATACAACAAAAACACTTAAAATGCTATACCTATCTTCGTTTCTTTGATAGCAAGAGTTCTAAAAAATTAGTGTTAGGATTCATATGGTCTATGCTAAGCACCTAGCAAAATTACGGGAATGGACCATGGGGCGTGGCACCTTCCATGCGATAAAAACAATTAAAACGCTATATATGGTAACTTATTTAGGGTGGCACTCATACAAACATATATTTAATCTATTTTTTTCACGAAGACCGTTTAATCGATTCACATGGAATTTACGCCACTTTTTATATTGAGACGCATAGCTAAAGCTATAAAACTTTTATATAGGGTGCATATTTAGGGTGGCCCAAAATTTTTAAAATATCATTTTCTCGAAGAGCGCTTAATGGATTCACATGGAATTTACACCACTTTTTATATTAAGACGCATAGCTTAAGCTTTGAAACTTTTATCCGGATATTTAGGGTGGCTCATATTTTTAAAATAGCATTTTCTCCAAGTCCGCTTAATCGATTCACATGAAATTTATATCAAATGGCTGTTATATTTAGAGGCACATACTTAAGGTGGCCCTCATACAAAAGTATTTTTTAAATAGAATTTTCACGAAAATTTCATAATTGTTTCTTAAATGTTTCTAATGGTCTATGGAAGGTTTTTGCAAAATTTTAATTTAGAAAAATGGGCAGTGACACGCCCTCTAAAATCAAATTAGTCATATCTCATCAAGTACGGGACGCAGATGAATGGGACTTGATACAAAAAGTACGAGCAAAAGTAAGTTTCACTGGAAAAATGGGATGTTTCTCTTATACAGTCCATCAAATGAGTTCATACAACATCGGGAACACCTACTTAGTAAATAAAATGAAATGTGAAGATTCTCTAATTGGATATAAAATATAACTCATTTTGGTGAAAGTGAGAATTTTTAAATTTTTCCCCCGTATGCTCACTGTGGACAGTATTTTTTTGTTGTACACTCGGCGTTTTGTTGAAAAAATAAAATTTTTATGAACTCCGCGATTTGCCGAGAAATATCTGGTCCAGTTAAGCTAAGCCCACCCGTACTAACATTTCAAAGGTCAACCGGTCATAGGATCAAATGTTTCTTGTCGTTTCCTAGCAAGTGCAGAGTAGGAGCAAAGGAAATGTTTTACGTTTTCATACTTCTGCACATTTTCACAGCTGTCGCAAAAGTCGTCCAAAGAGCGTACATTCAGAAAAAAATGGCATTGTTAATTTGAAAATTTTATTCTTCAAATTTTAAAGTTGAAAATAGTAAAAATAACCTCTTTCCTTTTAATTTTAATACAAACAACTTCAAATTAATTTTGATTTTGAAAAGTATTGAAAATAACATTATTCAACTTTAATTCAATCGTAAAAAACTTTAAATTACATTTTGAAATTGCAAAGTATTTGAAATTATTCTTTTTTAATTAACATTGAACACTTTTGTCAATTTCATAAAGGGTGTTCAAATTTGAGGTATCTTTCTAATGTATATTTTTTTACAGATACCTACTAAGTTATACCTATGTTTTTTCAAGTACGAAGTACATAAATACACTCCGGTTTGTTAAAATGTATCGCTATACGAGTGAACAATGTGTTTTCATTACTTAAACTTATTTTAAATATAGTTATTCAGATGTTAGATGAAAATTTCGTTCAAAATACGGAAGAGAAAATGCTTCGACAAACCGTGCTTTTGAACTTATCATTGATAAATTTGAAGAAACTGGTTCAGTTTAAGATCAGAGAAGAAGAATTTATCATCGTAGTGGTCGTTCAAGTGAAAATAAATTTATGCTAACGAGCCAAGGACATTAATTCACAGCAATTAAACCTGAAGCTGAAGAAAATCATAGAGATTTGTTTGAAAAGCCATAAGCGTTTATGATGATTTTCCCATACAAGAAGAAATAATATTAAACGATTTATTGAGTGCGTTATATATGTATGTTTGTAATATATGGGTAATATCATTATAAACGCTTATGATTTAGCGTCAAAGCCAAAAATATTTAAATTAAAGAGAAAAATTTTTTATATTTTAATTCAATGTTGTTTCTGGTAAAATTAAATTGAAAAAATGTTATTTTTTTACTATTTTCAACTTTAATGAAACGAAATTGTTATATTTTTTTTATATAAAAAAATCCCACACTCCCGTTTTCATTCTTTACATGCCCACAACACTCAGTTGTCATTTTAGTCCGCTTTTTTTCAGCTTTTGCTTCATTATGAATGCAACACTTTCTTTTGGTGGCTGTAATGATTTTTACTTTTTTAATTTACATTCACTATGTTACATCATTTAAATAAAATTTTGTGGTAATTAAAAAAAAAATATTTCAAACAAAAAAAGACAAAGTTTCTTATTATTGAATAGCAAAAATTCCAAAAATCCAAAAAAAAAACTCAATTCACAGTACGCAGTATTTTTTTGTATATAATTTTGGTTGAAAAAAATCGCTTACACAAAAGTTCAAGAACCGGAGCAAAGCTTAAGCAAAACGTTTACTAAAAATTGTAAATCAAAAAAATAAACCGCACCTACAATCAGCAAATCAAAAGATCTCGCTAGCGACCATTTAAAATTTAGTCCCAAAATCAGCAAAAGTAACCGAAAAAATCCTTGACCTATAAACTGTGGCAACAAAAGCAACAACAAAAAAAAAACAGTTTAAAGACCAACAAAAATTGCAAGCTTGAATGACAGCGTTTACTCACTCGCTAGCGCACTAACTTGCGCTAAGGCATTCAAACCGTCACACAAATCGATTTCAACAGCAGTAAAACCGCAGTATTTCCGTTTGTCGCAGAGGAAAAAAAAAACGCGAAAATTTTTGTGTTTCATTAAATTTTCGCCAAAAATTAAACCTGAAAATTGTAAAAAAAAACAATACAACAACAATCGAAATAATCAAGCTGAAAATTGTTAAAACCAACAACACTTAAGTTACAACATTCAAGGGCTTAAAATTTCTGCGCCACTGCAATTTTTACATTAAAGCTGCCAATGTTGCCAACCATTTGTGGCATAAGACAGCAACAAAAAAAAAAAAATGACCGTCATTTCCGTTTCACTTGAAATTGAGACGCGCAAGCGATGATTTTCTGGCTTTTTTTTCTTCTTTTCATTCATTGCTGTTTGACGTTGGTGACTTAAGTGATGGGTTTTGGGCAGCAAAGGCGTTTTAGTTACAGCCCGGATATTTGATTATGGAATATTAAATTTGACCTTAAAATGTCTGCCATTTTCATGAATTAAGGTTTTTTGAAAAAAAAACGTAACCCCTTTGAAAATTCGCTTGAAATGGAGTAAAAAAAACGAATTTTTAAAATTTAAGTGAAAAAAATTTATGGGGTCCAGGAGACAAGCTTCGGCTTTTCGTTTTCAGGTTGAAAAATTCAGAAAAATAGGGAAAATTTTGAAAAAAGTTGAATGAGGTTGAATACTTGAGTACTTGAATATGAAAAATGTTGTAAAATATTTAAAATGTTAAAAAATTCGAAGGCCCTTAAAAAAGTCGAAGGAGTGTGGAAAATGTTGAAAAAAGGTTGAAAAATTTAGAGAAGTTTGAAAAAGCGGAAAAATGTTAAAAAATTCGAAGGTGTTTGAAAAAGTAAGAAAATTTTCAAAAAGGTTGAAAAATGCAAAAAAATTTTAAAAGAATGACAAAAAAACAATGGAAACTGTTGAAGAGTTTGAAAGAGATTGAAAAACTGAAAAAAAGTTGAAAGAGGTTGAAAAATGTAGAAATGATTGAAAAAAGCTAAAATAATCGATGACGCATAAAAATTGTTGAAAAAAATTAAAATAAGTAGATTGAAAAAAGTTGAAAGAGGTTGAAAAATTTTGAAACAGTTGACGCAGGTTAAACAAATCGATAAAGTATAAAAACTGTTAAAAAAAGTTGAAAGAGGTTGAAAAACTCAAAAAAAGTTGAAAGAGGTTGAAAATGTTGAAAGACGTTGAATGATGTTGAAAAATGTTGATACAGTTGGTAAAGGCTAAAAAATCTATAAAGTATAAAAACTGTTGAAAAAAGTTGAAAGTGGTTGAAAAATTCAAAAAAAGTTGAAAGAGATTGAAAAAATTGAAAGAGGTTGAAAAATGTTTAAACAGTTGATGCAGGCTAAGCAAATCGATAAAGTATAAAAACTGTTGAAAAAAGTTGAAAGAGGTTGAAACACACAAAAAAAGTTGAAAGAGGTTGGAAAATTTGAAAAATGTTGATACAGTTGATAAAGTCTAAACAAGTCCATAAAGTATAAAAACTGTTGAAAAAAGTTGAAAGAGGTTGAAAAACTCAAAAAAAAAGTTGAAAGAGGTTGAAACAGTTGAAAAAAGCTGGAAAATCTCAAAAAAAATTTGGAAAATCTTGAGAGGATGAAAAGCTTCACTTCATACCAATTGCTGCAATAGTTCACATAAAATAAAACTTGCAACTTTTTCTTAATATGGGAAGTGCCACGCCCACTGATACGATCTTGTCAAATTCTATTTAATTTCAAAGTTTATAGTAACCCACAACTCTACACCAAATTTTATAAGAATTGCTCTCTTAGTGCACAAAATATAACATTAAACGTTTTTTGCTTGTATTAGAGGAGACACGCCCACATGTACTGTTGCGCCTACTTATCGATATGATCTCATCATGATCAATTATATCTGTCATTTTACAGAATGATTACGTTAATGGTTCTCTTATTATGACGTTTATAAATATTGTGAGTGTTGCCACGCCCTTCAACGAGTTTTGCCAGTATGGTGGCTGACATATCATCAACGATACCTCTTATGATTGTGGATATACATAAATTTTTAAAGATGTCTGGACCTCAAGGACACCTACTGTGTTCAAAATACAAATAAGCCTCCTCGAGTAGGCAACCAACCTACATAACCTTACTCTTATGGTTACAGATACATATGCAAATACTAAATATCTCAAGATGGGAGTTGCCACGCCCACTTTTTGCTGTCAGAAACCGCATGCGCACGCATAATAACTCAGCAAGTTTCATTGTAATCGGATGAATGGTAAAGGAGCTTTCACGTACTATATCTCATTATTATAAAGGGTGTTCGAATTTGAGTTATCTTTTTGAATTATCCGCTATTTTTTTTACAGATAATTGATTACACCAATGCTTTTTCAGTTATAAATTAAATATATTGCGGTTAGCTAAAATGAATCACTACACGACTGAGCGATGTATTTTTCTTATTAAAACTTATATAAAATATTGTGAAAGTTATTCAGAAGTCAGAAAATCAAACTGGCAATGCAAGAACTGTGAAATGGAGCTCGATATCGAGAGATGATAAGAAACTTTTTGTGGATTCAATATGAAGATATTAAAGTGCAGAATATGTGGTTTCAAAAGGACAGCCACACAGCAACAGAATCAATCTATCTTTTGAATCAGAAGTTTAATAGTCGAATAATTTCTCGAAGTACAGAAGTTAATTGGCTACCAATATCATGCGATTTAACAGCATTGGATTTCTGTTCTCATGGGGTTTCTTGAAGATTAAAGTTTATGCGAATAATTCTCAAATTGTGCAACAGCTCAAAAACAACATCATCGCGCCAAATATCACTAATTAAACCATTATTATGCGTATAAATTATACAAACTTTTGGTAAAAGATTGAACGCCTGTCGAGCTAGCAGAGGAGAGATCACTTGAACGACATTCTTTTTTTTTTCTACCAGAATCAATTTGCTTTAATTTCTAATAAAAACTTATAAAGATTTCACACAATTTATGTCTTTTATTTAAAATTTAAAAAGATACCACAAATTTGAACAACATTTATAAATTTTTCTTAGGCATTTACCTACCTACACATAAAAATCAAACAAAAACATTCCTGCATAATTACAAAAAAAAATGCATTATTTACTTCAATACAAAATGCATCAATAAAAATTGTTGCAACATTCTCAACCAAAAAAAACACTCCCATGCATTACAAAAAAAAAGGCATTTTAATTTATAATCAACAAAAAAAAAAGCGGACTAAAAGCGGCACAAAATGTCAACTCAAGAGACAGCACAAAAAACATATCAGACGGAGACTCCAGGGCACAAAAGTAACAAATGACATTTAATGCGGTTTTTTTCTTTGCTTTTGGGAATATTAACAAAGCGAACTGCACTGAACTCCGGACTAAAGAGCAACAACAACAAATGATATGCAAATGGGAATGCATGAAATAGAGCGCATACTTGAGGGAACAATGCTTTTTAGAAACATTTTTTTGTAATTTATTTTTACAAATTTTTTATAAAATTTCTTATAAATTTTTTTCAATTTTTTTTTTTTTTTTTTTATTTTTTATTTATTTTTTTTTTTTTTTTTTTTGTTACAAAGTTTTAGTGAATTTGTTTTTTTGTGTAGTTTTATGTTACATATTTTATTATTTCCCTAACAACTTTCCCATAGCAATGAATGAATGCAATCAAAACAAATTTTAATCCGCTTGTGAACACCTCCCATATGACCTTCTCTCAATTTGAACCAGATAAAAATTAATAAATTCGACATAAATTTGAAAAAACAAAAACAAAAAAAATATAATTTCTTAATGATCATGCGAAAATTAATTGTAACAACGGCAAAAGTGAGGGCTTATTTTATAATTAGCATTTCAAAGTTATGGTATTAGTGGCAAAGCTCTTTGATGATTTAAATTAGATCATATCTTTTAGTTTTTGACCCTGAATATTTCTGAAGATTTTGGGATTTTTTTAAACCAAATTATTATCACTTACTTTAACTGCTCACTCAGTGTTGTTGTTTTTGGTGGGCTTGTTAACATTTGCCACATATATTTTGATTGATGTTTGAGAATTGCACTTACCTGTAAATAAAAACATAAAAAGAAAGCTCTAATTAAAAACGGTGTTAATTAAAAATTTGTTAATTGTTATAAGAAGTTAAATGTATAATATTTGTAGAAATATTTTTGTTTTAGTTTTTGGTTTCATTATGACATTGCAAGGTCATTTTATATTTGATGTGAAAACATTGTTGATTGTTTTTGATTTTGTAATTTGTTTCACTCTGCATATCAATTAATGAGTTCTCACATATTTTGCTTTGGTTTTTTTGTCTGTTAATAAATTCGTTAATTTCGAGCATAATGCTTCTTTGGGTAAAGCTTTGTGTAGAAATATTCTGTAGTTTAGTTTTAATGAAGTGACCTATATTCACTTCAACTATTGAAAATATTTTGATGAATCATTTCCTACATAGTGCAAGTGAGTGATGTGTGAACTTTGTGATGCTTTTGGTATATTAATATAGCATAGTATATATAAAGTTTTAAAAAGTAGTGAATGATATTGGAAAATAACGAAAAATTTTAAATAGAGCGGATGGTATCAAAAAAGACAAAAAAAAGTATCGAGTTGTAACGAAAAAATCTGTTAAGATAGAAAAGTATCGAACAGTATCAAAAAATATAAAAAACTCTACATTTACCGATATTATCGAGAAATTCAAAAAGTAGTGGGATCGAATAATTCGATTAAAGAAAAAAGGTATCGAGTAGTAGAGAAACGAAAAGTGTCGAAAAAATCTATAAAGTTCTATGAAAAGTGTCGAGTACTATCGGGAATTATCAAAAATTCTACATCGACAGATAGTATCGAGTCAAAAATTAGATGTAACGAAAAGTTCGATAAAAGAGAAAAGATATGGATTAGTAAAAAAACGAAAAGTATCGAGTTGTTACGAAAAAGTCTGTTAAAGTCGAATAGTGTCGAAAAATATTGAAAATTCTACATCAACAGATGGCATCCAAAAAGTCATAAGAATATTTTTACACCAAGTATCAAAAATTATTAAAAATTCTATATCAACATAGAATTTCAAAAAACTTTAGAATAAGTGGTATCGGAGAGTCGTTAAAAAAAAAGTAACGAGAAGTATTGAAAAAATCTATGAGATTGGAAAAGTGTAGACAAATATAAGAAATTTTACTTCAACAGGTAAAAAGTAAAGAATAGTACATAAACAAAATTTCAGAAAGTTTTGAATTATATCGAAAAAGTCTAAAAGTTTCAGATTGTATAGGAAAAAATCAAAAATTAGTACTGACAAAGTCAAAAAGACGTTGCATCATAAAGTTCAATAAAATGAAAAGATATCGAAAAGTACAGAAACGAAAAGTCGAGAAATATTGCATTGTTTCGAAAAGTATCGAACAGTATGAAAAATATCAAAAATTCTACATCAACAGATAGTATTGAAAAGGCCAAAAAGTAGTAGTTTCTAAAGGTGTTAAATGATATAGAAATAGTCAAAAAGTATTGAAAAAGACAATAGAGCTCGAAATATATCGAGTTGTATTAAAAAAGTTGATGAAAATTAATACGTGTCGAATTATTCGTATATCGAAAAACATTAAAAGTTCTTAATACATCAGATGGTATCGAAAAGGTCACTGAGTAGTTTTGAAAAATTCCAATAAAAGATCAATAAAAGCCATCCAGTTTCGAATAATTTTAAAACATATGAAATATACCAAAAAAGTATGATAAAAGTCAAGACAAATGCCACTGCCAACACAGCAGGACTTGTCACTATCTAAGAATTTTGAAGTCAACTTGAGTCAGTTCAAATTTTGCACGAAAAGCATTTGGAGAGAAAGCGATATTGCATGCGACCAGACATTTTTCTGTGAAGTGTGCAACTTCTGAAGGTAGCCCTGAATCTTCGATCGACGGTATATATGGCTTGAATTTATAAAATTTTACACAAAAAAGTGATCGCTGATATTTAGCATTGGACCTCATAAGACTCTCACGAAATTTCAGCATCCAAGATTAAATTTTTTTTTTCTTATATTGGAATTTTTTCCAAAAATACCATAGTAAAAAATAGTTTTTTTATTCATATTTTAGTACACCATAAAACTACCTACAAGTTTACTATACAAAATTATCATCTGAGTCGTGTACTTTAACAGGTATAAATTTATTTAAATGAATACCAAAGTGACTGTAAGCCATGAATGAATTTTTCAATATGCAATGCATTATACTGTATTTTGAGGTGTAAAAATACTTAATTACAGACGTTATAATTGCATTTTGCAATAATAAGCCATTAGCAACAATAGCCAACAATAGAGGCTTACTACATACAGCACGAGATACCTTGATTTAATAGCCAAAAAAGTTAAAACTAAGCTAACGTCTTTGGCGTTAATATGATGCAATGTAAAACCACAAAGATTTACTAAAATATTAATAAGCTAAATGGTCTCTCAATTGCAGCAGTTAAAGAAAGAAACTGCAGCACAAGTATTTAAATTCACGTCGGCCTCTATAATAATGAAAATTTGCAATTTTTAAGGAAGTTCAGTTTTTGCCCTTTCTCACTACGTGCCCAATAAGACTTCTTACTGGGTTTTCTTTTTTCTGCAGATTCTCACATGATAGAAGACAATAATTATAGTTAGGGATTAATTCTTAAACACCGGATGCTGCAAAAAACACAAAAAAAACATAAAGCCTTTCTGAAGGTCATTAAGAAACTGACAAATATTTAATAAGCCAACATCATGACTTAGTTGTATAAAGATGATATTTTGTTGAATGGAATATTAGATGAGATTTGATCGGATCTGATAAGAAAAGTAAACAAAATCTGGCTACCCTAAACCGCTAAATAAGCCTAAAACTATGCAATACTTGGCTTTGAAATTAGGTCTTTAATTTATGAGCATATTTCGTGTGTTTTGAGCTGCATAGTTTTAGGCACTTAAAAAAATACACTACTTTGCGCATGACTCCCTTATGGATTTTAGGACGGGACCGAAATTAATTATTGCAAAATGTTCACAACTCATGGCACTCCTTGCAATATTGAGATCGCTGCTTATTTGATTATTTCGCACTTCATGCAATATTTTTTGCTCAAACAATAAAAATATTTCAATGCCATTCTTTGTTGTTTTTTTTTGTATATAAAAATTGCAATTAATAGAAAAAAACACTAAATAAAAACTTAACAGACAACACCAACATGTGCAATGCACATGAGGTGGAGTTCACCAACGTGCATTGTGCAAATGTGGCTATTAACCAATAAATAGCAATAACAGCAACAGCAACAACAACAATATTGCTATCAAGAATTTCTAAATTGCTCTAATTAAACAACCACAACCAAAAACTAAAACCATTGAATTGGCCAATGTTGAATGGAAAATATTGGCTAAATTGCAGTGTACCGACTTTTAACCCATTTTCGCTGCTAATGTGAATTCAAAAATGAAAACCTTTGTTGTCTGCTTAACTTATCATAATTTGGTAAAAAAATATACCACATCCTCTCGTTAAATTGCGCCTACTTTTTGCCAGCTGATAGACCGAAAAATGTCTTATATTTCTGTACAATTTGGTTTTATAACTACATATTTCATATAACATTTCAAATTGTTTGATTGTTTGCTCGTGTGTTAGGTGCCACACCCTCTTGTCAAAATTCATCTAATTTTTGCCCAGAGCTTGTTCGAAATATTTCCACTATTAGTGTAGTTTTATAGCAACTATTGTAAACAATCGGTTAAGTTTGTTTGTATGGTTTGAGGCGTGCCTTACGCCATTTACAGTGTGCACAGTTATTTTTTAACATTTTGCTCTTATTATTGCCGCCATTAGTTAAGAAATTTACTAAATGCTGTATTTAAATAAATTGAGTAAAGTATTCTCGTATGCCAAGCTTTAGTTTAGATTGTCTTATAGATAAAGGTACCCCCATATGCTAACAATCATAGTTAATCTCAACTGGCCTTCGTTCACAGCATTGTAGTTGTTTGACTTTATATAGCATATATAATATTTAATCATTTCCTTGATTTATACTCTGAATAAAGTTGACCATATCTAATAACTAATAATTATGCATAATACCTACATATATTACTCGTATACAGTACAGATATTAAAAGAATGTGGTTAAATATAGGAAAATTAGCGTTAGATGACAGCTTGAATCATAAGAATATATTTAGAAAATCAAATGAATTACTTTTGATGGTTGATATGTCAAAACAAATTAGATTTAAAATGATTGACTTTAAGAAAAATCAGCTGAGTGAAGGGTCGGAGCGTTTTGTATGAACTAAATAAGTGATGTCTCGTTTTATTGCTATAAAAGTTTGAATAAGTTGATGAATGTCTAAATATATTGCAAAAGTCAAAAAATGTTGATGAAGTTAACTAAATGTTGTTGACACCAAAAAATGTTGCTAAAGTCCAACAATGTTGATGAAGTCACAAAATATTGATGAATTCAAAAAATGTTAAAAAAGTATAAAAAATGTTGATCAAGTCAAAAAATGTTAAAAAAGTAAAAAAAATGTTGATGAAGTCAAAAATTGTAGATGAAGTCAAAAAATGTTGATAAAGTCAAAAAATATTGATGAAGTTAAAAATTGTTGATGAAGTCATAAAATGATGATGAAGTCAGAAGAAGTTGATGAATTCAAAAAATTTTGATGGAGTCAAAAAAATGTTGATAACGTCGCAAAATGTTGAACAAGTCAAATAATGTTAAAAAAGTAAAAAAAATGTTGATGAAGTCAAAAATTGTAGCTGAAGTCAAAAAATGTTGATAAAGTCAAAAAATATTGATGAAGTTAAAAATTGTTGATGAAGTCACAAAATGTTGATGAAGTCAAAAGAAGTTGATGAATTCAAAAAATTTTGATGGAGTCAAAAAATGCTGATGAAGTCAAAAAATGTTGATGAATTCATTCAATGTTGATGAATTCAAAAAATTGTTTATGATGTCAAAAAATATGTTGATAAGGGGACGTCCATTAATTACGTGAGCTTAAATAGTGAGGAGGTGGTCCGGCAAAATCTCACCAAATCTCACCAAAGGGAGGAGGAGGGGTCCGAAATTTCAAAAAAACACCTCACGTAATTGATGGACGTCCCCTAAGGCAAAAACTTTTGATGAAGTCACAAAATGTTGATGAAGTCACAAAATGTTGATGAATTCAAAAAATGTTGCTAAAATCAAAAAATGTTGCTAAAGTCAAATAATCATTGAGAGTTCGATGATGTTGCAACGTGCTGAAAAGTCGAAAAATGTTGAAAAATATTTTCACAAACGAAATAATACTGAGAAAATTGAAAAATTTTGAAAAACTCACGAAAAGTTTAAAATGTCATATGAGCTTTACTTGCACGCTAATTTACTTCAGTAAAGATTTCCTTAGCGGACGTCCATTAATTACGTGAGTCAAAATAGGGGGGAAGGGATCCGGCAAAATCTCACCAAGTGGGAGGAGGGGGTCAAGAAAAACCCCACGTCAACTTCTTAATGCATAGAATTTACATTGAAAATTATAATTTAAATCTCAAGGGAGGGAGGGGAGGGGTCCCGCCAGATCTCACCAAGGGGGGGGGGGTCTGAATTTTCAATAAAACACCTCACGTAATTAATGGAAGTCCCCTTACATATCCGCCAGTTATGTTAAAATACTCAAAAAAATGTTCAACCAAAGTGCAGTTTTGTTTTTTTTTTTTTTGCTACACCTTACACAAAATCTAACTTTAAACCTGACCTAACCAAATTGAATATCAATAAGAACAGGGCGCATCTAAGTAAGTCAAAGTATAACCATGTACTCTTAACCTTAAATAACAGCATGTTGTTTTGTCTATTTCCGTTCTAAAATATAAGAGCACATTGTTGTTGTTGTTCTTTTTTTCACGTTTATAACTGCAAAAGAGTTGTAAATTAAATTGCCTACCTTTTGGCCACAGTTTGAAACAACAACAATAACAACAACAAACGCTAAGAAACAAAAGTGGCAACTGGCCTCTTAACACGCCGCAGTAGGTTTTGAGTTAATGGGAAAATAACGAAAAAAACCTTCAAAAGCAGCAAAAGCGTAAACGTTTCAACAACTGCTTGCTATGTGAGTAACAATGCTAAGACTACGAGTATTTGCCGCAAAGTATTTATATCCGGAATTTGAAACGTGTGGATCATATTGAAAGTATGGTCGAACGTCTGTAGTATGTTGCAGCAAATGAAATCAAAATATGTGAGTACTTCCATTTGAAGGTTTATTCAAATATTCAAAATTTCTAAAAGATTTTCAGACCAGAATTTTATTTTAGTAGAAACCAAAGAGAGACTCTGAAAATTCCGTGATGAAATATGCGCACCCTCTAAAAACTATCCTAATATTGATTAATGTGCCCTTAGATTATTTGTGTTGGTTACAATCTTTGAAGAGTTCATAGTCGGAAAGTGGATTGAAAATAGTTTATAAGGCCAGCAACGAACAAACTAGGGGGGATCGGCTAAGCAAACTTTAAATTTTTGCCACTCAAAATTCGTAAATGAAAGATCAAACAGCCACAGTGCTGTGTTCTGACAAGTTTTAATTTGAGACATTTTGGACGGTTCTAGGACACCGGATCTAATTTTTGGGGTTTAAACCCCCCTTTTTTCAATAAATTTCAAGATTTTTTATGTAACTTTGTTGTATTTGGTAATGAAGCAGAAATATGTACAAATGTTTTGAGTAGAAACTTTTGAGTTGCACATGGAATTGCCTACCAGTTGTTTTTTTTTATGGTTTATAAACAAAATTTATATGCAACGCTGTTGATCTGTTGCTTTTTATTGCAGTCGGTAGCTTTTAAAGAAAAAAAAAATCATTTAATTTTATTTCTAGCGGATGTGCGGCATTTTCGGCTGCCAACAGCAAAAGAAGACATTGACTCTGTAGCAAGTTCGTTGTTGAATGTAGCGTTTATTTTTTATTTTTTGAAAATGATTTTATATTCGAAACACTATTTGCTTAATTGCATTTGTGTATTTAGAAGCTATTAATCATCAAAAAAAAATCGTAAAAGTTTAAAATGAATAAATATCAGCTTACAAGTTGCAATACATTGCCAAGTGTAATCATCAGTGACCTTTGAGCCGTTGAGTGACAATTGCTAAACCTGATGTTTTTCTATTGCATACCCAAACGAAATGTGAAACAAAGTAAAGCCAAAATACTTTTATCTGTTTTGTTTTTGTTTTTTCTATTTTCACTCCTAGGCTTAAAGGTCACTGAGGATTCCATCATTTCTCAAGAGATGAGAAGAGAAATTTGTAACAAATTTTTAATCGATTTTCAAAAAATAAAAAAAAATCCAATTTTTTTAAACTATATTTGGCAAAAATACTGCAAAAACTATAAACAAAAAAATTGTCAACTTTAAATCAGCTCAAGCAGTTAAAGCAAAATTCAATTTCAACGTACGCTTGCTGTAACTACACCCACGATCTAAAAACGCCGATATAAAGAAACGCTTAG
Organism: Meiosimyza platycephala; assembly: GCA_963662105.1. Lineage (NCBI taxonomy): Eukaryota > Metazoa > Arthropoda > Insecta > Diptera > Lauxaniidae > Meiosimyza > Meiosimyza platycephala. Next base: position 81,669,081 of record OY759211.1, on the reverse strand, counting down.
AAGAATACGCAACACACAAGCGTGTTTTTTTTTTAATAAATTGAAAATAAAAATCTTCTACTTCCACAAAGAGTAACTTTAAAGTTTGGTCATGTGCCGATTACAAGTTTGATTAAGAATTAAAAAAAAAAAAAATGCCAAAAAAAATCTTGGCAACGGCTACAACAAACAGGCCAGACATATAGCATGGCTATCGTGATGGTGACCGACAACAAGTTCAATGTTTTAGCAGCATCATAAGCTTGTGGTGATTTTTTGCGCTTTTCAGCGAATTTTTAAAATTTTTTATTTTAAATTTTTTTTTTTATTTTTTTTATTTTTATTGTTTTTGTTTTTATTTTTATTTTGTTGTTTTACTGCTTTAGCGCTGTTGCGTGTAATTTATGCGTTTAAAAGAATACATACAACAAAAAAAAAAAAAGAAAATAACTTAATGAAATAAAATAAAATTGAATATAATCATCATATTACAAGTTCAAAGAAATTTTGTGCGTTCCGTTTATTTTATTTGAATTTCAGCGGGATCTTTTTATTTTTTTTTTTGTGTTTTGAGCTGCTGGTTGTCGTATAAAATTAACGGCCTACACCTACCTATATGCGGCTAATCGTTATTTGTATCCGTATCTAACGAGTGATTGTATCGCTAAGATTTTAAGCTGTTGTGATGATGTGTCAAAGTTTGGGGTGTTTTTTTTTTTTTTTTGGTTTTTTAGATTTAACGCCGGAGCGCCAGAATTCATGTTCACACTGATAATTAACGATGTAGAGAACATGCTTCTGGATAGGGATTTAATTTTACTACTGTGGGACGGACGGTTCATCCTGTATTTTTTTGGAGATTACGTGCTATAAATTAATTAAATATATTTTACAAAACAAAAGAATTATCTTATGAGTTTTATTTTAGGAATATCAGCTTACTATAACTGAGATTATAATTAGTTGTGCTCACTAATTTGGTTGTGAAAAAAAAAAATTTGATGTTGACTAAGAAAAATTATCTGATCTGGCTAAAGCATAAATGCTATTCAGTGTCAAAATAGCCAATTACGTGAGGTTTTTTTTTGAAAATGCGGATCCTCCCCTCCCCTTGGTGAGATTTGGTGAGATCTGGCGGGACACCTCCCCTCCCTCCCATGAGATTTAAATTATAGTTTTTAATGTAAATTCTATGCATTAAAAGGTTGACGTGAGGTTTCCTTGACCCCCTCCCCCCCCCTTGATGAGGTTTGGTGAGATTTTGCCGCATTCCCTCCCCTTAGTTTAACTCACGTAATTAATGGACGTCCCTAAAGATGTGAAAACAAACGAAAAAGTAGATAAAAGTCGGAAAAAATCGCAAAAGATGCCAACAGTTTGAAAATATCGAAAAACTGTAATATGGTCGAAAAGTACCGATATGTATCGAAGAAGTCAACGTGCTATATCAAAAAAGTCCAAATATATCGATAATGTTGATTAAAGACTAAAAGTATCGAACAACATCAAAAAAGACAACTTATGTCAAAAAGTATCGATTAGTAAAAAAGTATCGAACAATTTTTAGAAAGTCAATAAAAGTTCAAAGGCATTGAATATTATCGAACAATATGGACCAATATAGCAAAAGTTGATACATTAGGGTGGTTCAAATTATTAAAGTTGATCCGATCTTCGCTCTTCGGGCATCAAAAGTTTCGTATTGGTGCCGATAAGAACCACATAAAATTTGGTCCATTTCAAAAAACACTTGATGAACCCGCGACCGTTCCTCGTAGAGGAATCAAATGTATGACAAGGCCCCATTATTTTTCCTCCTCCAACATTTTTCCCGAACATACTTACCCCCTATCACTAGCCCTTAGGGGGCACCCCCTGCAAAAATGACATTCTTCTGAAATTATGAAATTGACTCCCCTCCTCTTCTCAGCCGACTCTGGAGAGGTAAAATGTTAGATCATTTTCTATTATTTTTACTCTCCCAAACTTTTCTCTTGACACACCTACCCCCTATCTGCCACCCTTTTGGGGGTCCCCCTACAAAAACACAAAAAATTTCGAAAAATAGTTCATAGCTTCCCCAGAGTGACCCAGTACAGGGTTTATATTTTATTCTATTATATTTTTTTTCCAATATTTTTCCCAAACACACCTATTATATTTTTTTTTTTCCAATATTTTACCTAACATACCTACCCTCAATCCCCCTACAAAAAACACAAAAAAATTAAGAAAATTTTGAAAAATCCTCCCTACATTTTTTTCGAACATACACTGTACATACATATATCGATTGGTCTCGAAATATGTACATATATCATAAAATGAGCTCTGAGTTCTTGCTTAGTTTGAAGAATTTTCATAATCTAGAGAGACTATTTCACAATACTTGAAATTCTTCTTTACTTCTGTTGCACAGCAAACTTGCGATTAGCAAAATTAGTGATCGAATCTGTGAACAGAAATTTCACGACACGTCATTTCGTTCACGCAAATACGATAGTTCCGTACACCAATCCGTCTGACAGAAGCATGCGTAAGGTGGCAAAAAATATTGAGAAAGTCGAAAAGACTGAAAAGTGTTGAAAAAGACGAAATATATTGCAATAGTCCAAAAATATTGAAACCAACGAAAAATTTTTAAAAAGCGGAAAAATATTGATAAAATCGTAGAATATTGCAAAATCCATTAAATGTTGAGAAGGTCGAAAAAATGTTGATAAAGTGAGAAGAGTCTTAAATTGCACACTAGAGTTGCGCAAGCGTTACTTTTTCGTCGATTCCATCCATTAAAAATGTTCTTCTATAACCACCAATAAAGATGTTCAGCTGTCGTAAGACCTTTAAATACTGCACGCAACAAAGGGTTAAGCAAAACAGACGCAACACACGAAAAGTTCTCACATAAATTTGTACGCTCGCCTTTTGGAAATAATAAAGTGTAACTGTCTTAAGTTATGCTAAAAGTTGGACGAAAAATTACTAACTGTTGGTGCTATTATGATTGTTGTTGCTGTAATGACAAACCAAATTTGTTGCAGTTGTTTGTAGTTGTTTATTTATGACTCTTGTTGTTGTTTATTTGTTTTTTGTTATTTTATTGCAGACAACTATAAATCTTAAACTAGTTTAGTAGAGTAACTAAATGACGGAAATTTGTTACACGCTACGTGTGTAAGCGAGTTTGCCGTAGGCGTGCATATAAGTATGTGTAAAGACTATGACACCCTTGTACTCTGGCTGCAGTGACGTCATACCAGGACTAAAAAAAAAGTGGATTTTTCTCTAACAACTTTTGTTTTACTGCACGATTAGCGCGTATATGAATTAAAATGACTTGCAATGCAATTGTTAAGAAAAAAACAATAAGAAAGCAAATAAAAAATAAAAATAAAATCATAATTACAAAAAATTAAAAAAATATAAAAAGTGAAGCCATTGCTAGAGCTAGCTCTACACAAATGTGTAACACATGAGGTTAATGTGTAATTAACTTATTACATTTTGCAATTGTTGTTGTTTAATTACTTGTAGCTTTTTGCCAACAAGCGTCTTTAAGCGCCAAGCTACAACTTGTATCAAGTCACATTTGGTTTATTATTTTAATGTTTTTTTTTTATTTTATTGCAATGGCACTTTTTAGTTTGATTTGCTTGAGTTCTTATGAATGGAAGCAAAAAGTTTTTTTTTTAAATTAATTAAATCAAATTAAATTTCAATAAAAAAATAAATAAATGCTTATATTATTTGTTAAAAAAAGTAAAAAAAGAAAAACGTTTAAAAATTAATTGTGTATTGCATTTCAAAGTCTAAAATATTTCCGAAATATACGAGTAAAAGAAAAACAAAACACTGCAACATTGGTAAATCAGTCAAGTTTTATTTGAAGCCATCAGTCATGCTTGCTGGTGAAATAAACATTGAGTATTAAACATTTTAAGACTAATGACTTAAATCAAAATCTTTTGACTAATATAATTTTAACTATTAAATTTAGACTTTAGGGACTTTACTTTAAATATTGAAGAAGTCACCATTGTGAAATGTATGATTACTTCATAATTATTATCTTTGTTTTTTGATATTCTTGGTCAATATATTTTGAATAACTAATATTAGTATTTAATTTATTAATTTTCATCTTCAGACTTAACTTCCGTCTTAATTGGCAATGAAGTTACGCCTGCAAATAAAATGTCTCCATAGAAATATTTTTCATTATGTGGCACAAATTGCAGCAGATGCTGGATATTCCTCAATTTTGCAGGTTTTAAGAACAATGGAGCTTGATACGCAGCTTCAGGCTCTCAGCTAATGTTTTTTCCTACACCAACACCATAGAAAGAAAATGGCTTAAAAGGCCCTGTCATGGTATTTCTAAAAGAGGAACGATATACTTTTCCAAAATTTACTTCCCGGCATAGCGATATACCAGGAACTGGTTTTACATAGTTGATGTACAATCCCTTATAGTCTTTGACTTTTATTGTTTCACACCCTGGTTTTTCCATGAAAACAATTTCGAACGGTTTAATTATTCTGCAGCCTTTGATCAAATGTATGTAGTATTCAAGAGTATAAATTGTATGATTTCAATTTGAGCAAAATCTCTATCAATGGACATCATTGAATGTCCTGGCATTGGATAAATTACTAACACTGTTTTAAATATGCCTTGAGCGCAAAACGGACATGACATGCTTTTTCGTGCATTTTTTTCATTTTGCCAGAATTCAGTACTTTTATGCCAACATATTTACGACTTAGGGACTTTTAATAAGGAAACCGTTTGACTTAGACCTTTTAAAATACTTAGGGATTTCTTGGCGAAAAATCGACGGACTTAAGGAAAATATGTATATTGATAATGGCTTTTTAGCAACATATGTATAATGGAAAATTAAAAAAGAAGGTATATCTTATTACGTACGTTGTATACGATATTTTTGTCAGATCAAAAAATCCCTATGCCAACTTAGGTACTTCTTTCACTGGGCCATTCAATTTCATTATCAAAAAAAAAAACAAACAAGGAAAGATGCGCGTACATAGCCGTGGGTATCACTAGCCAGTGTATAAGACACATCATATAATCGGGTATGAGACGTTGCTTTGGTCTATTTTTCTATCTATTTTTAGCCATGTCAACCCCAAAAAAGAAAATCGAACACCAAGAACAGAATTTGGAAAAGTTCCCGAAGAAGTTGACCACGCTGCCAACTTCAACGAATGCAAACTGGCATGCAAGTTTTTACACTTGCAAACATTGCGCTAGAGATGACGACAATTAATAAAAATTTGAGTTCTTTAGCTTAAAAATAAATAAATTAATATTTTCAAATAGTTATGCGGTTTTTACTTTATACGTTCCAATGTTAAGTTTGCAAGAAAACATATCTTCAAAAAATTGGTCATAAATTTGTGCATGCTAATGGAATCACTATACTTTTTTCAGATAAAAGTTGCACTTTTGTATAACCTTTACATGGTGTATAGAAAACTCAATTTGGTTTAGTTATGACTCAAAGAGATAGCCTGTCTCATATCCGGTATC